>JAVUPR010000114.1:12147500-12652500 GCA_036785695.1 Gentiana straminea | reverse complement strand
AACGAATGCGATAATAATTATGAAAACTTTGTCTGCCATATGTTAAATCTTGCAGTAAGCTTACTAGCTATATGAAAGATTTATGGGAGACCTGATTACATTTAATTATTTCCATAATCTCATTTTATATACAAATTATTCCTAGGTTTGATAATGTCAATTAGCCGGCAAACATCTAGGTCTATCTAGCATCCAAATTAAACTAGATGACAAACAAATGGCTTCAGCCCCTAATCCAAGTCTACACTATTTTTACTCCTAACATAATCTTGTGGTTGTGATTTTTTCTATTTTTTTAAATTTCTTTTACAAGTAAAAAACATGTGGTGAGATGATGATGGTGTAAAAATGATGTAGACTTAAGGGAGTAACACTTTTCCACTCTCTGTTTATCAATAAAATGATTGTTTCCTAAATATATATATATTTTTTTTAGGTACGGTTGTGCCTCTGGATGTATGCTATGTGGCAGGTTGTTATGACTAGAGAATCTAATGTATAGATTTCTAGGTACGGTCTAGAAGTAGTTACCGGTGGCTATATCACAAAATACATCTAGTATGTATATCCTTATGGTTTTGTAATCAATGAAGATGGTGAATGCTTTCTTTCAGATAATTCTGTGATTTGCGTTTATCTAACTTGGTATCGGAGCTAGGTTCACTATGAGCACGGCAAATTCTGACGTCACCGCTACTACAGTCACTGGTGGAGGAAATGATGCCGGCGTAGCTCAGACTTCTGGTGCTAATGCTACTGTTACCACCTCGATTTCGAGTGTGAGTGTGGATCCTACTATTCCCACCATAGGAATGTTGTCGTCTCCCTTCATATCAACTGGAATAGCACCCAACATCAGCTTCCCTTTCTATCCGGGGGTTAGTTTTGGAAGAACCGAGTCCATTCCTGGTATTTTTGGTTCGATGTACCCAAATATGCCGCCTTTTACATCTCTAGGCTTCATTGGTGGCCCAACAACCCTGAATCTACCTTTCACCAACAATTTGATTCAGGTTTGCAATGTTAAACTTGACAGGAACAATTATCTATTATAGAACTCCATTGTCTTGCCTATTATTCGAGGTCATAGATTAGAGGGTCATGTTTTGGGAGATGAATAATGCAACAGATCCTTCTCACCACATATTGGTTCGTCTGGATCCCCTTCTCACCACATACCGAAAATTTCATGATTGAAAGGGTTCATGAGAGAGAAAACGAAATAAATAAAGTCAAATAATAATTATAAAGTTGAAATATTGTATTGAAATTTGTGTAGACGAATAAATGATTGGTGAGAGAAATTTGAATGAAATAAAATGAAGTGAAATAATGATTATAAAGTTGAAATCTTGCATTGAAATTTGTGTAGTTAAAAAAATGATTGGTAAGAGAAATTTTTATGAAGTATTATATTGATAGAAAAATAGTTAAATAGTGTGGTGGGTGAATAATTAAAAAGAATTGATTAATATTACTTTATTTATTGATGGTGAAATGATTGGTGGCAGAAATTATAATAAAATAATATAATTAATAAAATAATGGTAATAAAATAGTGGATTGAAACCCCGAACCCCGAAACCAAACAAGGCGGCATGTGCGTTTGTTTTGGGGTTTTGGGATTGGGTTTGGGTCACTTAACCAATTATTTTTTTACAATTTCTCTCACCAATCATTTCTTCAACTACAAATAAAAAATATTAAATCATTTCTCATCATTTCACTTTATTACTTTTTTTACCATTATTTTATTCATTATACTACTTTATTTCTATTTCTCTCATAAATCATTTCTTTATCTATACAAATTTCAAAAAATATTTTAACTTTCTAATAATTACTTCAATCATTTTTATCATATTTTATTATGCACTAGTAAATAAAACCAACCCCAAAACCCAACCCAACCCAAAACAAACGGAGGCAAGGGAATCTTTACTTTTGTCTATAATCCAACCGTTGTCACTGGAGATAATTCATACCATGGAAATCACCACGACGAAGGGAATATTTTGAGACAAGAATCAACTTTGATCCATAAGGTATTTGTTTTAGCCCTCTTTAGAATCTATATGTTTTCTTGAGAATTTTGAGAGTTTGGATGTTATTAGGTGTTGTAGTAATCATAGATGGTTGTTTGATATAGGAATCGAATCTTGGATCGTAGGATTTTCTATTCTTTCAAGTTTGGCCATTTGTTTTCAAAGCCTTCCGCAATTAAATGAGGTAAATGGGTGTCCAACCTTATCTAGTTGTGTTAATTGATGTTTTAGGCTTGTATATTTTGTGTGGATTAATTTGCAGGTAGTAGTTATAAGGATGCTTATTTTTTTGGTGTGGATTTGGGGTGCTTTGATGTAAAAAACACTGAAACTGATCAGGAAAATGCAACAAGAAATTTGCAGAAAAACGCGTTAAGTGTGTGCCTAGAAATGCCAGATGTGCGCCTAGAAGTGCCAAAGGTGCGCTTGAGGCCGAAGCTCACAGAAAGGAAGTTTCAGTTAGCTGAGGTGTGCGCCTAAGCCAAGGATCAGAAAACAGTAGCTCCTAGTATTGCCAAGCGGGTGCCTGACAAAGGTTGGGCAAGCGCCTGGCCCAGACTAGGCGTGCGCCTGGAGGAACAGACAGGATGTTGGCACATATTGGCTTTTGGACTTTTGAATTGTAATACATACAGTAGGCACTCATACTTCCTTTTTTTTAGTTGGATGTTGCATCATTTACCAATTTTTAGTTGCTTTGATGTTTAAGTTTTTCATATCTTTTCATTTTTTTCGCTCTAACTTTGATGCGTAAAGCTTTCATATATAATTGAGTACGTGTCGGACGTTTATTTTCAGATATGAGCACAGTATCCGGAAACGGGGCGTCACATTGACATACATACCTTTTCCTTCAGAATAATTAATGCATATATGGATGCGTACAAGTGCATCTTGTTTAAACCGATTTTGTAATAAAAAAAAGAGGAAATATTTGTCATTCTTGCTGCCATATGTAGGTTTTTAACATTTGCATACATGTCCAATCTAGCATTCTTTGTTTTGCATGCTCTGTTGAAGAATTTTCCATATGTTGAATTTTCTTACGAATAATAATAATAATAATAATAATAATAATAATCAAATTTTTTATAACGGGAAAGGGAAAGGAAAGTTTTATTAATCAATATCCGCAATACATACTCGAATTACATGACAAAGAGTAGAACCCCATTCTATACATTCAACCAGATGGAAATTTTCTCTGGTTATAAGATGAGCATGCATATTGCTTTTTGCAACAAGTGTTCGACCTAATGCCTCTAATTAATTAAGAGCATTTTGGTCTAAAAGTAGGGAGATTATTGTGTGGTGTCACCACACGGTGCGGATACACCGTGTGGCACACCACACACCACACACCTTCATTCTGTATTAAAACCGTGTGGTTCTGATCGTTTTACCCGTCACTTCACTTCAAATTCCCTCACCACACAATAACTTTCCTTAGAAGTACATTTGAGGCTTCGATTCTTGTTGTTTTGTTTGCGGCTGTCCCGGATTTATCTAATGCGAATAAACAAGTAATAATATTTAAACGCTCGTTCAAGGAGGATTTAGCCTCCTAGCATCCTTATGCAAACTCGAATTGATGGAATAAAGAACATAAATCTAACTATCTAATCTAGATGTTTTATTGCATAAAACTGGAAAATAAAGGAGTAAAAACGCAGCCAAGCTGCTCCCTAGGGTTTAGGGATCGAATTGTGTTATTAGGGTGAAAGAAATCCGCTGCTTATATAGAGTTTCAATGTCGGTCGCTACGGAACCGCTCCGGACGCCCGTTCGAAGATTCCGGACGCTCGTCCACTATTTTCAGCAACAGCATCCAAACTTGTAACGCTCATATCTCGGGCCTCGTAAGTCGGAATGGAGTGATTCAAAATCCTGTAGAATCCTCTCTTCAAGCCCTACAACTCTTCTCTTGAGGTCCAGAGTCAAATCGGTTGTTATCATATCAAGAACTGCGTTGGAAGTTCAGCGCTACCCGGAATCCCGATTTTCTTCCTCCGGACGCTCGTCCAAAGTATCTCCTTTCTTGATTTAGCTCGAATTATATCAACATTTGATCATTGATGAATGAATAAAAACACCGCAAAACGTGACATTTATACACAACCTCATTTTGCAAATCAATGTTATAATGTTTTCTATGCAAATTATACAAATACGCTAAAAGTATGACACGACAACCTAATTTTCTTGTTAATTGTGTTAGATAGCTAGTTAATTCGGGAAAATTCTATCCTAGGGACTCCCTATTAGGGAACTGTCTACGTGGCAGCATCTGGACCACACAGTTTCCACACACGGGGCACTGTGTATTCCACCTCAGGAAACTGTGTGGTCCAGATCCTGCCACGTAGACTGTTCCCTACAAGGGAGTCCCCACGTAGGCTGTTTGGACCAGATTTCACAGAGGCCAATATCAGATATTATCTCCGCCGCATGCTTTTATAAGCATACAAATAAATATAGAACTGTAAGAAAGAAAGAAAAAAAAAACTTTTCCATATCTCACATCCCAAGTACATTAAATTATCGCATAAAAAAACATAAAATCATGTGAATCAGAAAAATCGACATAATAAAAGTAATAGAGTATCATGCAGAAACATTTCATTTCTCCACAATAAGGAGGACACTATACTTCCCCAAGTGAGTTATTCAAAAAACACAACTAAAAACACAAAGAAGCAAACATTCAGGGTTTAGTAGACAAATCTGCAGTAAACCTTGTTTTTTACAATGTAAACATTTATTATAAAAAAAATTAAGAGCCATACTGTAATAGCTGAGTGGTCCAACTAAAGGTCCTTAAGGCCAACTTACCAACCCTTTTTAGTCCCATACTCCTACAACTACCTAGTTGTGTTCTCAAAAACTTGTTTAACCTTTCAATAATCAGCACTATACTTTTAATACTGCCCCATTATCCTACCAAGTACCAAGTCCAAGGAAATAACAGCAATATCACTGATCAAGCTAAACAAAATTGGTTGGCCAGTGAGAAATAAAAACCTTTAATATAGCAATGTGAAGTTGAGCCAGCAAATCATTCGGCACAATGAGAGCAGATTCAATTTCCGCAGCTGAAGCCTTCATCTTGCTTTGAATTACCGGCTCAAAAACCTAATTATTCATACGTGACAATAACTCGGGAGTCAAATGCTTCTGTACATTTGATGGATTGATAAACAGAAGCATATTCAACAAACAACCTCGATAAAAGAACCTTTTTATTCCATCTGATCGGTAGAAATGCACAATAAAATTACTGAGCTGTTTTGCACATAACTGACTAACACAATCAATGCGGCAGATATTTATGCTAAAATCAAGCATGTTTTCAAAAAACTAAAAAAAAAAAAAACTAAAGTTTTTGTGAATCAAGTTCATAAAGAAAGCTTTAGTGAACTTTAAAAACATTGCTGCAATTTTCGATTTGAGAGAAAGACAACAACTCCGATTATGGGATTTAAACAAATCATAGGACTGAGGTTCGATTTTTTTTCCTGATTCTTCGCTTGATTCACATTCTGGGAGATTTGAGGGACATAATTGGCCTCACGCCTCAATCATCGGCCTCAACAATAAAGGTGCGTGTCCTTTCTGCTCAGAGAATCGGATTTCATGAACCAAATCAGATAATTGAGGTAAAGGGAATCACAGATGGTAAGAAAGTGCTAATTTTCCATGATTAATTTAAAACGGAAACACGAAAAAAAGACATCCCTCAATAGATTCAGCCACCGGAAATACTGCAATTTTCGATTTGAGAGAAAGACAACAACAACTCCGATTACGGGATTTCAACAAATCATAGACTGAGGTTCGATTTTTTTTCCCGATTCTTCGCTTGATTCACATTCTGAGAGATTTGAGGGAAATAATTGGCCTCACGCCTCAATAATCGGCCTCAACAATAAAGGTGTGTGTCCTTTCTGCTCAGAGAATCGTATTTCATGAACCAAATTTCTGCTCAGAGAATCGGATTTCATGAACCAAATCAGATAATTGAGGTAAAGGGAATCACAGATGGTAAGGAAGTGCTAATTTTCCATGATTCATTTAAAATGGAAACACGAAAAAAAAGACTTCCCTGAATAGATTCAGCCACCGGAAATACTGCAATTTTCGATTTGAGAGAAAGACAACAACAACTCCGATTACGGGATTTCAACAAATCATAGACTGAGGTTCGATTTTTTTCCCGATTCTTCGTTTGATTCACATTCTGAGAGATTTGAGGGACATAATTGGCCTCACGCCTCAATAATCGGCCTGAACAATAAAGGTGCGTCCTTTCTGCTCAGAGAATCGGATTTCATGAACCAAATCAGATAATAAAGGTAAACCATGGAGAAGATGAAAGCAAGGATCATTACTATCACCAACACAAACCAGAAAGGCAGATCCTTTATAAATCGTCATTCATGTTTAATTTGATCTCTTTTAACATCATATATCATCCTAAACGATTATAAACATAATCCCACAGAAAAATAATACCATACGCATATTAATAAAATCAAATTCAACAAAACAGAGGTAAAGCAACCTAGAGCATCAAGCTGCTTCTTTCCAGAGCCAGAGGGACGACCACGATGCTTCTTGTTGGGATTCTCTGAAGAAAGGGTATCAACACCACCAGAATCTATAGCCGTCGCCACCGGAGTCGGAGTTGGCGAAAGGCCAAGGGCAATGCTACTCCCAGCACCATCGGGGGAGTACTTTCTAGGCCTTCCCCTTTTCTTCTTGGCACTCGGATACTAAACCCGAACCCCCACCCGTAGGAGACGTCGTACCACCAACTCCTCCGCCATCAGAATAATCCATCGGCATCTTTGGTCCTGCCGATGCCACCATCGAATTAAACGGGAAACGATTCCCCTGCAGATGCTGCATTTGTGAGGCGGGTCAATTGGCTAAAACGGGTCAATTTGACAGTTTTTTATTCTGAAATATATATATATATATATATACATATATATATATATATATTAGGATGTTATCAACGAGTATCATCATCATCACCATCATTAGTTGAAGCATGCCGCAGTAGTCATATGGAAATTCAAGATCAATGAGACAGAAACATGTTTAGGATGTCATCTGAGTGATGGAAGATCTTTGTATATATATATATATATATATACACAGGTTTAGGATGTTATCAACGAGTATCATCATCATCACCATCATCAGTGAAAAGCATGCCGCAGTAGTCATATGGAAATTCAAGATCAATGACACAGAAACATGTTTAGGATGTCATCTGAGTGATGGAAGATCTTTGTATATATATATATATAGACACACAGGTTTAGGATGTTATCAACGAGTATCATCATCATCACCATCATCAGTGAAAAGCATGCCGCAGTAGTCATATGGAAAATCAAGATCAATGACACAGAAACATATATTAGGAATAATAGATTTATCAGCTTTAGAGCAGTCATCAAAAATTCCATTGTGGCAATGAACAGTAGGGTCATGGCATCTGGGATATGTTGGCTCCAACAATTTACGAATTAGTTTTCTCCCTCCCGTTGGATTAATGACCAGCACTGCTTCCTTGCTTGGATTATTAGCTACAACAAAACCGAGGAAAAATAATTAATACTTTTAATGTATTCTAGTAACGAATAATGTGTTTTTCATATCATAATCAAAGATATGATACGGCGTAAAATTTATGTAATTAAATTTTTGCAGATACACGTGAATAGAAGATAAAATTTAAGAGATTAATAAATGCCAAAATAGATAGATTTGTTGTATTTTAAAGTCAACAAAATGGTAGATAAGTGTTGATTTATCGTCATCTTCTCTATAAAAAGATCATGAAAGAACTTCGTTATCAACGAGTATATATCATCGGGAAATTCTACCCTAATGACTCCAACATAGGGAGTCATCATATAAGACATATATAACCACACGCTTTCATTCAAAAAATTAAACTCAGTAGAAATCGATTGTCACACACGATCACTCTTCATATTGGAGTCCCCGTGTTAGAACCTTCCTATATCATCAGTGAAACATGGCGCAGTAGTCATAGGGATATTCAAGTTCAACGACCGCACAAAAACAATACATTAAATGAACAAAGGGCCGGGTGTGATAATAAATCGTTATATAAGTTGGTTAAACTTTTTAATTTCTTTTATTAAATATATGTAATGTTTTGAGTCTTTTAAAATTAATTGAAGTAAATGAAAAATATATCTAAATTCACAAGAAAGATAATGACATCATTGCCTTAAAAATGTCATTTTTGAGGGGCCATAGGCCTACAATTAGGATAACGATCAGTATACCTCTAAAATATATATATCTATATATATATATATATATATATATATATATATATATATATATATATATATATATATATATATATATATATATATAAAAGTTTTACACTCTCATAATCTCACTACAAAAAATTGTAAAAAAACATAGAAACAACAAATGCGATAATAATTATGAAAACTTTGTCCGCCATTAAATCTTGCACTACGCTTACTAGCTATATGAAAGTGTCAATAAAGTGACTTAAACTCTACATCTGGTGGAACCAATCTGAAGACTCAGCTGTGTGATGGACAAATTCGAGAAGTGTATTCAATTACGTGCTTCGGTAGGGTGGAGTCTGCGAGCTTCGTCGGCGGGGTGACTATCGGCGGGGTGATAGTCTCGCGAGTACTTGGAATACGACGGGGTCACACATCCGTTAATTTCGTTATGTGACGGCTATCTTGTGTCATTAAAAGGAGGACACGTGTAGGGGTATTTATGGTGCTTCGTACAAAGATTCCCGGCGGCTAGGGTTTAGGGATTTGTGCCTATAAATACAGTTGTTGTCTCATTATCCGTGTGTGTTGAAATCTGCAAAATTCAGTGCATAATAAAATATCTCTTTTCTGCCCGTGGTTTTTTACCTCTCCCACTGAGGGGTTTTCCACGTTAAATCTGTTCTCTTCTTGTTTCTGTTATCTCCTTTGATTGTTTATGTTTGATTGCTTCTGTTTCTGTTTCTTGCATCTGAAGTTATCTCCATCCATTTTATAACAAGTAGTATCAGAGAAAGGTTCTGGAGAAAACAATCTGTACGATCAACTTCATCTTCACCAAGACCTTCAGCAAGGTGCTAGGATCTGTGATAAAGTTGTGATCTTTAGCAAGAAAAGATGTCGGCGGTAAACGTAAAAATTGATAAATTTACGGGAAGGAACGATTTTGGTCCGTGGCAAATCAAGATGCGTGCACTTTGTTGAAACAAATGGGGTTTGTGGAATCGTTATCGACAAACCAAATACAAAAGTGCGACGATTATGCCGATCTGGAAGAGAAAGCACATTCAACCATCATGTTGTGCTTATCGATGATGTTATCACCGAGGTTGCTTTGAGGAAGACACCGCAGCCAAGTTGTGGAAAAAGCTTGAAAGCTTGTATATGACCAAGTCACTGACCAACAAGTTGTTGTTGAAACAGAGGTTGTTCAGTTTGAAGATGCATGAAGGGAGTCCACTGAGGGAACATCTTGACCAGCTGAACACAATATTACATGATTTAAGGAATATTGATGTTAAAATTGAAGATGAAGATGCAGCCCTAATCCTGTTGGTGTCATTACCGGCATCATATGAAAACTTTGTGCAGTCTTTCATAGTTGGGAAGGATACAGTAGCTTTAGAGGATGTGAGGTCCGCCTTACATGCCGGGGAGCTTAGACACAAGGCCGCCGGGACAGACATCGAGTGTCTTTGGGCTAGTAGCTAGCGAAATAGTGGAAAAGGATATGGACGAAAGAAGAAAAAGAAGTCGGGGTCCAAAGGTCCTAAGTCTACGATGTCCGTAATTACTTGTAAGGAGCGGGGACATTGGAAGTCCAATTGTCCAAGGAAGAAGAAACAAAGATGAAGGCAATTCGGCACGGTAGCCTTGGCTACTGAGCAATCTGATGAGGATCTGGTTCTAGTTGCAGGGGATTCTACACACCACAATGATGTGTGGATACTTGATTCTGGAGCATCCTACCATATTTGTCCAAACAGAGAGTGGTTTTCTACTTATGAGCAGATAGATGGTGGTCAAATCTATATGGCCAACATCAAGGTATGTAAAGTTGTGGGAATTGGCTCAGTAAAGTTAAGGACAGAGGATGGTAAATTTTGTACACTGAAGGATGTAAGACATGTTCCACAGATGACCAAGAATTTGGTATCTCTCGCCCACTTGGACGACAAGGGGTTCAATTTCAAGGGTGAAGGTGGACAATGAATGTCTTCAAAGATTCAGTTGTAGTCCTCAAAGGCATCAAGAGGGGAACCTTGTATATATTACAAGGATCTACTTGTATTTGGCACCGCTTCTTTGTTGCATCCTCGCCAGCTTCACCGGGCCTCAAGCGGACTCGGTTGTGTGGCACATGAGACTTGGTCACATGGGTGAAAGGGGTATGCAGGTTCTTTCTTCAGCAGGTTTTCTTGGGGGATATAAGGTCAAGAATCTGGACTTTTGTGAACATTGTGTGTTTGGGAAGTTGCATAGAAGTAAATTCTCAGCAGGGTTGCACAATACAAAGGCATCACTTGATTATATCCATTCAGACTGCTGGGGTCCATCAAAAGTTGAGTCATTGGGTGGTCACGGATATTTTGTGTCATTCATAGATGACTATTCAAGGATGACTTGGGTGGTGATGATGAAGAACAAAAGTGATGCATTCAATAACTTCAAGCAGTGGAAGGCCCTAGTGGAGAATCGCTTAGGCAAGAAAATCAAGAAGCTTCGTACGTATAATGGTCCGGAATTCGCTGGACGGATTTTGATTCATTTTGTGCAAATTGAGGGTATTGCCGGACATCATACCGTAAGGAATACACCTCGAACGGAATGGTGTAGCCGAAAGGATGAATCAAACTCTACCGGGAGAGGGCAAGATGTATGCTTTCTCAAGCTGGTTTATCAAGGAGATTTTGGGCGGTCGTTAAGACAAACTGCTACTTAATCAACGGGAGCCCTCACAAAGGTATCAATCTCAAGACACCATTTGAGATGTGGTCAGGCAAGCCTGCTGACTACTCAGTTCTAAGGGTTTTTGGAAGTACAGCTTACTATCATGTTAGTGAAGGGAAGTTGGAACCAAGAGCCAAGAAAGGAGTGTTTGTGGGGTATGGTGATGGAGTGAAAGGATATAGGATTTGGTCATCAGCAGAGTCCAGAGTAATCCTCAGCGGGGATGTTGTGTTTGATGAAAATTCTATGTTAAACTCATCAGTGGGGAGGTCTACTGAGTCTGAAACCAGTGATGAATCTGATAGTGTTGAGAAACAGGTGGAGCTTCGGGTGGAGTCTACTGATATGCAACAATCAGTGGATCCAAATCAACACTATACTGATCTGGATAATGAACCAAGAATCGGATCAAAGCCGGCCTGCGGAGACCTCGCAGGGCGTCATACAAACATTGATCGGCGAGTCTAGGCGCCGGCGAGCTCCTAGAAGATCTAATGTTGGGATACCTCCAAGGAGATATGGATATGATGATTTGGCTGGATATGCACTCCAAGTTGCAGAAGAAGTAGAGGTTGCTGAACCTACTACTTACAGGGAAGCAGTGACATGTATAGAAACATCTCAGTGGCATGCAGCCATGGGAGATGAAATGGAGTCATTATTGAAGAATCAGACTTGGGAATGGTCAAACAACCTACTGACAAGGGAGTTGTGACTTGCAAATGGATTTTCAAGAAAAAGGAAGGAATAACAAAGGCGAGAAGGGTCGGGTATAAGGCACGTTTGGTTGCAAGAGGATTCAAATCAAAAGGAAGGGGTTGACTTTGATGAAATATTTTCACCGGTGGTCGACACACTTCAATCGGGGTGTTACTAGCAATGGTGGCACGGCAAACAGATCCGGAACTTGAGCAATTGGATGTGAAAACTCGCTTTTCTACATGGTGAGGTGGATAAGGAGATATACATGACACGGCTGAGGGTTTTCAAGTTCCCGGCAAAGAAAACTATGTTTGCAAGTTGAAGAAATCATTGTATGGTTTGAAGCAAGCTCCAAGGCGGTGGTATAAAAGGTTTGACAGTTTATGCTTCACGGGGTTACAACGAAGTCCTTATGATCGTTGTGTTTACTTCGATCTATTTGAAAGATGGATCATATATCTATCTTGTTCGTATGTGGATGACATGCCGATAGCCGCAAAGAAGGAAGTCCGATGTTCAAAATCGAAGAATCTTCTTAGTGCTTGAATTTGAAATGAAGGATTTGGGTGCGGCCAAGAAAATCTTGGGGATGGAGATCGGAGAGATAGGGGTCGGAAGAAGTTGTTCTTGTCTCAAAGGGGGTTATGTGCGAAGATATTGGCCAAGTTTGGGATGTCTGTTTGCAAAACCAATAGATACTCCTATGGCATCAAATGTTCATTTGTCCGTTTATGCTTCACGGTCGACAAGAGAAGGAGTATATGTCAAAAGTTCCCTATGCTAGTGCGGTTGGCGGTCCGATGTATGCCATGGTGTGCACTAGGCCTCGATCCGCTCGGGCGGTCGGTGTTGTCGAGCGGGTTTATGGCTCAACCTGGTAAGGAACACTGGAAAGTCGTTAAAAGGATATTCGGTACCCGAGAGGTATAGGCGATGTTGGTCTCATTTATGGAGGTGATATCGGTCCGGTCACAGTTCTTGTGATGCCGATTATGCGCAGTGATGTTGACGGTAGAAAATCAATGACCGGGTATGTGTTTACATTGGGAAATGCAAAGGTCGACCGGAAAGCTACTCTTCGGCTAAAGTAGCCTTATCAACTACCGAAGCGAGAATATATGGCTCTCACCGAAGCGGTAGGAGGGTATCGGTTGAAGGGGCTAGTCGGTGATTTGGGGTTGCATCGGGATCGGTGATATATATTGTGACAGCTTAGTGCAATATGTTTAGCCAAGGATCGGTTCATCATGAGAGAACCAAGCATATTGATGTCGGTATCATTTCTTGAGGAATGAGAAGAGGGTTGTGGTGAAGAAGATTGGCACAAAGGAGAATCCTGGCGATATGTTCACTAAACCGGCTTCGAATAGAGTAAGTTCCGGCTTTGCCTGGACTTACCGAATATTCAAAGCTTATAATCCGTTTCGGAAACTTTACTGAGGGCAGATCAGTGGAGTGGATGCTGTGGAGATAGTCTGGTACAAGTACATCTGGCATTGACGAATGCATCTGGTACAAGTACATCTGGTTATGCAATCTGTTTGACTCTAGTGAGAGTTGAAGTCAAGGTGGAGATTTGTCAGTAAAGTGACTTAAACTCTACATCTGGTGGAACCAATCTGAAGACTCAGCTGTGTGATGGACAGCTGAGAAGTGTATTCAATTCTGTGCTTCAGTAGGGTGGAGTCTACTGAGCTTCGTCAGCAGGGTGACTATCAGCAGGGTGATAGTCTGCTGAGTACTTGGAATACAGCGGGTCCCACATCCGTTAATTCTCGTTATGTGACGGCTATACGGTGTCATTAAAAGGAGGACACGTGTAGGGGTATTTATGGTGCTTCGTACAAAGATTCCCGGCGGCTAGGGTTTAGGGATTTGTGCCTATAAATACAAATTTGTTGTCTCATTATCCGTGTGTGTTGAAATCGCAAAATTCGGTGCATAATAAAATATCTCTTTTCTGCCCGTGGTTTTTTACCTCTCCCACTGAGGGGTTTTCCACGTTAAATCAGTGCTCTTCTTGTTTCTGTTATCTCCTTTGATTGTTTATGTTTGATTGTTTCTGTTTCTGTTTCTTGCATCTGAAGTTATCTCCATCCGTTTTATAACAGAAAGATTTATGGGAGACCTGATTCTCATTTTCTATACAAATTATTCCTAGGGTTGATAATGTCAATCAGCCGGCAAGCAAATGACCTCGTCCCTAATTCGATAAAAAAAATTAAAAAAATACAGCTAGGGGAAAAGGGCTCCTTTTATGGGTATTTGTTTATAAGGACTAATTTGGAGACTTAATTAGGCATTTAGGACACCTAAAAAAGATAATTTTTTATAAAGACACATTTCATTTGTTTTACCAATTTTGCCTTTTGTTACAGCCCAGCATTATTCCTCTTTTTTCCCCTTATTTATGGCGACTCTCCCACTCTTACCACCATCATTGCTCCTTCTTCGTTCATTGCCAAAGATGTGTGTCGGACTTCTTCGCCGGCGAGATCGCCATTGAGCTTGTTGAGACAAGTCTAGATAATTACTAGTATACATTATATTATTGTTATTTATCATGTAATTACCGTATTGTCCTTAAGACATGTAGACTATAAATACTCATTGTACATTACACTATTACTCAATACACAATACAATTACAACATTGATATGGTAGCAGAGCCAATCAATCTCCTCTCCTAAACACAAACAAAACAAAACAAAAAAACTCATCAAAACTCTTTTTGTCAACAAAAAAAAACAACAACAAAGTGAACAAACGCAGGTTCCAAACCCTAGTTTTTCATCACCTTCGCAGCCATTTCGGTCTCTGATGATGATGTTTCCATCACCTTCAAGTATCCAAAGTTCACTCATTCATCCGCCTTTCGGATCACACGCCTCACACGGCAGAATTCTTGAGGAAGGGGGTCGCGGTGCTCAAAATTCTCGAGGAAGGGGGCGTGGTGGCCGCGGTGGTCGTGGTGTCTCACCCCGTCCTCCTTCCAGTGCTGGAAATCACGGTGAACATTAGCCTAAATTTCATATTTGTGCTAAATATGGTCACACTGCCGCCACGTGTTACTGGAGGTGTAAACAGTCCAACAATAATCCCAACCCCCGACCCCCACCCTCACATCCCCAGGCTCCCTACCCCCCAAACCCGCAGGCTTATAATATATATCCCTATAATCCGCCACCACAAGCCTATGATTGGATCCCCGCACCGGTGCTACACATCATCTCACCAATGACTTCAACAACCTCACCTTGAATTCCGAGCCTTATAAAGGCACGGATAAGGTCCATGTCGGCGACGGCACAGGTTTATCCATCACTCATCTTGGTTCTAGTTCGCTTACTTCCCCTTCCCGTACTTATTTACTATCTAATGTCCTTGTGTCCCCATCCCTTACCAAAAATCTACTTTATGTTCATCATTTTGCTTCCGATAACAATGTCTATTTCGAGTTTCATGACAATTGTTTTTTTGTGAAGGACTACTCAGGCAGCGTCAATCTTAGAGGATTTGTCAAGGACGGCCTCTATCACTTTTCTCAGCGGTCCACTCCACCTCCTGCTCAAGCCTTGGCCGCATCTCCCCTTCCATCCACCACTTGGCACCGCCGTCTTGGTCACTGCTCCGTTTCCGTCCTCACCCAAGCTTTACGTCGTAGTTCTATTTCTTTTTCGAATAAAGCACCACATGTTGTGTGTGCCCTGTGTCAGTTGGCTAAGAGTTATCGCCAACCTTTATATACTTCTGATTTTACTTCTTTTGCTGTGTAGGATTTGATTTCCTCTGATGTTTGGGGACCTTGTACTGAAACTTTGATTTATGGTTCTAAGTATTATGTTAGTTTCCTTATGATTTCACAAAGTTCTTATGGATTTATCCTATCAAACGCAAATTTGATGTTGAAGTAATTTTCCCTAAATTTCTTGCCTTAATTGAACGCCAATTTTACACTAAACTCAAAAATCTCCAAAGTGACTGGGGTGGTGAGTATCGTCACCTCCCAACCACCCTCACTTCTTTAGGCATTCATCACCGTCGTTCTTGTCCCCATACTCACGAACAAGTCGGCGCTATTGAAAGACGTCACCTCCAAATTGTTGAAATCGGTCTCTCTCTTCTTGCTCAATCCAACCTCTCCTTAACCTACTGGGAGGATGCTTTCACCACTGCTATGTATCTTATTAACCGTCTACCCACTCATCTTCTTCAAAATCGATCACCCTTTGAAGTTGTCTACAACCGAAAACCTGACTATGGCTTTCTTCGTGTCTTTGGCTGTGTCTGCTGGTCCTATCTTCGCCCTTACAACCATCACAAAACAGACTGAGAGGCAAATGCAACAACAAATGCGATAATAATTATGAAAACTTTGTCCGCCATTAAATCTTGCACTACGCTTACTAGCTATATGAAAGATTTATGGGAGACCTGATTCTCATTTTCTATACAAATTATTCCTAGGGTTGATAATGTCAATCAGTCGGCAAGCAAATGACCTCGTCCCTAATTCGATAAAAAATATATATATATATATATAGCTAGGGGAAAAGGGCTCCTTTTATGGGTATTTGTTTATAAGGACTAATTTGGAGACTTAATTAGGCATTTAGGACACCTAAAAAAGATAATTGTTTATAAAGACAATAACACACATATTTGAGAGTATTATAGCTTGGAATTTTCGGCTATAATACTAGGGTTTCGAGTTGGGATAATCTTCGGGATTATTCCGGTAGCATATCAATGAGGTCCGGCGGCGGGAAACACCATCCACCTGGTGTTGCTGGGAGACACACGTTGGAAGGCTGTGGCTTCTCAATACACGTGTTCTTGGAGATCTATTGTTCTTGGAGTTAAGCACCATAAAAAGGTAAACTCTTAAACCCCCTTGTAGTTAGATCTTTAATTTATGTTCTTTGTTTCGTTTAGATCTAGATCTGAAAATAAATAAAGACGTATCTGCAACAGTTTGTATGAACCCCCATTTCAGCATTTGATTTCTTAGAACTTCAAACCATGCCCTTAAAGCTTGTTTAAGGCCATATAGTGCCTTATAAAGTTTGCACACATGCTTAGGATTCTGTGAATCAATAAAACCTTCAGGTTGAGGCATGTAGACAGTCTCACTTAGAGGCCCATTGAGGAAGGCATTGTTTATGTCTACCTGGTTGATTTCCTAGTGGAAAAGAATAGCCAAGGACAAAACAATTCTAATAGTTGTAGATCTTGCAACAGGACTGAATGTTTCAGTAAAGACTATTCCATACTTTTGATGAAAGCCCTTAGCCACCAGCCTAGCCTTATACTTAAGGATTGACCTATCTGGTTCGGTCTTGAACTTGTACACCCACATATTTCCAACTAAATTCTGATTAGGTCCCGGTGGAACTAGAATCCAAGTATTATTGGCTTCTGGGCTTGAATCTCTTCTTCCATTGCCCCTTTCCACTCAGGACAGTTCAAGGCTTCTGATGCACTTACAGGTTCCAGTGGGTAATGTTGAGAAACTGTAGCTGAACATGCAAATGACTTGGGTTCAAATATGCCACTCTTGAACCTAGTTTGCATAGGGTGAAAGGTGCATTGGCCTTTTCTAGTGCTATTTCAGTCTTTAACCGACAGTGTATCGGGTCAAACTGTAGTGCTAGTCTGGTGAGTCAGGTCGTATCCTCAGGGAAATGAAGATCTAATTCAATGTGTGGTTAAACACCAAGAAGCTATTATTAACTCGATCTAAGTCGCAGTTTTTACCATTTTATCGGGTTAGATCGTTAGATTAGTAAGATTGTTAGTAAAGCAGTAAATAAATATATAACTATAAGTACAGATATATATAGATATTTTTGAGATCTAGCCAAGAATACTTTACTGAATTACGATCTCTTTTTAGTAGAAATAAATGAGACAGATCTTTTCCTTGATGCAAGGAGGTCAATTATATATGAACCGGTGTACTCCTAAGCTAGACAATTCCTCCTCACACGAGCGTATGAAATTGTCATATGTCAAATTGTCATTAGTTTAATCTCCACAACTGCCCCATGCTAATCTCGTTAGTCTGAACAGGTACCGAGTACAAATCTACCCCAGATAAAAGAGGTTATTCCGTTTGTCAGACGGCCGATGTTATTCAAAAGGCTCCGGTTGTCAGGCGGATCGATTTAACTTTCCGGTGTTAGTTTCTAAACCGTTGATTTTAACATTATTACGATCTTGAGCACAAATTTAATAAGATTCATCTTTCCCAAGACAAATCTGCCCCCGGGTAGGAAATAGGATTCCGTTGTCACATTTTCACTCGGCCATTTTTACCCTCCGGTTTTTCTACCTTTTTTCTCATATCCTAACTTCACCGTTTAGTTCGTCATTAGGTTACGATTCTGTTTATATTGATTAGCTATGTCAATATTAACGTTTCATTAAGCTCAGGTAGAAAAAGATTCATTATAATTGGTTTTAATCATTATTACCAGAGTCGATCATCCATTTTACCAAAAAGATTAACTAATTCGATTCATATCTTGGCTAGATATTACTACTACTAATATATATATGTATATAAATAGATAGAAATAATAAACATAATAACATTAGAAAATTACCGATTACAACTGCTGAATTGGAGCCTAATCCTCGTGAAAGTAACAACGGCTTCCGAGACAACAATCCTCGATAATAAATCCATGCATTACAACAATACTACTCTATTTATTTATACACATATGCATATATATATATATATACATACATAGACATATATATATATATATGGGCCCAAAACACAAAAGAAAAAATAAAAAGAAAGAGGTAGAGGAAAGTATATATAGAGATATATATATATATTTTGGGGCGTGTGTGTGTGTGTATATATATATATATATATCTATATCTATATATATATATATATACACAAAGTGTTTGCAAAAAAATAAAAAGAAGAAGAAGAGGAGGGACGAGAAAGAAAAAAAAAATGGGAAAGAAGGGGGCAAGAAGAAGAGATGGAAATGGGGGAGTATATATAGGTAGATATAGCATGTGGGAGGATTTTTAGGGAATATTGATCATCATTGCAAGTAACATGCATCAAATTGGGCAAAAATCTGCATTTTTCCGGCGTGCGCCGCTAAAGGGCCGGTTTGCGCCGGTAAAAGCTCTTTTGCGACGTTTGACGATTTATAAAGATTCTTCACAGCTGTTTGGTTAAACGACCATAACTTGTGTTGTAAACCTCCGATTGACATGATTCAAAATGCGTTGGAAATCTCATTTGAAGATCTAAAACTTTCATGAAGAAGTCTTCCCCATAAAATGCCTCTAAGTTGGGTCAAATGTCTGTCGTAGATATTTTACGGTAGAAGCATTCAGGACAATTGATTCGTTTGAACTCGTTAGCTTATGGCACATTCTTCCATCCATCAAAATACATCTTTTTAGGCTCGAAACATGTCGTTACGTGGAATATTTTGATGGCCTTGGGCTCCAAGTATGGCATTGGGTTCCAAGTAATCCTTCTTCAGTCAGGCAAAACTCTCGTCTCGTTATCCGCCTCTTTAGTTCGTCTCCGTAGTAAATCTTATCTTTCTTACCCGAATACAAAGAAACGAACCGCGAGTAAATCGACAATAAAAGTTCGTAAACCGCGTTGAATTTTACCGACTCTTTTTAGGTTAATATTACGCTTTAGTTATGATATTTTTAGTTTTAACATAATAGTGAAAAATAAAACCTTTATAAAATATAGTAATTTTTATCATATTTTTATCACATATCACTAAACCAGTATAAAACCTAGTAAAATACAATAATTTATATAATAATTACTACTTATACATTTGGATAAAATTAAGTAATTATTGACTTAAATTGGTACAATAATGCTCAAAGTGGTATCAATATTGGGGTAAAATGTCGTAATAATGATCATTAATTTGTCTCTCATCACAACTCCCCACTTAGCTTTTGGTCGTCCTCGAGCAAAACAAGCGATAAAACAAAATGAATGAGAGATAAAGTCATGAAGATATAAGATATAAGGGACAACCGTAGATGCCGCAACCATTAGAATTACAACCGGACGTTAACCTCAATATAAATGTATAACGAGTGTGTGTGTGACAAGCCTTTTCAATTTCCACTATCCTCTCTTGAATAATTCAAGCAAACGCACAAATATCCATTCGTACAAATCCTAATGACTTTCCTAGGTATAGGCGTAACATTTCCACACAAAGTCCTTCCGTGTACTTATTAGGATAATCCCTAAAGCATATCATTCAGTTTATACTGGGGATAGTCAGAAGATAACTAAGTTTTCAACCATATTTCCATTATTTTTTTTTTATTTTTAATTTTCACATTTGTAGCATATGCCTTCATTCCCAGCAATAGGACGTTTCGTGATAACACCCTAGCTGGACTACTATCATCAGGCAGTCGGGAGCTTTTAAACCTCATAGTGATATAGGACGTTTCGTGATAACGCCCTACTGCACTCAAATCATTGGTAGCTACAACCGACATATAGATAGTTCATCTTAATTTGGTATTCTTCTTTAACTTATATCCTTCCTATCACATTCAACCCTTCAGATATTCACAGTACACATTCAAAAGTTAGGTACTAAGTTACTGCTATTCTCTATAGAATAACCACTAGGATACCGAATGGATACAAACTTTAAAATTTTCCGCTTCAATATCAAAGGCTTTACGTGAAGGAATTCATGTTACACAAATATATTTGGAATTACAATGCACTTACGGTTCACGTTGGTTATACACATCCAAATTGATCATTATATCTTCAAATCCATGAAATATATACCTTATACAATTTATTTTAATCAACTAAATAATGCTCGAAAAAAATCGAAAACTAAGGGATTTATTGATACAAAATAAACATTAATTCCATTGCTAGACCAACGACTCCACTCCCCACTTACGAACTTACATTGTCCCCAATGTAAAGTGAGTGTAAATAAGTTGTTGGGAAAGCAATGGTGCACTAAAACAAGTCAAAACAAATACTCGGATGATATTAAAGGGTGGGTGGGTGGGTTAAAGTTATGACCTCCTCAATTCCATAGTATTTGAACTAATACATGTCACACGTTATTTGAAATTTAAAACAGACTAGATCATGAAATGTAACGTATGGCAAAGTATTAACTCTGAGTCTTTTATACCCAGATCCTCAATGGTTATTTCAAATCGTTCGAACAACCTAAGTCCAAGAAATGACGCATTTGAATTTTTCTCTTTTTTCTCCATCGGGATTTTCGGATAACCACCTAATCATTCCCTTTTTTAATGACATTCAAACATTCATCCTAAGACTTGGTGAAACAAAATGAAAATCAATCCGAAATATTCGCAAAGTATCATCCAAAGTATGAGTAATTATTATATTTAACATTTTTACGGGCTGCATCCCGGTAGCGCTTTTGGTTAACGTCGTTTGCTCGACAAACTTAAGCAACTAATATAATATACTAAACTAAATGGGATACTTCTAACAATTACTCACCAAAGCATGTAAAAATTAAGCACACGAATCAACTAGAAATAAATGCTTAATGAGTAAATAGGAAGGATAGTACCCGTTTTATAGTCTATAGCTAGACTTTCTGCTCCGGTTTTCTAATGTACTGGTGGTGAGTCATCCTCATGCACCACATCCGTCTTTAATACCGGTCTCCAACAGAGGTTAGACAATTTCCACCAATCCAAACGATTCTTGACCTTTTCCTTTGATTTTCGATCTTTGGGTTTGCGAGCTTTTACATTATTGCTGAAGTCATCTTCTTCAATTACCTGCGTGTTAGTACGATCCACAGCAAAAGGACACAAAGGGTCCACACAAGAACAAGATTCTAGTGTAGTGCATGGATATTTCAATGAATTGTAAATGTTAAAGACAACGCGCTCATCATTAATTCCCAAACCAAGCTCTCCCTTATAAACATCGATGAAAGGGCTATTAATTGTTAAGTGGCGAAAAGTGTCAAGAAAATGTGCATACTTCTTATCCAACTTCATCTCTTTGATTTCCTTTTTCGGGGAATGAGGGAGTAATTCAAGATCAATTAATGTAGGGTTAGAATGTATACCTCACTTACCCTTATAATTAGACGAAGATGGTAAAGCTTCCTGGAATGATTGTGCCTTTTGAGGACACTGTGTGTCATCATTCTGTACCTTTTTCTTCAAAATATGCACTGGATATGGTGCTGCCCTATCAGATTGAACCGAGGTGAATTTGGGTTGAGCCGGATAAGGTTCGGTTTGAATTGGCCTTTCCAAACTTGATTCATTCTCAACATGATCATTGGTCAAGGTCCTACTCATTCTTGGATTTTTCAATATTCTAGGAACCTTGACCCATTCCTCATCCTTACT
This sequence comes from Gentiana straminea, assembly GCA_036785695.1. NCBI lineage: Eukaryota > Viridiplantae > Streptophyta > Magnoliopsida > Gentianales > Gentianaceae > Gentiana > Gentiana straminea. Next base: position 12,630,310 of record JAVUPR010000114.1, on the reverse strand, counting down.
TCCAGGTTCAATATATCTGTTCTGTCTTAGAAAATCTTCAATAATGTCCTCTTCCTCTTTGGTGAATTCAGGTTCATCTTTAGATTCCACATTCTTTTCAAATTTACCATCTAAATCATTCTCTACTTCATTATTTCCGAAGTTTTCTAATCCATTACTTCCACAGATCCTTCCACTTCTAGTAATAACAGCATTTACCCCACTCAGGTTTCTTTCGATATTACTTGGCAGCTCTCCTGGAGGTTTACTGTTTTTACGTTCCTCTTCTCTACTCAAATGATATTCCAAATTCCGTAATGAAGCTTCTACAATTCTCATTCTGGTATCATGTCCACTTATAGATGTTTTCAATGTTCTCATATCCTTAGTGACTGTACCTATAGAAGTCATCATGGTTTCCATATTTTGAGCTTGAGTTGACATCATACCCATTAGATTTTCGATTAATTTCTCCCATTTATCAACTCCTTCAGGTTGAGTTGAACTTTGGGTGACTGGTATGCTTTGAGTGGTATGTTGTGGATATGGTCTAGGTAATGATTGTAGGTTCTGATTCGAGGTATCTCCTTGATAACCTTATTAGTATATGGATTCTTATATTGAACTTGGATACGGTGGTTGTCCTTGCTTACTAGGGTTTTCAGACCAATGAAAAGTAGGGTGATCTCTTCTAATAGCATTATACGAGTTTGAATACGCGTTGTTCAAATTCCTATGCTGTTGTAAAAAAACTCACCTTTTCCCTTGAATATCCTTCTGGTTCTTCCATCCCTAATGACATCATGACTTGAGTATTCATTTGGTAAGATATTTTCTGAGTTTATATTTTTACTAGCTAATAAGCCGTCAAATTTCCTACTCAAATTCTCCAAGTGTGCTAGAACTTCCGTATTTGATGTACATTCTCCTGCAAATGCTACTTTTCTTGTGTTAGAACCGGTTTCCCACATTCTGTTATTTTTGGAAATCTATTCTATAGCATCGTAAACTATTTGGGCTTCACTCATCATTAACGAACCACCACATGCATGATCTACATCTGCACGTAAGTTTTTCCTTAATTTACGACAGAAAAGTTGGATTTGCATTTCTAAGGAATAACCATGATCGGGACAAGCTCTTAGTAGCTTTTTAAATCTTTCCCACGCATTCCCAAACGTTTCTTCAGATCCTTGTCTAAAGTTAGCAATCTCGACTATTAATTCCAATTTTCTACCATGAGTAAAATACTGCTTTAAGAACTCGGTTTGAATATCCTCCCAACTAGTCAATGAATGATGTGGAAGTGACAGAAACCAATCTCGTGCTCTTCCTTTTAAAGAAAAAGGAAACATAGACATCCTCGTTAATTCCCGATGAGCACCATGACTTTTGGTCGTATTACACAATTCTTCGAAAAGATAGAGATGATGATGTGGATCCTCATCATCTTCTCCTAGAATTGGGCTCTTGTGTCAATTAAACCAAAAAGATGAGATTTTATTTCGAAATTATTTGCTCCTTTATTGGGTAAACGAATTGGATTATTAATCCGGTACCTTCTTACGGTCCGATCACATATAGGTCTTGGGTTAGGCTGGTTTCGACGAGTATGCTTATTCCGATTCTGATTATTTCTTTTATTCTGATTCTGGTTATTAGGTTGAGGTAAATTCTGATTAAGGTTTTGGCCATGCCTTGAGCATGAGCGATCCTTTGTTCAGGTGTTTTACCAATGGTTTCGACCATTTTCGTAACTCGATTTGACAATTCTTGTGGAATAGAAAATATCGAATAGAAAATAACACGAAATCGATAAAAAAAACCATATTTTTTTTTCTCGGTAATTACCGAGTCCACTCGGTATTTACCGAGTGTAAATTTTTTTTTTTTTTTTTTATATTTTTTTTATTTCAAAATTGGTATCTTACCAATAGGTAGGTACCAACAAAAATAAACGAACCGCGTTTACTTTCTACTATCGAAAATAGAAAATAACTCGAAATTGGTAGAAGAAGAAAATTGGTAACTAAAAAAGAAGGTAGATACCAACGGAAAATAAAAATAGAAATGTGATAAGAAGAGTGTTGACTTATCCTCGAGAATTTTGAGCTAATACAAGTAGAAACCATTCGAACACAATGAATTAGCGTCGTTTCCCCGGCAACGGCGCCAGAAAGCTGACGTGGCCTTTTCTAGTGCTATTCCAGTCCTTAACCGACAGTGTATCGGGTCAAATTGTAGTGCTAGTCTGGTGAGTCAGGTCGTATCCTCAGGGAAATGAAGATCTAATTCAAAGTGTGGTTAAACACCAAGAAGCTATTATTAACTCGATCTAAGTCGCAGTTTTTACCATTTTATCGGGTTAGATCGTTAGATTAGTTAGATTGTTAGTAAAGCAGTAAATAAATTTATAAATATAAGTACAGATATATATAGATATTTTTGAGATCTAGCCAAGAATACTTTACTGAATTACGATATCTTTTTAGTAGAAATAAATGAGACAGATCTTTTCCTTGATGCAAGGAGGTCAATTATATATGAACCGGTGTACTCCTAAGCTAGAGAATTCCTCCTCACACGAGCGTATGAAATTGTCATATGTCAAATTGTCATTAGTTTAATCTCCACAACTGCCCCATGCTAATCTCAGTTAGTCTGAACAGGTACCGAGTACAAATCTACCCCGGATAAAAGAGGTTATTCCGTTTGTCGACGGCCGATGTTATTCAAAAGGCTCCGGTTGTCAGGCGGATCGATTTAACTTTCCGGTGTTAGTTTCAATTAAACCGTTGATTTTAACATTATTACGATCTTGAGCACAAATTTAATAAGATTCATCTTTTCCAAGACAAATCTGCCCCCGGGTAGGAAATAGGATTCCGTTGTCACGTTTTCACTCGGCCATTTTTACCCTCCGGTTTTTCTACCTTTTTTCTCATATCCTAACTTCACCGTTTAGTTCGTCATTAGGTTACGATTCTGTTTATATTGATTAGCTATGTCAATATTAACGTTTCATTAAGCTCAGGTAGAAAAAGATTCATTATAATTGGTTTTAATCATTATTACCAGAGTCGATCATCCATTTTACCAAAAAGATTAACTAATTCAGATTCATATCTTGGCTAGATATTACTACTACTAATATATATATGTATATAAATAGATAGAAATAATAAACATAATAACATTAGAAAATTACCGATTACAACTGCTGAATTGGAGCCTAATCCTCGTGAAAGTAACAACGGCTTCCGAGACAACAATCCTCGATAATAAATCCAAGCATTACAACAATACTACTCTATTTATTTATACACATATGCATATATATATATATATACATACATAGACATATATATATATATATGGGCCCAAAACACAAAAGAAAAAATAAAAAGAAAGAGGTAGAGGAAAGTATATATATAGATATATATATATATTTTGGGGCGTGTGTGTGTGTGTATATATATATATATATATCTATATCTATATATATATATATACACAAAGTGTTTGCAAAAAAATAAAAAGAATAAGAAGAGGAGGGACGAGAAAGAAAAAAAAATGGGAAAGAAGGGGGCAAGAAGAAGAGATGGAAATGGGGGAGTATATATAGGTAGATATAGCATGTGGGAGGATTTTTAGGGAATATTGATCATCATTGCAAGTAACATGCATCAAATTGGGCAAAAATCTGCATTTTTCCGGCGTGCGCCGCTAAAGGGCCGGTTTGCGCCGGTAAAAGCTCTTTTGCGACGTTTGACGATTTATAAAGATTCTTCACAGCTGTTTGGTTAAACGACCATAACTTGTGTTGTAGACCTCCGATTGACATGATTCAAAATGCGTTGGAAATCTCATTTGAAGATCTAAAACTTTCATGAAGAAGTCTTCCCCATAAAATGCCTCTAAGTTGGGTCAAATGTCTGTCGTAGATATTTTACGGTAGAAGCATTCAGGACAATTGATTCGTTTGAACTCGTTAGCTTATGGCACATTCTTCCATCCATCAAAATACATCTTTTTAGGCTCGAAACATGTCGTTACGTGGAATATTTTGATGGCCTTGGGCTCCAAGTATGGCATTGGGTTCCAAGTAATCCTTCTTCGATCAGCAAAACTCTCGTCTCGTTATCCGCCTTTAGTTCGTCTCCGTAGTAAATCTTATCTTTCTTACCCGAATACAAAGAAACGAACCGCGAGTAAATCGACAATAAAAGTTCGTAAACCTGCGTTGAATTTTACCGACTCTTTTTAGGTTAATATTACGAGTCTTTAGTTATGATATTTTTAGTTTTAACATAATAGTGAAAAATAAAACGTTTATAAAATATAGTAATTTTTATCATATTTTTATCACATATCACTAAACCAGTATAAAACCTAGTAAAATACAATAATTTATATAATAATTACTACTTATACATTTGGATAAAATTAAGTAATTATTGACTTAAATTGGTACAATAATGCTCAAAGTGGTATCAATATTGGGGTAAAATGTCGTAATAATGATCATTAATTTGTCTCTCATCAAGAGGGTACAAAGGTAACATGCAACTGTGGCTCAAGAGGTGGGAATGGTATGTTAGCAGGACTGGACACAGAAGTGAAAGAAGTGTTGGAGGATAGTGAATCCGATGTGGTAGGAGATGAGACAGATGTGGATCTTTGATTACTAGTATCATGAGTAGGGTTCCGGCTAGAGCTGTTGCTGCTATGGGCAGATGTGGGATCACTAGGTGTAGAATGACCAAGGATGGCATGCCATGGGATTTGGTGTCATATTGGCAGAAGTGGTCTTAGAAGAGTAGATTCTGTAGAAATAGCTTGGAAAGGAAGGGGAGAAAGCAAATTTTGAGAATGGATTTTAGGATCAATCAGGACTTCTCTAGAAGGTCCTTGACTGAAACCATCTTTAAATGGAAATGATAACTCATCAAACATCCCTAGAAATGTAGATTCTTCATGTCTCATCAAGACATTGGTACCCCTTGTGTTTGGGGCTCCCAAGATTGACACATTTGACAGTATGAAATTTAAATTTGACAGAACAGAATTGCCTGGTATGTGGATAGTAGGCACATCCAAAGATTTTCAAAGCAGTATAGTCAAGCAGTTTTTTAAAAATGACTTCAGAGGGTGATTTCATGTGTAAGACCTTGGTGGGAAGTGTGTTGAATAGATAAGTACTATATTGAAATCTTCCCAACAGAATCTTAAGGGCATGGAGGCCTGAGCTAACAGGGTGAGACTTAATTTTGTTATATGTCTGTGTTTCCTCTCAGCTCTGCCATTTTGAGCATGAGCATGAGCATGAGGGCAGGGATGTTTGAACTGAATACCACATTCAGTAAGATATTTCTCAAAGGTCCTAAAATCTCCCCCCTCAATACGACTGAATGCACTTAATTTTGGAACTGAATTGATTCTCAACTAAGGTTTGAATTGAATGCATCAGATTTGGACATTAGAGGATATATCCAAGTGTGTCTAGAATGATCATCAAGGAAGTGGATATAATAACTATACCCGTAGGTGGATATAATGGGAGCAGGTCCCCATAAGTCAGTATGAATCAAGTCAAGAATATGATTAGCATGAGAAACAGAAGTATAGCTGGGTAAATATGAATTTTACCAAACTGACAAGATTTACAAAACTTTAATTCTTCATTTAAAGGGACATTACATTGACTCAAGACATGATTAAGAACATTCTTAGAGGGATGCCCAAGTCTTCTATGCCAAACATTGGGATCACCATCTAGACTCACAGACTTGACTTTATTCTTGATGGGCGGGGAGGAAAGAGTAGAAGCAGTCTTGACAGAGGAGTTGAGTTTAGAATGAAATGAGCTTTTGAATAATGAAGGATCAGACAACTTGTATAGGCCATCACACCTTTGAGATGTGTTGTCCCTGACTTCAGATCCTTGATAAGACAGACACAAGATTCAAACGAGATGTTAACATGATTACCAAGAACAAGTTTAGAGACACTAATCAAGTTTTTTTGTAATGCTAGGAATATGAAGCAAGTGATTCAAGTAAAGAGGGATAGGAGTTGTATGAATTACACTAGAACCAGTGTGTTGGATATACAGTTTCTCACCATTACCTACAGTGAGTGCATCATTACCTATATAGTCTGAGTTGAGGTGCAGATTTTTTAGATCAGAGGTGACAGGATCTGAAGCTCCACTATCAAGGTACCAAGAGCTATCACCCACAGTTTGAGGACTAACAGTGAAGGCTGAGATCTGTCTTGGGTTAGAGTTTACAGCAGGTGGAACAAAGTCATGCTCAAAATGATGCCAGCAAGAAGTCACAATGTGACCCATCTTTCCACAGAGTTGACAAACCATATTACTGTTAGGAGTAGCAGAATTACCAGTTCTGCCTCCTCCTCGACCCTTATTTGAATGTCCCCCACCTTTAGAACGACCACCCCTTCCTCTATTACCTTGATAAGACTGGCCAGAAACATTAGGGTTGGAGATCTTACCAGAATTCTGAGCAACGTGAGCTGTGGGGGAATTCTGAACAAGATTGAAGGATCCACTTCTAGTAGCACCATTAAAACGATTCAACAATCCTTTATGTGTAATGAGTTGTGACTAGACATCTTGCCAGGCCAGAGATCATATTCGATGTGTAAGATTAACAATAACGAACTCATATTCACGGTCTAGACCCCTTAAGATGGCCAATATAAGCTTAGATCGGCTGATTGGGTAACCAGCATTAGCTAAATTATCAGAGTGGGATTTCATCAACGCCAAATAGGCTGCCATAGACTGTGAACCTTTTTCAGATCTGGAGAGAGCAGAGTTGAAATCCAACATTCGGGCCTCAGAATGAGAGTTGAACAGAGTTTCAAGTATGGTCCAAATCTCACGAGAAGTTTCACATCCAACCACTTCCAAGAGGGCATGCTCTGTCATCGAACCAAGGAGCAAACCCATGAGTAAGGAGTCGGTCTGTTGCAAGAGATCAAAAGCCGGATTGCTGATTCTGGTAATGGTGAAACCTAAGGGGTGGAGTGACAGTCCTGACCAGAAAGCCTTCAAGACGATGACCACGAATCACCGAAAGTACAGTATATTTCCATAAAAGATAGTTATCTCGAGTGAGCTTGACATTACAGTTCTGTGTAGGATGACCGGTGAAGGACGAGCCAGAAAGAGCAGGTGAAGGAGATCTGAGAGGATAAGATATGGGTGGAAGCTCTCATCGATTTCCAAACACCGGAAAAGTAGGGATAGTCGAATAGACTTGCTGTGACAACAAATCACCAAGAGATAGTGAAGGTGAAATTTGGATTCATATGAGGAAATGTGGTGGAAGTTGTAACATTTGGTGTGACGGTTCCACCAGTATTTGTGACGGCGGTGGTGGGCGGCACCGTCGTTGATGTCTCTGCGGTGTCGGCCATTTTTGTGGCTCCGATACCAACAAAGAAATCTAGAAAGGATTTAGAATATTCATCTTAGCATTAATTGTCATGTACCAGTGGTACTTAATAGAATTAGGTAAACCACACTACAAGAAAACAAATAGTGACTGATCTACAACACATGTAAATATCACAAGCATAAAAGTGTACCAATCAACAAAAACATGTTATATTCTAACACCAAGTAATAGATAAATACTAAATACAAATAATAGATAAAGACATAAGTAATTAATCCTTATTAATAATGTCTTCGACACTCAATAGATCGAATGATACATAGAATCCGTTATAACTAACTAACTACCACTTAACTACTTTTTGCAACAAGTATTCGACCTAATGTCTCTACGAGCATTTTGACTTCTGTTGTTTTGTTGCAGCATTGATGAATGAATTACTATTGACGGTATTGAAAGCCTTGCACAAGAAGCAAAGGCCCACTAGAGTAGGGCATAATTATTGTAGTTATTTTCGATTATATCCCCAGTGTAATAACTATATAAACAACTCATTGTACTACGGTTTATTCAATGAAATACAACAATCTTTCACTTTAATATGGTATCAGAGCAGAACAACTCGTCTCTCACAAATTCCCTCCCTCCCCTCCTCTTTTCTCAGCCGTAATAACCAAAAAAAAAAACCAAAAACCTTACCCTAATTCTTCTTCTTCTTCCTTAACCTTTTTTTTCCATGGCCGAAGACACAGCCACCTCGGCTGCCACCTCCGCCGATGATGCCATCTTCATCGCCTACCCCTCCTTTTCTCCTTCATCTAATTTCCATCTTAACAAGCTTACCCGCCAGAACTTTCCATTATGGCGAGCCCAAATCCAACCATATCTACGTGGTCAAGGCGTTCTCGGTTACGTCGATGGTTCTCTCCCCGCTCCATCCCCGACAATCACCGCTGATGGTGTTACGATACCAAATCCGGCATATGTTCACTGGATCAAACATGATAGTTTGATCCTCAGTACAATCACGTCTTCTTTATCGGATGACGTTCTTGCCCAAGTTTACACAGCGTCCACCTCTGCAGAAATATGGAAGGCTCTCAACACATCCTTTGCCTCGCAATCTCGGGCACAGTTGGTTCATCAACGCACCAAATTGGCCTCCACGAAGAAGGACTCCATGTCTGTAACAGATTACTTCATGACAATCAAGAAAATCACCGATAAACTCAGTTTGGCTGGTCATCCCATGAATACGGATGATATCATTGCTTATATACTTGCTGGGCTCGGCTCGGATTACGATTCTCTCGTCACCTTGCTTTCGAGTAAATCTGATGTCACGCTTGATGAGGTCTATTCTCTGCTTCTCACCACAGAAGCCCGGATTCAGCATAATTTGCCTTCTCCGGTGACTGCTTCGCCGCTGCCCAACTCGGTTCCCAACCCCTCTGTCAATTATACTTCGGATAATCAGCAGCATCAGCTTACTAGAAATCATGGACGCAGCAACTCGGGTTCTCAGTATTACAGGGGCGGTAATTCAGGTTCTAATCGGGGACGGGGGCGTGGATCCTCTCAAAATTATGGGCAGCCGACTTCCGGTCATCAGAATTCCGGCCATGGCCAAGGTCGAGGTCGGGGACCTGCTCAAGGACGAGGTCAATATAATTCAAGTCCCTCTAATTCAGGTCCTACGGTTCAATGTCAGTTGTGTGATCGATGGGGGCACACGGTTCACAATTGTTGGTATCGATTCAATTCAAACTTCAACCCACCTCGACCCAACCATCCTCCTCAAGCTAATTTCGCCTCTTCCTCTGGCTCCAATGATTGGATTCCCGACACTGGTGCGACTCATCACACTACCAACAATCTCCGCAACCTGAAGCTTAATGCCGATGCCTACAATGGCCCTGATCAACTTTTCCTAGGTGACGGTACAAGTTTGACTATTACACACTCCGGTTCCTCCATTATTTCCTCTCCTTCTAAATCTTATGTACTTACTAATGTGCTTGTTGCCCCTGCCGTTTATAATAATCTTTTATCCGTTGCTCAATTTGCCAAAGATAATTCTGTTTACTTTGAGTTTCATCACAATTATTTTCTTGTGAAGGATTACTCGGGTCACATCCATCATCGGGGCTACCTTAAAGATGGCCTCTACCACTTTTCCAAGTCATTTAGTCACTTTCCCGCTCAAGCTCTTGCCTCTCGTTGCTCCTCCGTCCATCAATGGCATCAACGTTTAGGACATTGCTCGTACCCGGTTCTTCGTCAAATTTTAGGTCACAATAAAATTTCGGCTCTTTCAACAGCCCCTACATCAATTTGTGCTACATGTCAAATGGCCAAAAGCCATCGTCAGTCATTACCTATGTCGTCCTTTAGTTCTTCCAGTCCTTTAGATTTGATTTATTCCGATGTATGGGGCCCTTGTGCCGAAGACTCGATTTATGGCAATCAATATTATGTTAGCTTTCTTGATGATTTTACTAAGTTTTTGTGGCTTTATCCCTTGCGTCGTAAATCTGATGTAGAGTCAATTTTCCCTCAATTTAGTGCCTTGGTTGAACGCCAATTTAACAAGAAAATAAAATCTATTCAAACTGATTGGGGTGGGGAATATCGTCGAATTAGTACATATTTTACCTCTATAGGTATTGACCATCGTTTGTCCTGTCCCCACACGTCCGAACAAAGTGGTTCCATTGAGCGACGTCATCGTCACATTGTTGAAACTGGCCTTGCACTTCTTGCTCACTCTCATCTTCCTCTCCCCTATTGGGAAGATGCCTTTCTCACCGCTGTCTACATCATCAACCGCCTTCCCACTAAAGTCCTTGGAAATAAATCTCCCTGCGAAATGGTCCATCATCGTCTCCCTGATTATTCTTTTTTGCGTGTCTTCGGTTGTGCATGTTGGCCTTATCTTCGCCCTTACAATACTCACAAAACTGACTTCCGTTCTAAAACCTGTATTTTTCTCGCCATTCTGATCCTAATCATCATGGGTATAAATGTCTTGACCTTTCCTCGGGCCGCATCTATGTCTCTCGTCATGTAGTGTTTGACGAGTCCTCCTTCCCTTATACATCCTCTCCCGCACTTCCCTCTTCTACTCCTGAAACCACAGTCTTGCCTTCGGCTATAGCCCTTCCTGTTTTAACTGCGCCCTCGGCCCCTACCTCCTCTGTTCCCGAGCACGACTCGTCTGTTCCTGAGCGACCTCCGCCCTCCCCCACTCCAAATACTATACCTTTTGCATCTGAACCCTCATCTATCGAATCACCATCCTCTGATTATCCTCCGACTCCTGCTCCCCATCAAATGGTTACTCGGTCCAAGACGAATACTTTTAAACCCAAACGTCTTGACCCTGATTTCGTCCGTTACCCCCTTCCTAAAGCTTTCACTACCACCGCCGATGCTCTTGAGCCTACCTCGGTTACCGAAGCCTTGAAACACCGTGAATGGAGGGATGCCATGAGAGATGAGTTTAATGCTTTGGTCCATAATGATACTTGGGACCTTGTTCCGTATTCTCCGTCTCAGAACCTTCTTGGTAATAAATGGGTCTTCCGCGTTAAAAGACATGCAGATGGTCATATCAAGCGTAATAAAGCTCGTCTTGTTGCTAAAGGCTTTCACCAGGAAGCCGGTGTTGATTTCTCAGACACCTTTAGTCCGGTTGTCAAACCGGTCACTATTCGTACACTTTTATCCCTGGCAGTTTCACATGATTGGGTTGTTCGACAGGTTGATATTCAGAATGCATTTCTACATGGGTTTCTAACTGAGGATGTGTATATGCAGCAGCCACAGGGCTTTCGCCATCCTGATTATCCTAATCACGTTTGCAAGCTCAAACGTAGTCTCTATGGTCTTCGGCAGGCACCACGTGCATGGTTTTCTAGACTCACTGATGTTCTCCGGCAGTTTGGCTTTCGGCCCTCGATGGCTGACACCTCTTTATACGTCTATCATCATGGCTCTCACTCTGTTTTTGTCTTAATTTATGTTGATGATATTCTGCTTATAGGTACATCTGGCGATCTCGTTCAGCAGACTATTGATTATTTATCTTCCCACTTCCCGGTTAAGGACCTTGGAAAATTATCTTATTTTCTTGGTGTTGAGGCACTATCTACTCCGGATGGCCTTCTTCTGAGCCAACGTAAATATATACACACTTTATTACAGCGTGCTGGCATGACAACGGCCAAGCCGTGTGTTACGCCCATGGCCTCTAACCTTAGACTTAGTCGGCTTGATGGTCAACCGTTCTTTGATGCATCTCTTTATCGTAGCATCGTTGGTGGTCTCCAGTATCTTGGCTTTACTCGCCCTGACATTGCTTTCGCTGTGCACAAAGTTAGCAAGTTTATGCATGCCCCTCGGGATACGCATTGGGCTGCTGTCAAACGTATTTTGCGGAATCTCAAGTATTCCCTCTCTGATGGTCTTCTTTTGACACGCTCTCCCACTCCTGCATTGCAGGCCTTCACTGATGCCGATTGGGCTTCCGACCCTAATTATCGTCGTTCTATCGGTGCCTACTGTATCTTTCTTGGCTCCAATTTAATTAGCTGGCGCTCCAAGCAACAGGCCACTGTGGCTAAAAGTAGTACTGAAGCGGAGTATAAAGCTCTTTCCCATGCCGCTGCCGAATTGCAATGGATCACGTTCTTGCTTCGTGATATGTCGATTAATCTTCCTGATCCTCCTACCTTGTGGTGTGATAATATCGGTGACACTTATCTCACGGCCAATCCGGTTTTCCATGCTCGTACCAAGCATATAGAGATTGATTTCCATCACGTTCGTGAGTTGGTTGCCCTCAATAAATTGCGTGTCGCTTTCATTTCCTCCAAAGATCAAGTGGCCGACATTCTCACCAAGCCTCTTGGCCATGTTCGCTTTGCGGATTTGAAGGCCAATCTCCATGTTCATTCCATTACCATGGGATTGCGGGGGCGTATTGACGGTATTGATAGCCTTGCACAAGAAGCAAAGGCCCACTAGAGTAGGGCATAATTATTGTAGTTATTTCCAATTATATCCCCAGTGTAATAACTATATAAACAACTCATTGTACTACGGTTTATTCAATGAAATACAACAATCTTTCACTTTAATAATTACTGTGACATTTATAGCATCAATGTTATATTGTTTGGCTAAAAGTATGACATGATAACCTAATTAATTTTCTTGTTAATTGTGTTAGCTAGTTTATTCGATATATTAGAAAAGAAGTAGCAAACAACATAACGTGACGGTAAAACAAAATATCATTTTAGTATACCTCTTATACATCCAAACTTTTCTTTAACAGATCGATCCATATATCATGAAGTACAGTTGCTTTTCTAGTTTATTTTGAAAAGAAAAAAAAGCTCATTCATAAGCAAACATAAAGTACACATTAAGGTGAGGGAAATTCTATATCATAATCACTCTATTAATTTGTGGAGTAACCTGACGTGTCATTATCTGAAGATCTTTGTGTGTGTGTGTTTACGATGTTATATATATCAACGAGTATCATCATCACCATCATCAGTGGAAAGCATGCCGCAGTAGTCATATGGATAATCAAGATCAATGACACAGAAACATATATTAGGATTAATAGATTTATCAGCTTCATAGCAGTTATCAAAAATTCCATTGTGGCAATTTACGAATTAGTTTTCTCCCTCCCGTAGGATTAATGACCAGCACTGCTTCCTTGCTTGGATTATTAGCTACAACAAAACCGAGGAAAAATAATTAATACTTTTAGTGTATTCTAGTAACGAATAATGTGTTTTTCATATCATAATCAAAGATATGATACGGCGTAAGCTTTATGTAATTAAATTTTTGCAGATACACGTGAATAGAAGATAAAATTTAAGAGATTAATAAATGCCAAAATAGATAGATTTGTTATATTTTAAAGTCAACAAAATGGTAGATAAGTGTTGATTTATCGTCATCTTCCCTATAAAAAATCATGAAAGAACTTTGTTATCAACGAGTATATATCATCGGGTCACACAATCAGCAGTGAAACATGGGATATTCAAGTTCAACGACCGCACAAAAACAATACATTAAATGAACAAAGGGCTGGGTGTGATAATAAATCGTTATATAAGTTGGTTAAACTTTTTCTTTTATTAAATATATGTAATGTTTTGAGTCTTTTAAAATTAATTGAAGTAATTGAAAAATATATCCAAATTCACAAGAAAGATAATGACATCATTGCCTTAAAAATGTCATTTTTGAGGGGCCATAGGCCTACAATTAGGATAATGATCAGTATACCTCTAATATATATATATATATATACATACCTCTAATAAACGTCCACGTACAGTCCAAGTGTCTCAACACTTCGATAGATTAGATCTATCTCTATCTTCATAAGATAAAAGACATCTAATACATGCAACTCTAACCGTACTATTAATGTCCAATTTAATAATGCATACAACTAGAGATATTTAATGATCAAACCATTTAATGTGATTCGACATCCCATTCAGCATAATCACTATTATGATCTCGCTATCACAGTTTGACACTAAGGACATTATCATAAATGCAATATCATAATTTGGTTCGTTAAAAGAGCAACTATATAATATTTTAAAAGCCATTTGTTATATATATAGACATAAAAGCATAATCGAAATGTTCCAACCCGGTAGAATCCGGTCCAACCCGATTGGATTTATGGCACTACACTAACAAGATGAACCCAAAGGAATCTTTACTTTTGTCTATAATCCAACCGTTGTCACTGGAGATAATTCATACCACGGAAATCACCACGACTAAGGGAATATTTTGAGACAAGAATCGTCTTGATCCATAATGTATTTGTTTTAGCCCTCTTTAGAATCTATATGTTTTTTTGAGAATTTTGAGAGTTTTGATGTTATTAGGTGTTGTAGTAATCATATATGGTTGTTTGATATAGGAATTGAATCTTGGATCGTAGGATATTCTAATCTTTCAAGTTCGTCCATTTGTTTTAATTTTTCAAAGCCTTCCCCAATTAAATAAGGTAAATGGTTGTTCAACCTTATCTAGTTGTGTTAATTGATGTTTTGGCTTGTATATTTTGTGTGGATTAATTTGCAGGTAGTAGTTATAAGGATGGTTAGTGTTTTGGTGTTGATTTGGGGTGTTTTGATGTAAAAAGCGCTGAAAATGATCAAGAAAACGCAACTGCAAGTAGAAAAGCGCGTCAAGCGTGTGCCTAGAAATGCCGGACGAGCGCCTAGAAGTGCTAGATGTGTGCCTAGAAATGCCGGACGCGCGCCTAGAAGTGCTAGATGTGTGCCTGAGGCCGTAACTCGCAGGAAGGAAGTTTCAGTTAGCTGAGGTGTGCGCCTGAAAGCTTAGGCATGCACCTAAGACAATGATAAGAAAACAGTAGCTCCTAGTATTGCCAGGCGGGTGCCTAACAAAGGTTGGGCATGCGCCTGGTGGAACATAGAGCAACAAAATATTACCAGATGACTTGGGCGTGCTTTTAAATCTGTTTGTGTGTTGAAGGTTTATATGTACCTTGGTTGAGTATGTTTATGTGTACAACCTTATGTGTTATTATGTAAAGGGAGGCGTATGGGTTCTGGTAGCTTTGGCTTCGCACCGGGACGAGATCCTCTGCTGCAAAAAGCACGGGAGCATAGAACACATTGTTAAGGGTGATTTTATATGATTTATATTGTTATATTTTGTAACAATTCTCTCCATATTCGTATAATTTGCATAGAAATTGAGTGTTTAATTGGTTTATTGAGCAAGTGAGGTTTGAAACGGTTTAATCGCAAAGTTAGTGGATTTATGGGGTTTTATTGTTGATTTTATATTCATTTGGATGATATTACACTTTGCAATGTTTTATTATATTGTAGATACACGAAATTGGTTCAAAAGAGGATTAAAAGATGTTAAGGATCGGAGTTATATGAAGAAAAAGAGAAAGAGATGAAGTTGATTAAAGATAGAGATGGAAAAATCAGAGTTGAAGTAACCTGAACGTGCGTCCAACTCTCCGTCCAGTGGACGGGCGTCTAAGCAAGTGGACGGGCGTCCAGGCTGGAATATTGGATTCAGAGTTCTCCCAAAATTGATGGACGAGCGTCTGATTAAAGAAGGACGGGCGTCTGATCATGACTCGGCCCGATTCGAAGATTTCAAGCTAAGTGGACGGGCGTTCAGCTACTCGAACGAGCATCCAGTCGGCCGACAAAGCAGCACCACCTTAAAATTCTATATATAGCTGCGTATTTTCAACCCTAGACATCATATATTCGAACCCTAAACCCTAGGGGCGGCTCAGCTGCGTTTTTCCTTAGTTAACACTCAGTTTTTATGCTTTTATTTTCTAGTAGATTCAAACACTTTTATGTACTTTTACTCAAACAACTTCGAGCTTCAAAGTGATGTTTAGAGGCTAGACCTCCCTTGAACAAGCGTTGTGATGCCATCCAACCAACGTATTGATTTCATCTTCGATTGTCTTGTGAGTTTTTAATTCAAAGTTGTATCTTTATTATGCTTATTTCGTTCTTATGCAATTTATATCGAAAGATCTTTGCATGTATGATGTTTGACTTTGATGAGAATCATGTTAAACCCTAGATCGCCATAATAAAGATTAGACCTTTAATCTAATTAACGAGAGTTATTAGGTTGAATTTCTAGGTTAGAAACTTATAAATTTCACACATTTGGTTAGAAAGCGTTAATCTTTAGATCGAAAGATAGAAGATTAATAGGCGAACTTGTCTAAGAAATTAAGAGTTCATACTTGGGCTAGGTGAATCACAACTTGGTTAGAAATCACGAGATAATCTAGATAGAAATTGATAGTTGTAGGATAGGTGGACCAATTGCTTGTTTGTTAGTTATTTCATTGATTAAATCACTTGAACTTGAGTTGCTCAGTAAATTTACAATCTTTATTTCCTAATAGATTTAGAATAGATTTAGTTTAGATAATTGTGTTCGCAACCATATTTTCCTGGCCTTAGATCTCGATCTTCTGTCCAGTTATTCTTATTGTTAGTTTTGTTTTTCGTTTTAGTTCTTCACTATTTTATTTTCGTATCTTTTGAATAGTAATCGTGACATAGTTAGGTTAGTTAATAAAAACTAGAATAAACAACCCCGATTCCCCGTAAGATCGACCCGGTATCAACCTCTATACTACGATCCCTGCACTTGGGTTATACCGGATTTATAAATTTATTACTTGCTTATTTTCATTGCAAAAATCCGTGACAAGTTTTTGGCGCCGTTGCCGGGAACCGGACGGTTGTCTAGTTTTTATTTTCATTATTAATTTAATTTAGATATTTTGTTTAGTTTTTGTTTCGTTTCTGTTCCAGTAAACGGGCGTCTAGGATAGTGGACGCCCGTCCGGTCAAATTTTTATAACTCTGTTCGTAGTTTTACCCAGTCAGATGAGCGTCCGGTTATCCGAACGCCCGTCCTGTTCATTCTCCAGGCAAACGCCCGTCCAGTAACTTGGACGACCGTCTGGCCTGTCTGCCATCACTTCCCTCTCTTTTCGTTCTCGTTAAATAACTAGATTTTGGTTTTGGTTTATGCAAACTCGGAGTCAAAATGGGCCACTACTCTATACCCCTGACCTCGAGCGGACCATAGTCCGACCAAACAGGAGAAGACTCCGTTTTGCGGACCTCCCTGACAAAGAGAACACAGTCGATCGAGATATCGAGCAAGATCTAGCTCAAGAGATCGAAAATATAGTCATTATGGCTGCTGAAGATAGACGTACGTTGGCTGATTATGCCATGCCTAGCGAAGTCAGGGTCAACCCGGCTATCGTTCTACCAACCATCACTGCACATACCTTTGAACTGAAACCCGGGCTCATTCAAATGATGCAGCATGCATCTATCTTCCACGGTTTTCAGTCAGAAAATCCTCATACTCACTTACACATGTTTCTAGAAATATGCGGTACAACTCGCATCCAAGGAGTAAGTGAGGACGCTATAAAACTTAAACTGTTTCCATTTTCCTTACGAGGGGAGGCAAAAGAGTGGTATCACTCTCTTCCCTCTGAAACCATCACTACCTGGGAGGAACTCGAGAAAAAGTTCCTGAGTCAATACTTCCCACCTTCTAAGACAGCCCAATGTTTAAGTGATATTTTCACATTCTGCCAGAAGGAAAATGAGTCATTTTTCGAGTGTTGGAAGAGTTTTAAGTCTCTTCTTAGAAAGTGTCCCCATCATGGCTTGCCGTTACAAGGACAAGTCAATACTTTTTTCAGTGGATTGACCGAGCTCACGAAGGGCATGGTCAATAGTTCTTCTGGTGGGGTATTTTTATAGAAAACACCTGAAGAGGGGTGGGCATTATTCGAGGATATTGCCAAATACAATTATGCCCCCTCATATCAAGCTATCCAAGCACCTCCTCCTCCCAAGATCGAGGAGGTGAATATGAAAAGTCTGATCGCCATGCTGCAAAAGCAGATGGCAGCTTCTCAAATTTCTCCAAATCCAATCAATCAGAATTCTTCCCTTCAACAGAACTCTCAAGTTCTGTACTGTGAAAATTGTTGTCAGCCTGGCCATATGATTGGCCAGTGTCAATTTGTTCCCCCATCTGCTTATCAAGTTAGTACTGTCCATGACAATAGACAGTATAATCAAGTCACATGTCAGAACTGTGACAATGTGGGGCATACATCTCGTTTCTGTCCTATGAACGAACAGAATGCTGAAGTGAATGCTTTCTCTGGCCAGTCAAATCAGAGGTTTAACAATCAATTCTCTGGCCAGAGTAATCCTCAAAACCAGGATTTTAGTCAGAATCAAAATTTCAATCCAAATTCGAATTTGAGTCAAAATCAAAACTTCAATCGAAACCCTACTTATAACCAAAACCAGAACTCCAATTTTTCCAATCAGAATCAAAGGTTCAGTCAGAATTGGCCTAACAATTCTAATTCTACATTTCAGAATCGGTCCAACCAGCCTTACCAGCAGAACCTCCAAAACTCTCAAGGCCCCTCGCACTCGAATGATATCCAAGCTGAATGGAGCTCCTTTCGGGAAGAGCAAACAAAAATATCCATCTCCTGATGAGCACAAAAAAGAATCTTGAGAGGCAAATAGGGCAATTGGCTGAACAGTTAGCTTCTAGACCCCCAGGGCAGTTGCCCAGCTTCACAGAAAAGAATCCAAAGGGTGGTCAAGTTGCTCAGACCGATTTGAATAATAGCCAATGCACTGACCTGGTACCTTCAATTCTGTACGGTAGAAAAGAGGCAAGTGCGATGAATCTGAGATATGGTACTCAACTAAGTGGTCCCCCGAACCAGGGAAACCACTAACCCCTCCTGCCAGTGATAAGGCTGGAGGGGAAGTCGAGCACCTACGTTCCCCTTGGCTGCAAAAAAATACTCAGGTGGCTGATCCCCTGAGAGGTGAAAGAGTTGGAAGTCCTCAGGTGGCTGAACCCCTGAGGAATGAAGAATCAAGTGAGAGTCAGGAGGCTGATCCCCTGACTAGTAAGAAGAATGAAAAAGTGGTAAGGTGGAAAGACTTGGAAGACAAAGCTGTCAGTTCATCCTCGAAGAAAGTCCTTTCTGAGAGTGACTTGAAAAAGCTTCCTTTTCCACCTAGAAAAAGCAACATCTCCCTGAATGAGGATAAAAAGTACGAAAAAGTGCTAAACCTTCTGAAAAATACTCAGGTTAATCTTCCATTATCCGAGGTTTTGGTCGAGATGCCTAAGTATACCAAATTCATCAAGGATGTTGTTTCTTCTAAGAAGAAGTTAGCAGACATGGATCGGTTGATTGGTGAGGATTGCTCTATGATCAATTATGAAGATCTACCAATCAAGAAGGGTGACCCTGGGAAATTTGTGCTCACACTGCGGATGGGTGGCCTAGTCTTCCCAAACTCTTTATGTGACCTGGGTGCATCCATAAGCCTGATGCCATTGTCTGTCTGCAAACAGCTTGGGTTAGACAATCTTCTAGAACCCACCACCATGAATCTTCAATTCGCGGATAGATCCTCCAAGAAAGCTGCGGGAATATTAAAGGACGTGTTAGTTCAAATTGATAGATTTACCTTCCCAGTTGACTGGTACGTTCTGGACATAGAGAAGGATGAGAATGTCCCTCTAATTCTTGGAAGACCTTTTCTGTCTACAGCCAGAGCCCTCATTGACTGTGATGGTGGGCAAGTGACGATACGAGTTGGTGATCAAGAGGTGAGTTACAATGTTTCCAAAGCTATCCATAAACCCTCTGAAATACCAACCGGCTTCTCCATTGACGATATGTCTGATGACTTCAATGATTTCATGGAAAAGCAAGTAATGGCTGTTGCAACTGAATACGAGCGACTAGTTGAAAAGCTGAATAATCATGGTGTGGTGAATCTAGAACAGTTAGAAGCTGAATTTGAGGATGAGTTGTTGAAAGGAGAAGCTTTGGCAGTAGGACCACTAAGTAAACTCAGTGATGTTGAGTTGAAAAGTGGAGATCTTAAATCAAGTTTGGAAGACCCCCTGCAGATCTGGTACTGAAGCCGTTGCCTAAACATCTAAAGTATATGTTTTTAAGAGAGGGCGACAAGCTTCCATTAATTATATCTGCCAAGCTGTCTCGATTAGAAGAAATGAAGCTGGTAAACGTCTTGAGGAAAAATGAGAAAGCCTTTGGTTGGCAAGTAGGAGACATCAGAGGGATATCTCCTGACATCTGTATGCATAAAATTAAGACTGAAGAGGGTGCGAAATGTGTCAGACAGCCTCAGAGGAGGCTCAACCCTCATATGCAAGAGGTGGTCAAGAAGGAAATTATCAAGCTTTTAGATATGGGTATCATATACGCAATCGCTGACAGTGAATGGGTATCCCCTACTCAGGTAGTTCCCAAGAAAGGAGGAATTACTATTGAGAAGAATGAGAAGGGAGAAGAAATAGAATTGAGGCTTGTTACTGGTTAAGGAGTCTGCATTGATTACAAGAAACTCAATGAGGTAACCATGAAAGATCATTTCCCCCTTCCTTTCATTGACCAGATGCTAGAGCGCCTGGCGGGACATGCATTCTACTGTTTCCTGGACGGATATTCAGGATATTTTCAGATACCCATCGATCCAGTTGACCAAGAAAAGACCACTTTCACCTGCCCTTATGGTACATTCGCTTACAGGCGGATGCCATTTGGTCTTTGTAATGCCCCAGCTACATTTCAAAGATGTATGCTGGCTATCTTTGACGGGCTAGTTGAAAAGTGTATGGAAATTTTCATGGATGACTTTTCGGTCTTTGGTCAATCCTTCGATGATTGTCTTGACAATCTTGACCAGGTCTTATCCAGATGTGTGGAAAAGAACTTAGTCCTAAACTGGGAAAAGTGCCATTTCATGGTAGATGAGGGAATAGTTTTTGGCCACAAGATCTCAGCCAAAGGTATAGAGGTAGACAGGGCTAAAGTAGAAGCTATCGAGAAGATGAGTTATCCTAAGAATGTGCGCGAAGTCAGAGGTTTTCTTGGACATGTCGGTTTCTATAGGAGATTCATTCAAGACTTTTCCAAGATAGCCAAGCCCCTGTCTACACTACTTAAAGAAGACGTTGTATTCGATTTTGATGAAAGTTGCAAGCAAGCGTTTGAGGAGCTTAAAAGTCGATTAATCTCTGCGCCGATCCTTATTTCGCCTGACTGGAATCTCCCCTTCGAGCTTATGTGCGATGCGTCAAACTATGCTGTTGGCGCGGTTTTAGGACAGAGAATAAAAGGGAAATTCCAGCAATCTATTATGCCAGTCACATACTAAATCCATCTCAAGTAAACTACACGACGACTGAAAAGGAATTATTGGCCGTAGTCTTTGCTATGGACAAATTTTGTAGTTACTTGTTGGGTGCTCAAGTGGTCGTGTGGACTGATCACGCTGCTCTGCGATACTTGATGACAAAGAAAGAGGCTAAACCGCGCTTACTACGTTGGATACTGACCCTACAAGAGTTTGATGTCCAAATCAAAGACAAAAAGGGCAGTGAAAACGTAGTGGCTGATCATGTTTCAAGAATGTTGAGTGAGGAAAAGGATGACCCTGACAATATAGATCTTTAATTTCCTCTTGAGAATGTCATGCTTATCGACGGATGTGCTCCAGATGTTCCATGGTATTCTTCCATCGTGAACTACCTTCATTCCCAATATCTTGATCCAGAATTGTCCTATCAGGAGAAGAAGAAATTCTTCTCTGATTTGAAACCATTCGTTTGGGATGAACCTTACCTCTTCAAGATTTGTAAAGATGGTTTGCTGAGAAGATGTGTTCCAGAATCCGAGCAACGTGATATTATTGAGCAATGCCACAGTGGACCTACCGGTGGTCACTTTGGTCCTTGGAAAACCGTTGCTAAAATCTTTCAATCCGGCTTCTATTGGCCCACTATCTTTAAAGATACAGAAGCTTTCTGTAAAGCTTGTGATAGGTGTCAAAGAACCGGAACTTTAACAAGGCGTTTCGACATGCCATTGAAACCCATCCTAGAATGCGAAGTCTTTGATGTATGGGGTATCGATTTTATGGGACCATTCCCATCATCTTGTGGAAATAAATACATCTTAGTCTGCGTGGATTATGTATCGAAATGGGTGGAGGCTCAAGCCACGTCTCACAATGATCATAAGACGGTCATGAAATTTCTAAAGAAAAACATCTTCGTGAGATTCGGGTGTCCACGGGCCTTGATTAGTGATGAAGGGACACACTTCTGCAACCGACCTCTGGAGAAAGTGCTTGAGAAATATGGTGTCCGGCATAAAATTGGTACACCATATCATCCTATGACTAGTGGTCAGGTTGAAAGAAGCAACCAAAGTTTGAAGAAGATCCTGGAGAAAACAGTTAACAGTCATAGAAAAGACTGGAGTCTAAAGTTGGATGATGTACTGTGGGCATATCGAACTGCCCCCATGGGTACATCACCCTATCAAATGGTTTATGGTAAACCATGCCACTTGCCAGTTGAGTTAGAGCATAGAGCGTACTGGACCACGAAGTTTTTAAACTTCGATACCCAATCTTGTGGAAAACACCGATTGCAACAGTTGCATGAGTTAGACGAATTTAGACTTCAGGCCTATGAAAGTGCTAGGATAAGTAAGGAAAAGACGAAACTCCTTCACGATGCCAAAATCAAGAAGCGAGAATTCCAAGTAGGGGAACAAGTTTTATTGTACAATTCCAGGTTACATCTGTTCCCGGGTAAGCTGAGGACACGATGGTCCGGTCCCTTTGAAATTCTCCAAATCATTCCTGGAGGTGTTTTAGAACTACGAGGTTATGGTGACCAGCTGTTCCGAGTGAATGGTCAAAGGTGCAAGCATTACATTGGTCAAGCCAAGGAAAAGCCTTTGATGGTTCGATTCCTCGATATCCTCGGGTGTGGTACTTCAGAAGTCGATGAATTTGATGAGTTTTCGCCTGATTTGTTTTCTGAGGATGATGGTAGTGGTCCTTCTGAAGAAGTTCTAGCAGGTAGTTGGGAAATGGAGGAGTTTGAAAAGGAGCAACAGTTGAAACGTCGTCAGAAGAAGAAGAAATCAACCATGGGTAGGTTTAAACATGTGTGGAAGGCAATTAAAAAATTAACCCCATGTGTTAGATGTTGTTTCTGCAGCCACACTACTGATCAAAGCCGACACGAGGTAGTGGCTGGCAGAAAAGTTAAATGGCCTGATCCAGGCTGAGCTAAAAGAGTGTCGAGCTAACGATATTAACCAAAAGCGCCACTAGGGGGCACCCTAGATATCCTTTATTATATTAGTACTCTTTTTCATGTATTTCCTTTTTCTTTGATTTAGTTTTTATCTTAAGTCTAATTAAGATTTTGTTTGAATCTGTTCAGTTTAGCTGTGTTTTTAGATATGGATTACGGAGTTCTACCACAGGAGTTTCCTTTCATTAGTAGGATCCCACTTATCACTCTAGGTGATGGACCCGGAGGGACTATCATTTTGGACGTAGACTTTGATATTAGTACCCGCATCAGGACCGTTACATATGTTCTCATTGTACCCCGATCTTCGGGAGGTGGAGATTTTTGTTCAGAGGACCTGCAGGAGACTTTAGGACGACCGTATACAATCCTCAATGATCCGATGCTGACTGACTTGGCGCTAGTGCTGCAAGATGAGCATTTCCAAGGAGTAGATGTTGATGGCGAGGACTGGGCTCTACAGGACGAGTATGATTTTCCTCCTGCTATTGACATGCTCTGCCGTCTGATCCGGATTGTGGATTGGGCAGAGATTTATGATGACAAGCGTCGTTAGGCTGTTTCGTCGAGCAAACGACGTAAAACAAAAGCGCTCGGTGGGAGGCAACCCACTATGTTATAATGTTTTTATGTGTTCTCCAGTTTTATTTGTTCTTTGAAGTTTTGTATGAGTTTTTATAATAAAATGAGAGTTTGAATTTGATTTGAATGAAAACAAAATCTTTTAGTTTTTGCTGAATTCTGCCTTGGACGTGCGTCCATGCCTTTGGACGCCCGTCTGCTATGTGTCTGCCTTGGACGAGCGTCCACCCTGCCTGAACGTCCGTCCGTCCTTTGGAAATACTGGACGAGCGTCCACTTTAAGTGAACGCCCGTCTGATAATTTCCCTCCAACTCCGTTCTTAATTTGAACAGCTGGACGAGCGTCTGATTATTTGAACGCCCGTCCAGTTCATAGAATCTCCAACTGAACGCCCGTCCGGTTTCCTGGACGCCCGTTCGGACCTGCATCTATAAATACCCATGCTTCCCAAATTTATTTCGAATCAGAATTTTCAAATTGCAAACCCGACTTTTCGACCTCTTTTGCCCTAAATTCTTTGTTTCTCAACCAAATTGGGCGATTCAAGGCTCTATCATCAGCTCTCAATCCCCTCTTTTCGATTTTTCACTCCAAATCCTCCAACAAACAACATTTAATCGGATTCAGTGACCTTTATAGTCCGACTGTTTGAAGAAAAAAATTCGATTTTTTGGGTCAATTTGGCATTGTTTGGACTTCTAATCATCATCATCATCATCCCTTAAACGTACTTGGTAAGATTCTATAAACTTTTCTTGGATTATTTCACGTTTTTCTGAGTTCGATCTTCGAGTCGACTCTTTTTACTTGACATTCACCTTATTGGTTTTTTCTTCTTGTTTTGTTTTTCTTTCTGCCATTGTTGGTAATCTAGGATGGTAATGGATGATAATGGGTGGATTGCATTGTGGTTTTGGTGTTGGTTTTGTGTTGAATTGGTTTTGAAATCCCGTTTGGACGATAAACGGGTGGTTTGTTTGAATTGTGGTTTGGGATTGTTGTTTGTAGACCCTTAGTTACAATGGTGCGTAAAGGGGCACAAAAGAGGCATGGTAAGGGAGTTGCAAGTGAACCAAGTAAGCGGTCAAAGGTCGTAGACCCTGCCTTAGTTGATCCTAACCGGGGTGTGCTTATAAGAGAACGTCTTCCTAGGTCTACACAAGCTCCATCTAGAGCACCACTGCGTGATGAGTCTGACTCTGGTTCGGATACTGATGATGTGCCTTTAGTGAGATTTCCTAGGGGTGAACGGAGTGGTGAGGTATCTAGGCCTAGACAGGAGGAAGCAAGTGAAGGGGTTGAGCTACTTAGACAGAATGTTAGACCTCCAGTTCCTATGCCATTGGCTCGTCGATTCATAAACCCTAAGGCTCTTGATGTGTACAATAAGCATTATATTGCCCGAACAATGTTAATTGAGAGGGCTGTTTTAGAGACTCAAGTTGATCCTTTGTTTGTGAAGTTATTAAAGGATAGGAAGTGGGGGGCATTGATGGTAACACCGACGACTCCGGTTAATGCCACGTTGGTTCGTGAGTTTTAAGCCAATTGTTCGGAGACGAATTTAGAAACCGGAGTAGTGACGGTTAGGGGTGTAAAGATGCCGTTTACGCCTAAGGTTATAAACGAGAAGTATAACTTGGCACCTTTTGAGGGGCTGGACTACAAGGAGGCAATAAAGGCCAAGCAGGATGCGGGAGAGGATCCGTTGGAGGATTTACGTTTGTTGGTGTGCCCGAAGGTGCCGTGGACACTTAGACCGGGCGGAGATAGAAAGGAGTTGGTGACGACGAGTTGGACGGAGGATTGGAAGGTCCAATGTCGGTTTATTCAGAACAGGTTGTTACCTAAGAACAACCTGACTCATTTTCACATTGGTGACCTCGGGATGTTGTATGCCTTGAATTTCAAGCTGAATGTCGATGTAGGACAAGCCATTTTTGACGAGATAGCGACGAATCAGAAAGTCTATGCTAGGTGTTTGATATGTCCGCATTTGATCCACAGTCTCTGTCAGGATGCTAGGGTTCCCGAGTACAAGACTGATCACAAACCGAAGAATCCAAGACTCTTGCAGCGGGAGAAGGTGAGGTCTACAGGTCATTCTGAGGAGGAGGCAGCACCTGAGCCCGGTTCATCTTCAGCACCGCCTCCGGCATCTTCCCTTCCATCTTTATCTCCCTCAGTCCGGATGAGGTTGAGCATGGCTAATAGTGTACGGAACTGGATGGAGGATATGAGGACTTCTTAGAACAATATCTTGTCTATTTTGCGGTGTATGAGTGAGGGCCGGCTGTTAAGGGTGAATTTATACGTTTTATAACACTATATTTTATGATAATTTCCCTCATATTCGTATAATTTGCATAAGAAACGAGTGTTTAATGGAATTAGTGAGTAAATGAGTTTTTTAACGAGTTAATCGCAAAATAGGTTAATTTTGGTGTTTTAATTGTGATTTTATGATTATTTGGATGATATTACATTTTGCGACGTTTTGATGTGTTGTAGGTACATGTTTGATGCTCAAATAATGATCAAAAAGAGATAAGAGTCGAATTTCATTGATGATAAAAGAGATAAAGATGAAGAAATCAAGGTGAGGTCGATCCTGGACTGGCGTCCAGCAGCTTGAACTGGCGTCCAGTTGGACGGGCGTTTGATCCAGTGGACGAGCGTCCATGCTGATATTGTTGATTCAGAGTTGTGAAGATTTTGCTGGACGAGCATCCAATTTTGCGAAGGACGGGCGTCTGATGAAGACTCGGCCCGATTCGAAGTTGATATTGAGGACCAGACGAGCGTCCAGAAGGGGTGGACGGGCGTCCAGCGGCCGACATGCAGAAACCGACTTTAAATTCTATATATAGCCGCATTGTTTTCAACCCTAGGGATACCAATTACACAATACTCAAAACCCTAATCCTAGGGGCGGCTTAGGCTGCGTTTTTACTCTGTTTTTCTTCAGTTTATGCACTCTAAATTCTAGGCTACTTTAGATAGTTTTTATGCACTTTTATTCATCAATTCCAAGTTTCAAGAGGATGCTTAGAGGCTAAAGCCTTTTTGAACGAGCGTTGTGAAGCCGTCCGATTCAACAATTCAGTTCCGTTCTTGATTATTTTGTGAGTTTTTAATACAAGTTGTTTCTTTTATCATGTTTATTATTGTTTATGCAATTTCATATCGAAAGATCGTTGCTTTGTTGATTGCTTTATTTGATGAGAATCATCTAAACGTTAGATCACCATGATAAGGAATAGATCTTTGATCTAAGTAACGAAAGTTATTAGGTTAGATTTCTAGGTTAAAAACGTTTAAAGTTTACACCTTTGGATTAGAAAAGCATAAATCCTTAGATCGAAAGATAGAGATTTATAGACGAACTACCTAAGAAATTAGGGTTCATACCTTTGATTAGGTGAATCACAACTTGGTTAGAAATCACGAAATAATCTGAATTGGAATTGAATGTTGATAGGATAGGTGGATCAATTGCTCGTTTGTCCGTTATAACTTGATCAAATCCCTTGAACTAGAATTGTTTAGCGCAGTTAATCTTTATTGCAATCTTAGGTTTAGTTGTAGTTTAAATTGTTCACAACCCGTATATTCCCTGGCTTTAGATCTCATCTTCTGTCCAGTTTTACTTATTGTTATCTTTCGTTTTAATTATTCCCTGTTTAGTTTATTTGCTGTTTAGTTTTAGTAATCGTGACATAGGTTAGTTAGTTAAACAAAGACTAGGATTACCAATCGTTAGTTCCCCGTAAGATCGACCCGGTATTAGTCACTGTACTGCGATCCCTGCACTTGGGGAATACCGGATTATAAATTTATTACTTGTTAATAAAATCCGTGACACCAACCTCCAAGGGACGACAGAGTCTTCAACCCCAGCATTATAGATTACGTTTATTCGGATGAGATTGAGCAGGCCATTGAAGATATTCTTCACAAATCTGAGTCGTCTTCTGATGAGGAGCAGACTGACTCTCCTCCGGGTGGAGCACCTCCTGCTGATGATTCTTCCGCACCAGGGCGGACTTGATGTTATGTTTCTGATTCTAGCTTATGTACTTTTGATGCGATGCTTGTATTGTCCTACTATTTTCCTTACTTGATTCAGTGTACTTTTCATGTTTAGCTACTTTCAGTTCTCGTTGCTGTATTTTTTCTGGATGAATCATGTAAGCCTTAAGGCATTCCGTACTTTCATTTGATTTTACTATGCTTTCAATTTTCATTGTATTGAATGCTTCATCTTTTGATATAATTCGATTTTCCTGTATCCTTTCATTATGGTATAATTTCCCCGTTGTCCCCGAGATTTTTCCGTGTTTGTCGAGTAGTGCAGATATCTTTCTAGACGTTTTGTCGAGGTACCATTCGAGTCATGTTGGAACAAGTTCTATACGCCTTCGAGAGCGTTGGCCTTTTTATGCCTCAACCTGACCAACGGCTCGCATATCTACGCAATCAGCTGAGTACTTGATTTCTTTTTAAATTCTGCACAACCTGAGGACATGTTGTGGTTTAAGTGTGTGGGAGGGGAATGGTTTATGTGTATCTATTCATTTGCTTAATTCGTTTCGATTCTATGCAAAAAGAGCTAAATTTTTCAAAATTTTTGTTCTATCCCGAGTAAGCAATGCATAATCTTTGTTCGTTTTTTTAGTCATTGATGTTGTATACCATATGCTTAGTAAGTTAGTTGTTTCACCCGATATATATTTTTCACGAGCCATAGTGAATGATGAGCTATAATATAAAGCTATACCCCTTTTGATTAGTGATTTTTGTTATCTTATAAGTCATGTGCCTAGTGCTAACGTATGTATCGTGACGATTATGATAGTTTGTATTTAGATCCAAAGTATGATATACTGTGAATATCTGAGGTTTGAATGTGATAAGTAAAACGTAACTAAAGTTGTTGAAAAAGTTGAAAAGTAAAAGAATTAATTGGGTGTGTCGGAAGCTGGTCGATGATTTGAGTGCGGTAGGTCATATCTCGAATGTCCTATACCACTATGATGACCAAAAGCTCACGACAGTCAGAAGAAGCTGCCTTATGATTTGAGTAAGGTAGGGTATATCTCGAATATCCTATTCTGCTATGACAGGGCAACAACTCATCCTGATGTGTGTTTAAATGTGAATTAATTGAATCAACTTACGAAAGAAAGTGGTATGAAATGAATGGAAGACTTAGTTATCGTATACCTTATCCCCACTATAAACTGACATATATGTTGTAGGGATTAACCTCTGAGTATATCAGGAAGGTCCTAAATGCATTCTATCATCTTTTTCGGGATATGTCACGTTTTGTAGGGTGCATCTTATAAGTGTCATTTATCTCTAGTTTGAAGGGGGTATTAGCTAGTTTGCTTTGAAATTTTCAAGTTTGGACTTAGTGGAAGTTTGTTATGGCTCTGCACACACACCGGGGTGAACCGCTAATTTATTGAATATGCCTTGTACTTGCTGAGATGTCTATCTTTTCTCGAGCCTTTATTTTGTCTTGTTTTGCTCGGGACGAGCAAAAGCTAAGTGTGGGGAAGTTGTTATGGGTGATTTTATATGATTTATATCGTTATATTTTGTAACAATTCTCTCCATATTCGTATAATTTGCATAGAAATTGAGTGTTTAATTGGTTTGTTGAGCAAGTGAGGTTTGAAACGGTTTAATCGCAAAGTTAGTGGATTTATGGGGTTTTATTGTTGATTTTATATTGATTTGGATGATATTACACTTTGCAATGTTTTATTATATTGTAGATACACGAAATTGGTTCAAAAGAGGATTAAAAGATGTTAAGGATCGGAGTTATATGAAGAAAAAGAGATAGAGATGAAGTTGATTAAAGATAGAGATGGAAAAATCAGAGTTGAAGTAACCTGAACGTGCGTCCAACTCTCCGTCCAGTGGACGGGCGTCTAAGCAAGTGGACGGGCGTCCAGGCTGGAATATTGGATTCAGAGTTCTCCCAAAATTGATGGACGAGCGTCTGATTTAAAGAAGGACGGGCGTCTGATCATGACTCGGCCCGATTCGAAGATTTCAAGCTAAGTGGACGGGCGTTCAGCTACTCGAACGAGCGTCCAGTCGGCCGACATAGCAGCACCGCCTTAAAATTCTATATATAACTGCGTATTTTCAACCCTAGACATCATATATTCGAACCCTAAACCCTAGGGGCGGCTCAGCTGCGTTTTTCCTTAGTTAACACTCAGTTTTTATGCTTTTATTTTCTAGTTAGATTCAAACACTTTTATGTACTTTTACTCAAACAACTTCGAGCTTCAAAGTGATGTTTAGAGGGTAGACCTCCCTTGAACAAGCGTTGTGAAGCCATCCAACCAACGTATTGATTTCATCTTCGATTGTCTTGTGAGTTTTTAATTCAAAGTTGTATCTTTATTATGCTTATTTCGTTCTTATGCAATTTATATCGAAAGATCTTTGCATGTATGATGTTTGACTTTGATGAGAATCATGTTAAACCCTAGATCACCATAATAAAGATTAGACCTTTAATCTAATTAACGAGAGTTATTAGGTTGAATTTCTAGGTTAGAAACTTATAAATTTCACACCTTTGGTTAGAAAGCGTTAATCTTTAGATCGAAAGATAGAAGATTAATAGGCAAACTTGTCTAAGAAATTAGGAGTTCATACTTGGGCTAGGTGAATCACAACTTGGTTAGAAATCACGAGATAATCTAGATAGAAATTGATAGTTGTAGAATAGGTGGATCAATTGCTTGTTCGTTAGTTATTTCATTGATTAAATCACTTGAACTTGAGTTGCTCAGTAAATTTACAATCTTTATTTCCTAATAGATTTAGAATAGATTTAGTTTAGATAATTGTGTTCGCAACCATATTTTCCTGGCCTTAGATCTCGATCTTCTGT
Source organism: Gentiana straminea (assembly GCA_036785695.1). Taxonomy (NCBI): domain Eukaryota; kingdom Viridiplantae; phylum Streptophyta; class Magnoliopsida; order Gentianales; family Gentianaceae; genus Gentiana; species Gentiana straminea. Next base: position 12,599,589 of record JAVUPR010000114.1, on the reverse strand, counting down.
CCAGTTATTCTTATTGTTAGTTTCGTTTTTCGATTTAGTTCTTCACTATTTTATTTTCGTATCTTTTGAATAGTAATCGTGACATAGTTAGGTTAGTTAATAAAAACTAGAATAAACAACCCCGATTCCCCGTAAGATCGACCCGGTATCAACCTCTATACTACGATCCCTGCACTTGGGGTATACCGGATTTATAAATTTATTACTTGCTTATTTTCATTGCAAAAATCCGTGACACACATCACTTGACTTTGAGGGATGTTAAGCTTAAATAATAAACTGTTTGCCTTTTGGACTTTTGAATTGTAATACATACTGCAGGCAATCATACTACCTTTTTGGTTGGATGTTGTTTGAAACATATTTTTAGTTGGTTTGATGTTTAAGTTTTCCATGTCTTTTCATTTTTTCGGTTTAACTCTGATGCATAAAGCTTTCCTATATAATTGAATACGTGTCGGACATTTATTTTTAGATACAAACACCGTATCCAAAAACGGGACATCACACTGTCAAACATACCTTTTCTTTCAGAATAATTTATGCATATATGGATGCGTACAAGTGTATCTTGTTTAAACCGATTTTGTAATATAAAAAAAAAAAAGGAAATATTTGTCATTCTTGCTGGCATATGTAGGTTTTTTACATTTGCATACTTTGTTTTGCAGCATGCTTTGTTTTGCATGCTCTGTTGAAGAATTTTCCATATGTTGAATTTTCTTACGAAAAATAATAATAATAATAATAATAATAATAATATTATTATTATTATTATTATTATTATTATTATGATTATATTATTATTATTATTATTCAATATTTTTATGACGGGTAAAAGGAAAGGCACAACTGGTGCATCCTGCTCTAGAAGCAAGGGAACTGACTTCAGGAGAATTAGTTGTACATGATCGCCAAGTTATTGAATATGAAAGGGAACCTAAGATGATGGCGAGTCCTGAGCAGAAGGCCGACGTTGAGAGTCGTAGGGATGTAAACTGTGATCCTTTTGAGAACCCATATTGTCTTGATCTGAACGTTTCTGGTGATGATTTATCCAAGACCGTTGAGGGTTCAAGCCTCCACATCCACAAGAGTGAAGCCACATGGAAATCTGAACCATCTTCACAGGATAATGGTGCCATAATTCCAGATTCAACATTAATGAGCCATGAAAAAGATGAAAAGGAAGGTAATGCTATTGTTCTTGATCATAAGTCATCTGATACTGTTAGTTATCCGTCCTTGAATAGCAATGTTGATGTTGATCATACCGAGTACATAGATGTTGCACCTCTAATAGTCCATAATTCTCTTAGATTTGTCATGAGCATTGATAAAGAAATCAACAAGTTGTTGAATGACTAAGCGCTGAAATGATTAATCACTTTCTAAGAAGACATGGTTGTAGGATTCCAATGCTATATCTTAGAATCCGTGCGAATATCCCTGATATGTGGAGGAAAAAACAGAGGGAGGCCCTTCTTTGGTTTAGTCCTCCTTGATAATGGATAGTGACGTAAGTGTGTCTAGCCAAAGACACTAAAGAAAGGCGCTTGTTGGGAGGCAACCCAATAATAAGAATAGTTTTTTTTATTTTTTTATTTTGGATTATTTTGTTTTTTGTTGAATAAGGGGGGCTAGTTTTGTCTTGTGTCGTCTAGGTTTTTGGAGTCGGTTTCTGTGGCCAGGTAACTTGCATGAGCGGAAGCTACTGTCGGTTATTGATTCATCTGGACTTTAGTTGAAGCTACTGTCGGTTTTCCGTTGCTATTACTTTCTGATGAATCTTGTAAGCCTTAACGCGCATTTGCATTTTCAGTTGGAGTTTGGTATTTCTGTATGCACATGTTGGACCATATTTGTTTTGTAAACCTCTGTGGTTATATTTGACGCTTAGATGCCCTGTGTTTTCCCTGTGTGGTGATTTTTCCATCTGAGCAATTATATCCTGTGCTTATATCAAACTTTTCTGCGCAATATGTTATATTCCCCTATCCCCGAGATCTTGTCTTGTTTTTCATGTGTGCAGGATATTTGCGATAGCAATTGTGAGCGTTTAGACGATATCAGTTTTCCGGTGGATGGTCCACTGTCTACTGATTTCTTCAAGCATTTTTGGATCTGACTCATGACCACTTCCAGACTTGCACATTCGAACTACAATCAGCTAAGTACTTTATCTTTTCTTTAATTCTGCACAACTTGAGGACATGTTGTTATTTAAGTGTGGGGGAGGGATTGCTTGTACCTATGTGCTCAGTTTATTATGCTTATCTTTTGGGAAAAATTGAAAATTTTAAAATGAGCTAAAATTTTTCAATTTTTTGTTTTGTCCCGAGTGAGAAAATGCATATTTTTGTTCGGTTTTTATAGTCATTGATGTTGTATACCGTATGCTTAGTAAGTTAGTTGTTTCACCCGACATACCTTTCACGAGCCATACTGAACGATGAGCTAAAATATAAAGCCATACCCATTTGGATTAGTGCTTTTGTTGATTATCTTATAAGTATCGTGTGCTTAGTGCTAATGTACGTATCGTGAGAATTATAATAGTTTGTGTTTAGAGCCGGAGTATGACATACTGTGAATATCTGATGTTTGAATGTGATAAGTGAAACGTAACTATTGTTCTTTAAAAAGTATGTTTAAAAAACAAGTATGATGAATTAATAGGGTGTGTCGGAAGCTGGTCGATGATTTGAGTGCGGTAGGTCATATCTCGAATGTCCTATACCACCATGATGACCAAAAGCTCACGACAGTCAGAAGAAGCTGTCTTATGATTTGAGTAAGGTAGGGTATATCTCGAATGTCCTATTCTACTATGACGGGCAAGAGCTCATTATGATGTGTGTTTAAATGTGAAGTTAATTAAATCAACTTATATAAGGAATCTGGTATGAATGAGTAAAAGACCTAGTTATCGTCTACCTTATCCCCAGTATAAACCGACAGATATGTTGTGGGGATTATCCTCTGAGTATGTAGAAAGGTCCTAAATGTATTCTATCATCCTTTTCGGGATATGTTACGTTTTGTAGGGTGCATGTTATAAGTATCATTCATTTCTAGTTTAAATGGGGTATTTGCTGGTTGCTTTGAATAAATTTCAAGTTTGGACTTAGTGGAAGTTTACTATGGCTTTGCACACACATAGGGGTGAACTTCTGATTTATTAAATATGCGTTATATTTGCTGAAATGTCTATCTTTTTCTGAGCCTTGATTTTGTTTTGTTTTGCTCGGGACGAGCAAAAGCTAAGTGTGGGGGAGTTGTTAACGGTGATTTTTACGATATATATGATATTATTTCGTAGCAATTTCCTTCGTGATTTATTACTTTTTATAGAAAAGTAAGTGTTTAAAGGATTTATTAAGAGAATGCATATGAAATTGGTTTAAATGCAAAATCGAGCTTATTACGTGTTTTTATCGATGATTTTTCCATCAATATATATGGTTCTACATTTTGCACGCTTTGATTATCTTGTAGGTACGCTTGCATGGCAATGAAGGAGCTTAAACGATGTTCTGTTGAAGATTAAATAGAAGGATGAAGTTGCAAGATGAACTTGGGATTGAAGATTTAACTTAAACTTGGATATGGAGCATGCTGGACGCGCGTCTGGCGTCCAGAAGAGTGGACTGGCGTCCACTGGAGCCAACTGGATTCAGGATTTATGGATTTTTCCTGGACGGGCGTCCAGAATTGCATAGGACTGGCGTTTGAGAAGATTCGGCCCGACTCGGAAAGTTTACACAGACTGAACTGGCGTCCAGAGGCACTGGACGGGCGTCCATCCACCGCCATTGCCTAAACCGACCTAGAAATCTAAAAATACATGCGTTTTCTGCAACCCTAGACACGATATTTTTCATCCCTGGCCGCCCCAGCCCCTTTGGGGGTGGCTCTGCTGCGGTTTTTACCTACCAAAAACATCGTTTCTTCTACTTTTAATTATGTTATTTGCATACCAACGATGAATAAAGTCTAAGCGATTCGAACAAGCGTGCGAAGCCGATCATGCAACGTTTTGATTTCAACTCTTTGGATGGTTTTGTGAGTTTTTATTTAAAGTTGTTTCTTTATTACGTTTTGTATTGATTATGCAATTATATCGAGAGATCGTTGCATGTTTGATTGTTTGATTTTGATGAGAATCATGTTAAACCTTAGATCACCATGATAAAGATTAGATTTTTAACCTAAAAATAACGAGAGTTACTAGGTTAAATTTCTAGGTTGCTAGATTGAGAAATCTTACACCTTTGTTATGAAAGCGTTAATTTTTAAGATCGAGAGATGAAAGATTAATAGGCGAATTATCTACGAGAGTAGAAATTCATACATTTGATAGGTGAACCACATCTTTATTAAATCTTCACTAAACGATCTAGGGTAGAAATTGAGAGTTGCGAGATAGGTGGATCATTGCTTGTTCCTCGTTAACTTAATTGAAAGAATCATTGTGCCTTGTTCTTCGTTGCTAGCTTAGAATTTTATTTTCGTTTTAGTTTATAGAATAGAATTAGTTATTGTAGGTTCGTAATCATATTTCCTGGCTTTGGATTGACAACCCTCTGCCCAGTTTATTGTATTCGTTTTAGTTTTGTTTTGTGTTTTTCGTGACAAATCTTTAGAAAGATTAATAAACTAGATAAACAACCTCGATTCCCTATGAGATCGACCCGGTATTAACCTCCATACTACGATCCCTACACTTGGGGTAAACCGGATTATTTTTATTACTTGTTTGTTTTGCTTTGATAAAATCCGAGACACAAACCTGGGATCTTGTTCATGTTCATCCCTCTATGAACATTGTTGGAAATAAGTGGGTGTATCGTACTAAGCATCATGCTGATGGACAATTAGAGCATCATAAAGCGCGTCTGGTTGTAAGGGATTTCATCAGACTGAGGGGGTTGATTACTCTGAGACTTTCAGCCCTGTTGTTAAGCCCGTCACCATTCGGCTTCTTTTGTTCTTAGCCGTCTCACAGGGTTGGTCACTTCGACAGGTTGATATTCAAAATGCCTTTCTACATGGGCATCTTACTGAACCGGTTTACATGCAACAGCCACCAGGCTTTATTCACCCTGAGTACCCTGACTATGTGTGTCGTCTTCGCCGTAGTCTCTATGGCCTTAAACAGGCTCCTCATGCTTGGTTTTCCCGATTTACTGAGGTCCTCACTGCTTTTGGTTTTGCTGGCTCTAAGGCCGACACTTCACTTTATATTTACTCTCGGGATGGTGCATATGTTTACATACTTATTTATGTTGATGACATTATTATTACTGGGACGTCTACTTCACTGATTGAGCATGTTATCACTTTTCTCAGCACTCACTTTCCGGTCAAGGATCTCGGCTCCTTGTCTTACTTTTTGGGCATTGAGGTGCTTCCTACTCCGGATGGCTTATATCTCACGCAGCGTAAGTACATTTTTCAGCTTTTGCAGCGAGCTGGCTTGGATAAAGCCAAGCCCTGTCATACCCCTATGGCAGCAAATACACGGCTTGGCATTGGCACGGCACCTTCTTGTGCTGATCCATCTCTATATCGCACTATTGTTGGTGGTTTTCAATATCTCAGCTTTACGTGTCCAGACATTGCCTTCGCGGTTCACAAAGTCAGTAAGTTCATGCACACTCCTACTGAGGATCATGGGGTTGCGGTCAAGAGCATCCTACGCTACCTCAAGCACCCATCTCTGAAGGGCTATTTCTGTCTCGTCACTCGCGTAATTTACTTCGTGCATATTCTTATTCGGACTGGGCTGCTGATGAAGATAACTGCCGTTCTGTTGGTGAGTACTGCATCTTTTTGGGGGATAATCTCATTAGTTGGCGCACTAAGCAACATATCACTGTTTCGAAGAGTAGTACTGAGGCTGAGTACAAAACGCTATCCAACACCGCTGCTGAGATTCAATGGTTATGTAGTCTTCTCCGGGAAATGCATATCGATTTGTTAGCACCACCCACTTTTTGGTGTGATAACATTGGCGCTACGTACCTAGCACACAACCCGGTTTATCATGCTCGCACCAAGCATATAAAGATTGACTTTCACCATGTTCGTGAATTGGTGGCATCCAAGAAGCTCTCCATCTCTTTTGTTAGTTCCAAAGACCAACTTGCGGATCCCCTCACCAAACCATTGGGCAATCCGCGCTATGAGTTTCTCAAGACCAATCTCCGTGTGCAACCACTGCCCATGGGATTGCGGGGCATGTTGAGACAAGTCTAGATAATTACTAGTATAACTTATATTATTGTTATTTATCATGTAATTACCGTATTGTCCTTAAGACATGTAGACTATAAATACTCATTGTACACTATTACTCAATACACAATACAATTACAACATTGATAGAGCTCGTCAAGCAACTGATAATCATTTGCCGGAAGTCAGCTCTCTGTCGTTTCAGTGCTCAAGATTGATATGGCGGGGAGGTTTGACAAATTAGAGGGTTCGAATAGACAGCTTGAGCAGCAGCTTTGATTTATGAAAATTGGAGTGGCTAATGATCAGGTGGGCTGGTCAGGGGAGGCGGTGAAGAGAGTGGAGGATGAAGAAAAGTGGTTTGAGGTTAGTTTGTTGAATTTGGGTGCTGGATTTGATTTGGGAAAGAAGAAGGTGAAAGAATTGCTGATGGAGTCACCGGAAATTAGCGTTGTTGGAATTTCTGGTTGAGTACTTGCGGCCAACAACGTATTTGAATAAATTGCAGGGGAATTTTTTTTTATACAATCATACAAATAGCTGGGGAATTAATGGTGTATAAATAGGGGATATGTGCAAGGAGGAGGGGATCCCTAATCATCATTTCTTCCTTCACAACTATGTATTTTTCTAATGAATCTGTAAACATTCATGTATTTGATGTGAGACATGCAAGTACAAGCTGATGTTGTTTGATTAATATATCCTTTTCTTTTCCTAGAATTGTATGCTTAGTGATTTCCCACTTTAACATGATTAGTTTGCAAATGTTGATATCCGTTTTCGTGGAACTTGTACAGTGTTGTCATGCTCATGCACCGATTTTGATTTCTTTTTCAAAAAGCGTTATAACTCTGCTGGATTCCTATGGTCCCTATGGTTCCCCCTCCCCCTCCCCTCCCTCCCATATTTTCGTGACAAATTGCAAATGCTTTTTAACCAGGGAATCAAAGATTGCAATTTTCATGTTGAACTAAGCCCTTTTGCCCTTCTTGTGGTGTTCATGTCTGAATGTTTAATTCCTCAGTTTGATACGCCTGCCCTGCTCCATATTACCTGCCCTTTGTCTTAGTTCAGTCCCTGTTTAGATACATCAATTTTGCTGCTTCATGGAGTATTTATCTTGTCCTGATGAGAGACGTTTAGTCCTTGACAGGATGGTTTTGAGTAGGAGAGCAGGAAGGTGTTTATTTGCTGAAGAATGGGAGCCAGAAGGTGGTTTGTGCAGAAGAAAATGAAGGATGCTGGAGACAATCTACTTATTATTTTGTCATACACTATTATGCTAAATGATATGTTATGTAATGTTAGGCCTTAAAGTCATATTGGTAGCTGAAACTTTATTGTTTGTTTTGTTAATTACCATTGTCGTCACGTTTTATGGCTTGATAATGTCCTATTAATGATGTGTACAACATTGTGCACATAAGCTTTTCTGTTGTCCTATTTAGAAAATTAAATGGCTCTTTCCTGGCTGCAAATTTTGAACGACATTGATAGCAAGATTATCATTTTCGTTTGTTGTTCCTCATTGACAATCAAACTCGACTCGCTAAGTACTCGATATATCTCGACTCGGCTCGTAAGCATGATTACTTTCTTAGAATTCAATTATTTTTTAATAAAATATAACAAGATCGAGCTCGACTCGTCTAATAGTGGTCAATGCATCACGGTGTCAATGCATCGCTGTTGTTAATGCATCACGGTGTTGTGGTGTCTCTGCATCGGGGTGGTAATTGCATCGCGGTGTCTTTGCATCGGGGGTGGCCACTGCATTGCTATGGTCACTGCATCAGAGGTGGTCACTGCATCACGGTGGTGAATGAATCGCGGTGGTCAATGCATTGGGGTGGTGTGAATGCATCGCGCTGTCTCTGCATCGGGGGTGGTCACTGTATCAGGGTTGTCAGTGCATCGCGGTGTCATTTCATCAAGGTGTCTCTGAATTGAGGTGTCTTTTCATCTCGGTGTCACTTCATCACGGTAGTGAATGCATCGAGGGTTGTCATTGCATCCCAATGGTCACTACATCGCGGTGATCATTGCATCGGGGTGGTCAATGCTTTACGGCGTCAATGCATTGCGGTTGTTAGTGCATCACGGTGTCATTTCATCGCGGTGTCTCTGCATCGGGGGTGGTCACTGCATTGCAGTGTCTCTGCATCGGGGTGGCCACTGCATCGCGGTGGTCACTAGATCGGGGGTGGTCAATGCATCGCGATGGTCACTACATTTGAGGTGTCTCTGCATCGCGGCGTCTCTACATCGGGGGTGGTCACTGCATCGAGGTGTCTCTACATCGGGGTGGTCACTGCATCGCGGTGTCTCTGCATCAGAGGTGGTCACTGCATCAGGGGTGGTCACTGCATCAAAGTGTATCTGCATCGGTGGCCACTCAATCGCGGTGTAAATAGATTTAGGGTGGTCAATCCATCACGGTGTCACTTTATCAAGCGTCTCTGCATCGTGGCATTTTTTCATCGAGGGTGTTACTACATCGCGGTGTCTCTACATCGCGGGTGGGCACAACATCGCGGTGTCTCTGCATCAGGGGTGTGCACTGCATCGCGGTGTCTCTGCATCGTGCCCACTGCATCGCGGTGGTCAATGGATTTTGGGTGGTCAATGCATCGCGGTGTCACTTCATCGAGGCGTCTCTGCATTGCGGCATCCCTGTATCGCGGTGGTCAATGCATCACGGTGTCACTGAATCACGGTTGTCAGTGCATTGCGGTGTCACTTCATCGAGGACCACAGTACTCAGATGACCTTTCACTTCAGCTGTGTCTTCCAGATTTGTATACCTCAGCTAAACATCACTTCAGCTTAGTCTTCCAAATTTCATCTTTGACAGATTTAGACGTAGAGATCAAGTCACCATTGAATAATAACTTATATATTCCACAAGGCATCCATAGAAAGAAAGGTGATCCGCTAAATTCTTGATCTTCTGAATGGCTATGACAGAGTAATTAATTGTGTCAATGAGCCATTCTTCTGCTTCGATTTTAGCGATCTTTCATTAATTATTGTCAGGTTGCACATTGATTTATTTCCCCGAATTAAATATACTTTTCTTGATTGTGAAAATTAACAGCGGTTACGAAATTGTAAAACGAGTGTATAAGGGCATTCGTAGTAGAGTCTTTATAAGGCGATCTATCCCTAAAATGAGAATAGTCTTTATAAGGCGATCTATCCTTAAAATGAGAATAAAGTATAAGAACACCTTTCAAATGTCTTCTAAAATGGAGTCTATCCATAAGGCGATCTATCCTTAAAATGAGAATAAAATATAAGAACACCTTTCAAATGTCTTCTAAAATGGAGTCTATCCCGAATTATTTAAAGATATATATATGAACAGTGCATCCTGATATTTGATGATGCACTATTCACTTCCCAAAATGTCATAACGGATTGTGAGAACAAGAACAACAAGTAAAGATTAAATCACACAGAAACAAAAACACAAGGATTTAACATGGCTTCACACGTCATGTCGACTAGTCCACGGGTAGAAAACAAGGAATTACATTATCACTAGTGGTTTCCAGATTCTACAATCAATTATGTTACAATAGGAGAGTATATACAGTTCCCGGACTAAAACACTAGCCGGCTAAATAGCTTCAGACATGATCTCTCCAGGTAAGACTTAACTCCAAACGAGAGCCTCATTTAAGATGAGAACCTCCTAGATTCCGATGAGAACTCTTACTATTTTTTTTATTCAGATGAGAAGATTGAGACCAGACGAGATCACCAGATTCAGACGTGTTCAACAGCTTCAGAAGTGAATACCAAACCTCCCAATCAATCTATCATAGCTTGGTACTAACCAGTCCTATGCAATTAACAATGACCTTAATTCCTGAGTATACAAGATTCATGATTATTATCCTTTTTCGTATAGCTACAGGTGAAATTCTCTAAACGGATTCTACTTCTTTGCGAGACAATAGAATCCTATGCTCAGCTAAGTGTCTACCACTATATGCTAAAACTTCTCCACCTAGAACAGGCTTATCAACTGGGAATGCTGGTTTAACCCGAAAATCTCACCTAAGCAACCACTGTAGACTGGCTGGAAGTACTTAAACGGTCGACTACCTATGTCCAATTTTACCCTTCAACATGGTTCCTTCATGTTAAATTATGAAGACAGGTCAAATCTGATGCACGTAGGTTAAACCTGACAATCAGACGTAGCTGGCACCGAACCTTTAAAATTAGAGTGTCTAGGTTTCCTCGGCGTGGCGTTAAAGACCGCCATCACGGCTAGTGCGGTGAATTCTATAATCCGGGTTTACATTATTACAAATATATTATACTAGTTAATTAAAGTGCGTTAATCATACAGATTGGTTAATTATGCGTCAACTCATTGCTAAGTTAACGTCTCACCTAGAATATGAAAGAACGTTCAAAGTTTCATACCTTGATGATGAAGACTGGCATGAACAACTCCCGCTAGGGATTGATTAGGGGTATGGATCGTTCAACATGAAGAACTTACTTCAGAACGTCAAAATCACATAACAAAGCTTTGTTGAAATGACGGTATAACATGATATTATTCAAATACAACTCATCTTTCAATGTTATGCTAAAATTTGACTGCTACAACCTTTATATAGACATCTAGCCGACCTAATTTAAACCTTGAAGACTTAGAATACACGTCTATAAACTCAATTCATCTTCAGCGGGCCAGAAAACAGCCCAAGTGATGTCTGTCAAGGTTGAGACTGGCTTTTCTTGATTCTGTGGAATCTTCGTACCATGCATATTTTCTCTGGCCCAAACTCCTTAATCCACCAGATCTGATCTACTTCTCTGTTACCTGAAATGCCATTACCTATACATAACAAAAAAGCATGGAAAACTGATGCAATTTCGGGTTTAAATCATGCAAATGCAGAATTATGAGTTATGCACTGCTCAGTATTAAATGGACCCCTAATCCATGCAATTCTTAATATATTTTTCCTTAATCAGGCTCCTTCTTGGGGTAATACAAGTACAAATATAATGCCCAGTTGACTTGCAAAAGTAGATGAGAGTGTGTTTCACAGATACATAATTCATTCCTTCCCGCAGGAAGTGGAAAGACATTTCCTTTATTTGCTAACTATTTTTGTACATAACATTTTTGGTGTGGTTGGGAGCGGCACAGTCGTAAAAAGAAGGTTTTATTTTTACTTGAACGCAAACAGAAGTCCTAGCTCTGGAAAAAGCAACATATAGTTGGCCATGTGCAAACACGGGTTCTTTTAAATAAATGCCTGCGTAATCCAATGTTTGCCCCTGTGCTTTGTTGATAGTCATTGCAAAGCAGAGGCGAATTGGAAATTGGGTGCGCTTGTATTGAACAGGGTAAAAATCATCTTTTGGAGGCTGTAAAGGAATCCTGTTTATAAATACGTGCCTTCCCTTAAAATCACGAAACATAATTTCAGCATGTATGACGTTTCTTTTTAACGCCTTACAAACTAAACGTGTCCCGTTGCATAACCCTTCTGACGGATCTAGATTTCTAAGAAGTATGATTGGTGCATTAAGTTTGAGTATTAAATGATGAGGAGGTAAACCATTTGCCGTTATGCTGTTTATTATATCTACATATTGGCCTTGGTCATTAGGATTAATTGTTTCATCAAAGCTAAAATAATCCACTGCATCTCCTGGAAATCTTTGTATCATTTTCTGGTTTATATCATCTACAAATGAATTTTTGGTTGTTAGTATTGCTCGGTTTATTGGTTGGGGTGTACTATATGTTGTATTGTTTGGATTTGGAGAGACTCTATTAATTAGTTCATTAAGGGCTGCGTCGTCATCTAACATGTTTAAGAGTATTGAGTTTGGTAGTTGTATGTCATTGATGTTTTTATTTTGTAGCCAGCCATTTTCTATATCTAGCAAGAATTTTGTGTATTCGGGATCATTTAAAGCCCTCATGTTTTATGTGAGCTTTATCTTTTCTAGCTTCGGCCAAATTGGGGAACTAATTATTGGGGCGTGCACAATTTGGCTCATGGTACCTTGCTTAACCACTGGTAATGTTTGCCTAAAATCACCATCTAGAACAACAACTTTAACTCCAAAAAGTTCAGTGTTATCCATTAAATATTGAAGCAACATCTCTAAGGCTTCAACTGCAGTTCTCTTAGCCATAAGGGCTTCATCCCATATTATCAATTTACATTCCTTATATTAACATATCTAGACCACTCTGTTTAGACACCCTGCATGTTGAACCTTCACTCTCATCAATGGGGATTTTAAATCTTGAATGTGCAGTTCTACCGCCTGGTAGAATAGATGTGCAATTCCTGATGTAGCAGTAGCTAATGCTATATAACCCTTGGAACGAAGGTCTGCCAACAAAGATCTATAAAGGTAGGTTTTCCCGGTTCCACACGGCCCGTCTACAAAGAAGGCATCATTCTTGTTTTCATAAATTATTTTTATAATTAGCTCATAAGCATGTTTTTGTTTAACGTTTAAATTGTTTATAGATTCTAGGTCTGTTATTGAGACTTGTATATTTTTCTCGGTTTCAAATTCTTTAGTCAAATCATCTAGAGATTCATGGTTAAATTCCTTGTCTAATATGCCAAATGTATTCAAATGTCTTCCCATGGACTGTAGAAAACTATTAATTTGTTGAACCACTTTTGTTTGAACCTCATGTTTTGACCACAACGTGTTTCTATTGTAGTCTTCAGACAATTGATTTTCAAACATGAACCAAAGTTTTTTAGGGTTGTTTGGGCATGAGTAAACCAGTATGTTAGCAAACAGTCTTCTAAGTTTGTATGGCACGTTAAACATTAAAGTTTGTTCTTAGCAAAGTTCTTGACTGTTATCATCTTCTAAAAGACCGCGGTTTAATGCAGCCTCTCTAAAGGTGTTTGCCTTAACTCCGTTGTGAATTTTCAAGTCCTCATAAGACAGTGGGCATCTTACATTACCTAAAAGTATTCTCATGTAGTAGCGTTCTCCCTCAGAAGGGTGAGCATTCACAATACGACCTACAGAATCACCCTGCTCTCTAAGCTTCCATCGTTTATCACTTGGAAGCCATACAAAATGGTTTGGGAAATCAGCATATGTACAGTTTAATCTTTTAGCATCTAAAGAGGTTCTATTCATATAGAAATATTCGGTAAGCATTGTTTTCCGTTGGACCGGATTGTTTATAATAGTGGTCAATTTGTCCTTTTTCTTAAAAACCAGTGGTTGGTAATTTTCTAAATGGAGGGGTAGTCTAACAACAGCAGGTCTCATGTCACTCATAGCAAACCTAAAAATTCTCCACAATGCCTCTGGAGCAGATATCCACCTTCCAGACACAAATCTTTCAATCTCATCAATAGTTTCTGTCGTGCAATCTCCAGCAATTCTATATAAAATCTTGTCATTACCCTTACATATGTATTTGTATATATATTTGACTGCTTTTATAGTAGAACATATTTCAAGGTTGATATGACAATCTAGCTTATCAAGTAAATAAGGAGGATAAGGCACCACCCATCGCATCGGTTATCAAGGTGAACACCCCTTACTTTTACTTTCCTTCCATTGTCACAATGCCTATATTTAGGATAAGCATCATTAGAATCTATTGTTTCATCACAAAATTCTTTAGGATAGGAACTTCTACAACCACCATTAGCATCCTGCATACACACATTAGAAGGGTTCAGTTTCCCACATGGCCCGTGCATCATATGACGCACAACCAGGTCATGTAATTAGGTTGTGAGGATCTATCTAGAAACTCTGCTGAGACAAGTTTATCGTACTCTTCTGGCCTATAAAGTTTTGCATGAGGCTTTAAGATGATCAAGAAATGTGCTTGAGGTAGGCCCCTCTTTTGGTATTCAATAACATATGTATACGCTGCCACATCTCCAAATATTTGTTTCTTAAAAATTTCATGTTTTAATTCCTCTAGTTTTACATGAAAGACTCGTACGATTAAATCAGGTCTGTTTTGTGCTTCTTCTGACGGGAGCAAGTGTTCTTTTATTTCTCTCCAATTAGAGTTACAGGTCATTGTCAAAATAAATCTGGTTTTCCATGTTTTTGTACTAATGCCATTGCGTCAATATATTTACGCCTCATGTTTCGGGGTCCATTAGTAAACCATGCGGGTAGAATTATGCACTGACCTATTTTCCCTGAATCTGTTTCGCCTGAGGCTGTTGCATCAGCAATGCCTTGCAAGTATTCTTGTCTAATCTCGTCCTGTTGTGATCGATAGAAATCTAATCTTTGTGTTTCTAGTTTAACGTACATGGTTGATGAGAGTCAACTTTACTATGTTTTGGTGCATGTTTTAACCCCGTTTATGACACTCTTGGTTTGTTTTGGGTGGTTTTAGACCGATTATAGGGTAAAATCGCTTTGAGCACTTACTTAGAGGTAATCCATCAAATTGATGGAACACCTGATCATTTTACGGTGTTTTGGCCCTATTCGAGACCTATTTATCTTGCGGGATTATGCTTGGTATATTTTTCTATGGAAATGCAGGAAATAGGTGACTCATAAGCCCGGAAGATGAGTCATGAGACTTAGAATGGCGAAACCGAAGCCTGGGGATGGAAACGGATCAAAGGTGGTTGGTGCTCTTACCATTTTTTCCCTATATCTGAAATTTTCTCCCAGATACATACTTTTTATGGACTTGTTGTCTTCAAGAAAGTTGTAGATAATGGAATGAGCTTTCCAACGCATTTTGAATCACTCAAATCGGAGCTCTATGCGCAAAGATATTACCAGATTACTGAAGGTGTATCAGTCCAGATTTTTGGCGCGCGCTGAAGACTTTGGTGCGCGTCAAAGGTTTAGGGGCGCGCCAAAATCACTTTTTCTGCACATTTTTGGGCGCTTATAAATAGATTTTTTTCACCCCCATTTCATAAGAATTCATACCTAGACTTAATTAAGACACCCTTAGGCCGATTTTCATCTCTTTTTTCCCTTAGATTAGCTCTTCTTTCACTCTTTCTCTTAGATTAAACACAATTTAGCATATATTTCCCTCTTTCTTGTTGGTGTTTTGAGGTCTTCTTCCCCAAGTGACAATGGTTTTGGATGAAGATTGATGTAACCACAACTTATATGCGTTTTTGGTAATTAATTTCATTTCTTCTCTTGATTAATGGCTTTAATCCTTTCTTTGATTGTTATTTCTTGCTTTATGATGAGTAGCTAAACTTTTCATAGCGAAATTATGTGAAGATTGAAGAAATCACCCTCTAATTGATGAAATTGGGAATGGGTAGTGTTTAATTGTTGTTATATTGACGAATTCATGTTTTAAAACTTGTTCTTAATGCTTGAATTTGCTTGTACACCTAGTTCATTAACTCACACACCACTTTTATAAATGTATGTTGCGATGGGGTGTGGGAAAAGGGGTTTTAAGATCGTTATTTACAATTGACTTAGTTGTTTAGATCAATTGGGTAACGAGGTTTTTCGGTGTAAATCGAGCGGCTCTAGTTCTTAATCTTGTTTCGGTCAGTTAAATCCTTAAAGGCGGACTGTTGAACTAACCTTCCTTGTGCTCGATCCGGCCTCCCACATCCTATGATTCTTTGCAATTCTCTCTATAGCATCATAGACTTCTTGAGCATTGCACGACATTAAACATCCTCCACATGCGTGGTCAATATTAGAACGCGATTCTGTCCTCAATTGTCTACAGAAAAGTTGGATTTGCGTGTCGAATGGGTAACCGTGATCGGGGCAAGCTTTCAAAAACTTCTTGAATTTCTCCCACGCACTCCTTAAAGTTTCATCGGGTCATTGTGCAAAATTTGCTATTGCCACATTCAACTTCAAATTCCTTCCAGGTGTGAAATATTGCTTTAAAAATTCATTTTGCACCTCATCCCACGTAGCTAATGAATGGTGGGGTAAGGATACAAACCATTCCTTGGCTTTCCCTGTCAAAGAGTACGTAAACATAGACAATCTTGTCAACTCCTTCTGAATTCCTTGACTCTTAGCTGTGTTGCATAGTTGTTCAAAAGAATAGAGGTGATAGTGTGGATCCTCAAAATCTTCTCTTGCGAATTGGCATTTGGTATCAATCAATCCAAAAAGATGCCCTTTAACTTCAAAATTATTCGCTCCTTCATTGGGTAACCTAATAGGATCATTAGGTGCATTCCTTCTCAAAGGTTGATCACAAAGAGGTCTCAAAGGTGGGTTGTTTCGGTTGCGGTTTGATTGTGGTTTTAGTTTTGGTTGTTCCGGTTGTTTTGGCCTTGGTTAATGGGATTTGGTTGGGGGTTGGGATCTTCAGGTTGAGGTTCAATTTGTGGATTCTCAAGATTCTCTGCCATCTCTTCTCGAGTCGATGAGTATCGGGATGATTCTTCACCAAGTGATTCTTCACTAGACTGACCAACTTTATGCTCAGCTCTCAATGTCTTTCGTACGTGTTAATGTCTGAACGATATGGAGTAAGTGGAGCTTTACCGGTTCGGGACCGAGTCATCAACTACAAAAGTGAAACAACAAGAAAGCAATCAAACGCACTTGGCAACTTACCAAGTGGTAAGCACCAAAGAAATAAATAGAAAAGAAATGAGAAAAGACTTGACCTTTGCTCGAAAATCTTAAGCTAATATAAGTATTAACCGTTCCACTCCCCGGCAACGGCGCCAAAATGCTTGACGTGTCCCTACTGGGTGTTCAGTCTAACCGGCAGTGTACCGGGTCAACTGTAGCCTAATTGGTGAGTCATGGTCATATCCCACAAGGAGTGTGTTGGTTAACCACCGATTAGGTTCATATTCTCAATCCAAGTAGTGAGTTTTGTATAAAATAAATGATGATCCAAATAACTAAACTCAATTGAAATGTGGAACTAACCAAGATAATGCTTTGATCCCACGGACTTTAATTGACTATGATAGAGTTGGCTATCTACCTTCCTTCCTAAAATGCTCAAGAGTGTGAACCGGTGTGTTTCTAGACTAGCAATCCCCCTTCTTTCGAATGCATGAGATCACTCTATGTTTCCTCCTTGACTTAGGCACCCTAAGTCTAATGATTCAACATGGTATGCACTTGAACACAAGCCCAAGCTACCCTCGGATAAGAAACCGAATTCAACTTAAGGTCGGTTTTACCTTCCGATCCTTTTACTTCTTTCCCACACTCAATATATCCTTTCGGTTTCTATCAATCGTGTGTGTGCAAACTAAGGTTAATTACTTCCTAGATTGCTATCGACATTATCAAGTAAAAGAAGGTTCAACACTACAAGAGACTCAAATGTAAAACTACCAAGTCATTCACAATCAAAAGAATCCATCTTCACTTCACATTATCTTGGCTAGTGTGAAACTAGCCACTCATAGTTATGAGCCCAAACATGTCAAGGTTATAGTTCATAACCATTAGAACAATTAAATAAAAGTAAAGGCTAAGAATTACACCGATCACAAGCAATCAACTTGAAAAAGGAAAACTTGCATTTAACCTTCAAAAAGCTCCAATGGAGTGAGTGTATCCCAAGAGCTACAAACCTTTCCAACTAGATTTCATCCAAGGAATCAAAACAAGAATTCTTAATGTTTCCACTTGTAATTTAAGAGCTAAAGTTATGATGATTTTGGCTAGATTAGCCTTGGAAGTGGAAGTGCCTTCAAGATAGAGAAAAAGTTGTATATTTCGGCCCCCTTCTAAATGAAGTCAAGAATAAGCTTTAAAACTTGAAATCTTGTACTTTCGGTGTCCGCCGACTATGCACTCGGCGTGCACCGACTTCTGACAGGTAGTTGGATGTGTCAGACTCATTAATTGCTGCTTAGGCTCTCAACTGTCAAAATCCGGCCTCCACCGACTGTGCACTCGGCGTGCGCCGACACTCTACTCTTAGCTTGATTCTCCAACTTCTTCAACAAGAAACCTCTCTAAAGCTTGATGAGTTGTTCCAAGATCTTCACAACTCGTATCTGACCCGGGTATCTGCAAAATAAAGCCAAAAATATACCTCGCGTAATTCTGATAACAAAATTTGGCATAAAAGCCAAAAATTACGGGATTAATTAATTAAAACATATTTACAACTCTTGATCTAATTCGTCACATAATTGCATTGATTTGATATAAAAGCACCAATAAAAGCTTGAGAATTGGGATAAAAATGCATCATTCGGTTGACTTAAATCAGGAGGTGGGAATGGTATAAAAGTGGAAGAAGTGTTGGACGATAGTGAATCTAATGTGGTATGAGATGAGACAGATATGGATCTTTGATTACTAGTATCATGAGTAGGGTTCAGGCTAGAGCTGTTGCTGCTATGGGCATATATGGGATCATTAGGTGTGGAATGACCAGGGATGGCATGAGGAGTGGGTGCTATGGGATTTGGTGTCATATTGGAAGAAGTGGTCTTAGAATGAGTGTTTCCCATAGTTTCTGCAAAAATAGGTTGGAAAGGAAGGGGAGAAAGAAAATTTTGAGAATGGATTTTAGGATAAATCAAGACTTCTCTAGAAGGTCCTTGACTGAAACCATCTTTAAAGGGAAAGGATAACTCATCAAACACTACATCCCTAGAAATGTAGATTCTTCCTATCTCATCAAGACATTGGTACCCCTTGTGTTTGGGGCTCCCAAGATTGACACATTTGATAGTATGAAATTTAAATTTGACAGAAGAGAAATGCCTGGTATGTGGATAGCAGGCACATCCAAAGATTTTCAAAGCAGTATAGTCAGGCAGTTTGTTAAAAATGACTTCAAAGGGTGATTTCATGTGTAAGACCTTGGTGGGAAGTGTGTTGATCAGATAAGTACTATATTGAAAATCTTCCCAACAGAATCTTAAGGGCATGTAGGCCTGAGCTAACAGGATGAGACCTTATTCTATTATGTGTTTGTGTTTCCTCTCATCTCTGCCATTTTGAGCATGAGCATAAGCATATTGAGGACAGAGATTGATATCTGAACTGAACACCACATTCAGTAAGGTATTTCTCAAAGGTCCAATACTTGCCCCACCCCCCAATCCGACTGAATGCACTTAATTTTGGTACTAAATTGATTCTCAACTAAGGTTTTGAATTGAACAAATGTGGTTAGTGCATCAGATTTGGACTTTAGAGGATATGTCCAAGCGTGTCTAGAATGATCATCAAGGAAGTTGTTATAATAACTATACCCGGAGGTGGATCTAAGGGGAGCAGGTCCCC
Source organism: Gentiana straminea (assembly GCA_036785695.1). NCBI lineage: Eukaryota > Viridiplantae > Streptophyta > Magnoliopsida > Gentianales > Gentianaceae > Gentiana > Gentiana straminea. Next base: position 12,580,110 of record JAVUPR010000114.1, on the reverse strand, counting down.
ATAAGTCAGTATGAATCAAGTCAAGAATATGATTAGTATGAGAAACAGAAGCATTGTAGGGTAAAACATGAATTTTACCAAACTGGCAAGATTCACAAAACTTTAATTCTTCATTTAAAGGGACATTACATTGACTCAAGACATGATTAAGAACATTCTTAGAGGGATGCCCAAGTCTTTTATGCCAGACATTGGGATCACTATCCAGACTCATAGACTTGACTTTATTCTTGATGGGCAGGGAAGAAACAGTAGAAGCAATCTTGACAGAGGAGTTGAGTTTGGAATAAAGGGAGCTTTTGAATGATGAAGGATCAGACAATTTGTATAGGCCATCACACAGCTCACCTTGGAGAAGTGTTGTCCCTGACTTCAGATCCTTGATAAGACAGCCACAAGATTCAAAAGAGATGTTAACATGATTATCAAGAACAAGTTTAGAGACACTAATCAAGTTTTTTGTAATGCTAGGAACATGAAGCAAGTTATTCAAGTAGAGAGGGATAAGAGTTGTATGAATTACACTAGAACCAGTTTGTTGGATATACAGTTTCTCACCATTACCTACAGTGAGTGCATCATTACCCATATAGTCTGAGTTGAGGTACAGATTGTTTAGATCAGAGGTGGCATGATCTGAAGCTCCACTATCAAGGTACCAGGAGCTATAACCCACAGTTTGAGGACTAGCAGTGAAGGCTGAGATCTGTCTTGGGTTAGAGTTTGCAGCAGGTGGAACAAAGTCATGCTAAAAATGATGCCAGCAAGAAGTCGCAATGTGACCCCTCTTTTCAGCAGAATTACCAGTTCTACCTCCTCCTCGACCCCTAATTGAACATCCTCTACCTCTAGAACGACCACCCCTTCCTCTATTACCTTGATAACACTGGCCAGAAACATTAGGGTTGGAGATCTTACTAGAATTCTGAGCAACGTGACCTGTGGGGGAATTCTCAACAAGATTGAGGGATCCTTTTCCAGTAGCACCATTAAAACGATTCCACAATCGTTCATGTGTAATGAGTTGTGACTAGACATCCTGCCAGGTCAGAGATCCTATTCGAGCTGTAAGATTAACAATAACTAACTCATATTCACAGCCTAGACCCCTTAAGGTGGCCAATATAAGCTCAGATCAGCTGACTGGGTAATCAGCATCAGCTAAATTATCAGAGTGGGATTTCATCAACGCCAAATAGTCTGCCATATATTGTGAACCTTTTTCAGATCTGGAGAGAGCAGAGTTGAACTCCAACATTCAGGCCTCGGAATGAGAGTTGAACAGAGTTTCAAGTGTCGTCCAAATCTCACGAGAAGTTTCACATCCAACAACTTCTAAGGGGGCATGTTCTGTCATCGAACCAAGGAGCCAACCCATGAGTAAGGAGTCGGTCTGTTGCCAGAGATCAAAAGCCGGATTGCTGATTCCGGTAATGGTAAACCTAGGGGTGGAGTGACAGTCCCGAGCAGAAAGCCTTCAAGACGATGACCACGAATCACCGAAAATACCGTATATTTCCATAAAAGATAGTTATCTCGAGTGAGCATGAAATTGTAGGTCTGTGTAGGATGACCGGTGAAGGAGATCTGAGAGGAGAAGATATGGGTGGAAGCTCTGATCGATTTCCAAACACCGGAAAAGTAGGGATAGTCGAATAGACCTGCTGTGAGAACAAATCTCCAAGAGATGAAGGAGTGAAGGTGAAATTTGGATTCAGATGAGGAAATGAGGTGGGAGTTGTAACATTTGGTGGTTCCATCAGTATTTGTGACGGCGTTGGTGGGCGGCACCGTCGTTGATGTCTCTGCGGTGTCGGCCATTTGTGGCTCCGATACCAACAAAGAAACCTAGAAAGGATTTAGAATATTCATCTTAGCATTAATTGTCATGTACCAGTGGTACGGTACTTAATTGAATTAGGTAAACCGTACTACAAGAAAACAAGTAGTGACTGATCTACAACACATGTAGATATCACAACCATACAAGTGTACCAATCACAAATACATGTTATATTCTAACACAAAGTAATAGATAAATACTATATACTAAATAGAAATAATAGATAAATACATAAGTAATTAATCCTTATTAATAATATCTTCGACACTCAATAGATCGAATGATACATAGAATCCATTATAACTAACTAACTACCACTTAACTATTTTTTTTGCAACAAGTGTTTGATCTAATGCCTCTACAAGCATTTTGACTAGTGTTGTTTTGCTGCAGCCATTAATTGTAATTAATTGTCTCGTTAATTGATTTATTAGAAAAGAAGTTGCAAACAACATAACGTGACGGTAAAACAAAATATCATTTAAGTATATCTCTTATACATCCAAACTTTTCTTTAACAGACCGATCCATATATCATGAAGTACAGTTTCTTTTCTAGTTACTGTCTAATTTATTTTGAAAAGAAAATAAATTAGATCTTTGTATATATATAAAAAGATCTTTGTATGTATATATATATATATATATATATATATATATATATATAGACACACACACATGTTTAGGATGTTATCAACGAGTATCATCATCATCATCATCAGTGGAAAGCATGCCGCAGTAGTCATATGGAAATTCAAGATCAATGACACAGAAACATATATTAGGATTAATAGATTTATCAGCTTTATAGCAGTCATCAAATATTCCATTGTGGCAATCAACAGTAGGGTCATGGCATCTAGGAAATGATGGCTCCAACAATTTACGAATTATTTTTCTCCCTCCCGTAGGATTAGATACCAGCACTGCTTCCTTGCTTGGATTATTAGCTACAACAAAACCCGGAAAAAAAAAATTAATATCATATCATAATCAAAGAAGATAAGACATAAAGGAAAAAGGAAACACAAGAAATTACCATGTGATTCTCCAACATTGACATCTTTTCCAGCATTAATCCAACGATTGTTATCAGCATCAAGCTTCCGTTCATTTTCATTTTTGACTACACCTTCTTCAGAAATGGCATGAGACCGAGAGGCAAATGCAATAACGAATGTTATAATAATTATGAAAACTTTGTCTGCCATTAAATCTTGCACTACGCTTACTAGCTATATGAAAGATATATGGGAGACCTGATTACGTTTTATTATTTCCATAATCTCATTTTATATACAAATTAATTATTTCTAGGATTGATAATGTCAATCAGCCGGCAAACAGCTAATCCGATTAAAAAAAGAATTTGAGGGGAAAAGGCAAATATTTTATTATGAAATGTCCCCAAAGCAAGCGGAAAGACACTACAAAAAATTGTTTAATTTATGACAAACTTCTCGTGAGGAATAAAAAAAGATTTGTCACGAAAGTATTCAAAATAAAAATATATCTACAAAATCCACTTATTTTTCGTAGAAAAACTAAAGATGGTACGCGTAGGGTTTATCATTCCCTCGCAAACAACCCTTGTCGTTCCTTCTTCTGCTCTCTGAACGCCGTCTCCCGTTCTATTTTCTTCACCATTTTTTTGATCGCGATTGTCTTCTCCATTTCGCGATCTGTTCTGTAATACGGTAGATTCTCTTCTCCGTTTTCCCGATTGATTCTGTAATTCGATCGATTGTCCTCTCCGGCCTTTAGCTTCAGTGATGGGAGTCAACTTTACGTGATTCCGGTGCATTTTCTACCCCCGTTTACCACACTTTTAGCATGTTTCTTGGTAATTTAGACCGTTTTAGGGGTAATATCGTGAGTTTATAGCACGGGGAGTAAATCCGTCACTTTGATAGTTTACTACCTCTTTTTAGTGATATTGACCCTATTCCGAGCACTTTTACCCTCCGGAATGTTTTGGTTGTTTTTGGTTGTTGTGATGATGTAGGGTATTGGTGTCTCGAGAACCCGAAAGGCGAAGATTTATGATGATAAGTGTGATCAAGGTGCAAGAATGAGCCAAGGAAGAAGAAAAATGAAGAAAAGGAAGAAAAATAGTTGGTATCTTCATGCTCTGTTCTGTTCAGCAGCATTTTGACCTATTATGGAGGCATTTTATGGTCATGGTCTCTTCATGAAAGTTGTAGATAATTGAAAGAGATTTCCAACGCATTTTGAATCACTCAAATCGGAGTTCTACACGCGAAGTTATCATGGTTTTACTGCAGCCAGAAAACTGCTGAATCTCAAACGCGCGTTTGGAACTTTCAAACGCGCGTTTGGAACTGTTTTTTTACGTACAGTGAGTTAAATGCTGAAACGCGCGTTTGGGAACCTTCCAAACGTGCGTTTGGGTCGTTTTCTGCAGATTTTGACCTATAAAAACACACCAGAACAAAAAAAAAAAAAAGAAGAGACGCGAATGGAAGTAGTTTAAGATCAATTTGGGCGATTTCCTTCGTTTTTAGGAGTTAGAATTAGTGTAATATACCGTTAGAAAGCTCTTTCAATCCTCTCTTTGATTCTCTAACTCTTAGCTTCGATTTATAACATTTCATTGGGCAAAATTCGATCTTTTGTATTCAACTTTTGTGCTCTTCTTCTCCAAACTCGAATTTCTACACTTTAATGGTACATTTCTTCTCTCTTTTACTTATTATGTCTTTAATTCATTGTTTCTTTCATGTTTTAATTAGTATAATGAGTAGTTAATTCCTCCCCATAGCCGGGTCATGTGATATGTGATGAAATCACCCTTTGGGTGATGAAATTGGGAGTGGGTAGTGTGTTTTATTGTTGTTTCTTGCATGTTTCACGTCTTAGAATTTGTTATAACGGATTTGGACTAGATTAGCTACCTAGGTCAAAAATCACACACATCACTCTTGAGAGTTGTTCAGAGAGAGGGGTGTGGGAAAAGGGTTCTAGGATCGCGGTGTAGTCTCGGTTTAGTCGTTAAGCCGAGCTCGTTGTGAGGTTACTCGTTTATACGTTTAAGCGGCTCGAGTGCAAAACATGACTTGTTAGGAGAGAGTTGTTCGACCTTAACATGGCATAAGGTGTTAGAAGAGAGTTGTTCGGACGCTAGCACCGGGTTTAGGAGTTCGCACCCGTGAAATTGAATGCAAGAGTTCGTTTAGTATAATGCACACTCTCGGTTTTGTCTACCTTAGGGTTGAGATTAGTCACATTGATCATGGTTCGGCTATGTCCCTTTCTCCCTTTAGACTTGTTAGTTTAATTTACTTTAGTTTAATTGAAGTGTACAAACATTCCAACAACTTGTTTGACTAGACTAAGCAATAAGTTCACTTTGGTACTTACAAGCACATCTTCTCTGTGGGTTCGACCTCGGACTCCTGTAGCTATACTAGCAATCGACCCGGTCCACTGCCGGTTAGAGAGCTTGTTTAGTCACTGTTGTCTTGAGTATTATAAATTTGTTTGGTGAAAAATAACGCTCAATCATTCAGCCATACGACGTTACGCCCTACTTCTATCCGACCTTCAGCGAGCCGAGTTCGAATAGGTAGGTGAACCGCCTATTCCTTCCATGTTCTGTGTAATTTCATTTATCTATGTTTTGATATGCTATTTTACTCATTTTTAGGCGATTAGGTTATGTATTACCTTAATTATGCATATATGCATGAATACCCGACTTTCTGTTGATGTTTTATTTTTCATCGGTACTTCAATATAGATATTTCTAAGATACGTGTGAAATTGGTGATATATTAGTGTGTTTCACTAGATTATCCAGGTGTATTTTTGGATTGAACGCTTTCAAAGTTTATCAGTTCTAGCATTCCGGATACAATATGTCAATATTTGATGTCAATTGTAGATTGTTTACTTACTGATCATGATTATAGAACTACCTATTTAACATCTGCAAACTTAGCTCTAATGATGTGATTTTCTTTTTATCTGTCATTTGATCCCCTGCATTTGCTCACAACCTTTGGTAGATCATTTAAAAGTTCATTTAGTGCACTTTCTGCACAAGAAAATGTGACAAAGATGAGTTATAACCAACTAAACTACTTGGTACCGCTTACTATGTACAACAAATTGTCGTAACATGTAGCTCGAGATTGACATGGTTTTAAATGACTCAGAATGAAGTCCTGAATTAATCATCCACATATAAGTCAGTGAATGTCAATCATCCACATATATGTCAGTGAATGTCAATTATAAAACAAGACTGGAAATTCTGAGTGGTTCAGGATTGTTCCTGTATTTTTTTTACAGAATACCACGGCACTAAAAATAGTGTGTGTACTAAACAGAGAAGGATTATATATTCTTGCTACTTCTTATCTTAATTCTGTTCACCCAACCTTCCTTTAAAGGAGGATGGTCCATAAAAATTCAATTGAAAAGAGTTCAATGATGCTCATTTCTTTGTTGGTATTTTCCTAATTGGCCATAAACTACTAAGAACTAAGATATATGTGTTCTCCGTGAAATTTGACAATCCTTCAGCTTTTAACTTCTGCCTCTGTACTTCACCTTCAGGAAATCAAACTGAATCCTTTCTGTCACGGCTTTCTGGTAACCATTTAATCTCGGAGCATTCTTTACTTATTTTCCTTACTGATTGTAGTCTAGGTAAATTGCTGATTATTTTATTTACTTTACTTTTTAAATGTATTTATTGTGATGATTAATTACCAGCATCAATCGGGCACATAACCTCACAGGTATGCTTATCATATTTTTATTCTCGATTGTTTGCTCAATTTTTTAGATTTATCTGGTGCCTCAGGGAATTGAAGTGCAGTATGTATTGGGTGAAGTTGTGTGCAATAATGAAGTGAAATTGTAGGATGAATTGAGTTTCGTAATTAAGAAGCATAATCTGAAACATGAAGGAGTTAGCTATGGAAGGTGGAGATCAATACCTTATCTCTTTAATTTTTGTTTGATGCATGCTTAATTATGTTCAAATTGATATCTTTCATGCTTAACATATTGTGTGTTTAAGTATTTTTAAATTAAACTTTGAATCTGCTTAGTTTAGAATATATATGAGAATTATGACTTGTATAATTGTCTGTATAATCTCAAATCCAGAACGCATCCTAAATACTCTGTTTATTGCTTAAATCACAGACTCAGAATCTGTTGTAGTGTTGTAAGTTGGTTCAATTTGATACTTCGAATTGCAGACTTGACTATGTTAATGACTATGAATATGTTTAGTTTAAAGTGGTTAATTAAACACGGTTCTGGTAAACTGAGAATCTGAGCTTTAATGTCTGTTGAAATTTGAGTACTTGACATTGCTCTTGATTATCAGGGTTCTTGTTTAGTTGAATTCTTTGTTAAGCCTTGGTAAGAAGGTTTGAGAAATCAGTTTGCTCCTCTTTTGTATTTCATTTTGTTTAGGCGATAAACTAATAAACACGAGAGTGATTATACCTTGCTAATAGTATCTGCCTTGTGTGAACTTGTTTTGATCAAGTTGAATCAGTGATGCTTCAGTCAAATTAATTTAGGGTCTATTTAAAGGTGTCTTTTTGGTGGAAGAAAATATGCAAATGGAGCATTTACAATTTGTAGATGGCACAATTTTCTTTAGTGAACGGAGTTGCACAATCTACTAAAATTGAGACATAACATCACTTTTTAAGCATGCCTAGGGTCGAAAGTGAATATGGGTAAATGCATACTTTGTATGAAGTTTGCCTTTTACATATTCATGGCTTTATTTTATACATGTGTTGAGCTTGATGACGTATGCGATTTACGTTTTTTACAGATGGCACCTAGAGGAGCAAAGCTAACTCGTAACCAAAGTCAAGGCAGAGATACAAATGTTGACATATCTGCTCCAGCAAGTAGTGTTGATGTGCAACCTCTCCCCTCCCAAACAGCTAGTGTTAATGTGCATCCTCCTTCCTCTCAAACATGTAAGCAGCAACAACACGAACAAGGTTAGGTTAGAAATATTGTATTATAAAAAAACATGTCACTATAAATTTATATTTAATCTAAACCAGCATAAGAAACTTACTAATATGCGTTTTGGTATTTTATAAACGAATATATGATTTGCACCTCTTAGATAAACTTATTTGTGACTATTAAAACACTTGCTCGTGACTGCTAAAACAAATACTATACCCAATAGAAATAAGGGAAATGATTAACAACTAATAATCCATCAGTGGGAATAACAAAGACACATAGTTAACAGCATAATCTAAAAATATATATCAATAGATATGATGATATTCCCGAAACAGAAAAGAGACTACTTCATGGAGGCTTGATGGTTGTCAAATATTTCTACCTATTGAAAATACGATGATGTAACATATATAACAATGTTTCTCAACTCTTTCATGTCTCGTGTAGGCATGGTTTAATATAAAAGATTTTGAAACTGATACAAGTGTCAAGTACAAGGTTGACAACATTCTTCAAACGTGTTACACACACTGGAGAAATGAAATGCATATGGCATACAAGGACTTGAAAGATGCTGGCCAAGATCCCAAGAATGCTTGCCCTTTTGATTGGTTTGAAGAAGATGTTTGGGAGGCCGTATGTGACTCATTTGAAGACCCAAAGTATAAGGTTTGTTTTATCCCTAACAAAAGAAACACAAATTTTAATTTTTTAAGGCTTCATTGTGTTATCATGAGTTCATCAAATGTCAACCTACTATCTTTTGCGGTTGTGTTGCTTGTAGTGGTCTGTATTTTCCGTCTTGATATTTTTTGTTCTTACATATGTTTTGCTGTGAATGGTACATTTCCTTGTTCTGTTTGGACCATGCTTTAGGTTGTTTATTTTGCATTTTATTGAGCAACACTTGTTATTTCCCTTGATTTTTAGCTTTTCAAACAAGTTTCTTAGTCAGTCATATATTCATATTTTGATTTCAGTTGGTCAGATATAAAAACTTACTGCTTCAGCTTATATGAATTTCAATGTTTTCATTGCAGAGCCGATCCTCGGTTAATCAAGATAACCGGAAAAAATTACTCTATACCCATACATCGGGATCACAATCTTTTCATGTTCGTTATCATAATATGGTGAGTGTTATGTACCCTATTTAAGATATAAAGCACAACTAGTCAAAACATTATGTTGGTCATACAAGACAGTTAAGGTTTTAGTGGAAATTATAGACGGAGAATGGGCGAAGTCATATTACGAATTGGAGACAATGTCACACCAAGAAAAATGGCCAGATGGTGAATTATCAAGCGGAATTACTCATAGTAAGTTGTATCTTACAACTACTTTTTCAATATGTATTGTATATCAACTACTTGTACTCTAACTTTGTAATTCAAATCATCATAGGAGGAAATGGAAAACAGAAAAATGCAGCGAATAGAATCTGGAGAACAGGTTGTAGAGGAGGAAATTTTATCTGAAACTTTGGGAAAAAGGATAGGCTACTCAAAGGGTATGGGTTATGGGGTTTTGCCGCCTCAATCAACAAATCATATCCGTGGACACAATTCAGATGCTTTGAGGACAGCCCGTGAACAACTTCAAGAACAACAATCCTGGCTTGAAAGGCAACAACAACGATTGAAACCCAACAACGGACAATCATTGAGCAAAATGCAAAAATTGAAGATCGAATTCCATTATTGGTGAGCAAAATTCAACCATTAGTGCCATGTTGCGGAACCAAAAAGGCTCGAGGAAAAGGTGGAAAAGATATTAGGTTGCTTTCGGAAGAATTTAAGGTTCGTTTACGTATGTTTTCTTTCTCACCGTGTCTTAAATATTCATTTTTCCGCTGTTGTTGTTTGGGTGGGACTTTTGGTCTTTTTACATCAATTTTCCCAATTTATTTTGTTGAGATTCTCCTCTTTTTCTCTCGGTTGGTTCGATAAGTACTTGATGTGCAACAACTAGTGTTTGAGTTTACTAGACATGGAGGTTTGCTAGGGGTAGTGTATTCTTCACTGATAGCTAGGTATAGATTTTGCCGAAAGATATCTGAGCCTTCCATAGTTGTGAGTGGGGTGTTATAGCCTCCTTGTCCATATTTTGGCTATCATCATTAACAACAGCACCACTCAAGCCTCATTTACCATCAGGTGGGGGTGGTTATCATCCTGTAAAATGTCCATCTTGAAGAATATTCTAGCTTATGATGGCCGTACTAGTTGTATATTTTATAGATGTTCTCAAATTTTTGTTCTTTATGTACTGAGTGTTGGTTCTAAATGTATGTATTGAAATCAAACAATGTATGGGCTCAAATTTTCTATTGTCGTTATTATACTTGAGTTTGTACGGGTCATGTGTTTTCTCATGTGTTTTGCAGGTAGTTGCTGAAAAGTATTGTTAAGCTGACGTCCCTACCATGGAGAAAAATAAGTAAGTTACTTCTCTTTTAATTCTTATGTATGTCTTTATATATTAATATGGGCCTACCCACTGCATACTAGTTGTAATTCTCTCTAAATGCAATGGACCCGAAAAAAAGATATGATTTTTCCATGTTACGATGATTTTGTTTCAGGTGGAAAACCTTATGTCTGAAGGTTATTTGAACGATGGATGAGATGTTGTTCGAGGGAAATCTCTAGAGGATTTGAGTGGTTTGTGGATTTGTGGACATCAACTTTTCTATTTTAATGTTTATACGGTATTTAGGATGCGTTCTGGATTTGTGATTGTTCAATAGTTTCTCTTAAGTTTCTTGGTGTGTATGACATAATGACATCTATGAAAGTGTTTTGAGGTTTTTAATGATCTGAGCGGTAAATATTTACCTGTACTGATAGCTTGTATGAAAATAATAAATGAAACACATTTTTTAATATTAAAATTCTGGTCAAAATTTTGTTAAATGACAAATTGGGTTTTGGTGACTAAAATCTCGTCGGTAAAATAATGCCTTTTGGCGATGAAAAGGCCGGTATTTAGTGACGAAGTAATCACTCATAAATAGAGGTTTTGGCGACGAACGCTTGTTCCTCACTAGACTTTATCGTGACGAATATAAAGATTCGTCGGTTAAGACACCTTTCCCGACCCCGCCTGAGTGACGGCGGCGTGACAAATAATATTCGTCCGGAAAAGCTTTTGTGACGCAGAAGACTATCATTCCTGACGAATTATATTCGTCACGAAAAGTTCATTTTTTTGTAGTGAGAATAATTCGGGGGGGGGGGGGAGGGAACCCTATACAATTCTATTCTCCGAGGTTGACACAGCTTTGGCTAAGAAAAGGGCCAGAAAATACATAGCCAATACCCTTTATAAGTTAAATTAAGGACCAACTAATATAATCGAAAACAAAAGCTAAATTATTAGTATCTTCCACAAGCCAGCCATTGAAAGAAATGGGCTATACACTACAAGAAAACGGGTTTAAAAGGACGACAAAGTCGTCCCTGTCAATATCTTTATTGAGACGAGAAAGTCGTCCCTTTAAATGAATTCAAAAACATTCAAAGTTTTGGGTTGATTTTTTGGAGGGAAACTTTAAAGGGACGACAATGTCGTCCCAATAAATCAAATATTAACCCCACCGTGCCAGCTTGGATTTCCACGTGGGCAGGACTATTTAAAGGGACGACTTTGTCTTCCTATTAAATGTTTTTCAGAAAATAATATGTTGTATAAAAGAAATTATAAAAATTTTAGTTTGTAGGGACGACATCTGTCTTCCATTTAAAGTAAATTAAATGTTTTTTAGAAAATAATGTGTTGTATAAAAGAAATTATAAAATTTTTAGTTTGTAGGGATGACAAATGTCGTCCCTTTAAAGTAAATTAAATGTTTTTGAAATATAAAACGTTGTGTTAATAAATAAGATTCAGTTTTTTATAAATGCTCATTTGAAGGGACAACATTGTCGTCCTTTTAAATAAAAACAATTCTTTTAATTTACATATTCTAATAAGCATTGCGTTAAAATATAAAATACATTATTTTTTATAAACATTCCTTTATCGAACGATAATATACATGTGATTCTGATAGTACTCTCTACTATAGATCGTCAATTCGTTATCGAGCGATTGATTTGAATCTCGGGGTTCGTTAACGAGCGATTGATCTCAATCCCGAGATCCGATATCGATTAAGCGATTTCAAACCGATATCTTTCCCTACACATCATTCTTACTTTTGTAAACATTGCACAACTTTGTATTTTGCGTAACACTTTTTGTTTAGGCATTTTGTTTTGCTATGAATCCCCTCTTATAAACAGTGTTATTGATTTTGGAAAAAAAACAGGATTGGTTTGATGTAAATAGCATGGGAGGCCCTGCGAAAACAAAAAAATTGTTAAAAAAAAAATTATTTAAAGGGACGACATGTCGTCCCTTTAAATGAATTTCTGGAAATTTTATCTGTTTAAAGGGACGACTTGTCGTGCCAACAAATATTGTATACAAATTATTTTTTTCTAAATTATTTTTAAACAATTATTTTTTTTCCCAAATATATTTAAAGGGACGACATTTGTCGTCCCTTTAAATATTTTATATAAAGAAATATTGTTTTCTCGTATTGAATTTTATTATAAAAACTAAATGCAAAGTCTTTGAAGGGCCATTTATATAAAAAAAATAAATTTTTTTCCCCGTAATAATTTTTTTAATAAAAAAAATGCATCATGTTTATAGGGACGACATTGTCGTCCCAAAAAATATTTTAATAAAAAATAATTATTTTCCCATAATAATTTTTTTTATTAAATAAAATGAATCATGTTCATAGGGACGACATTGTCGTCCCTTCAAAGAATGCCATGTCAGCACGTTGAAATTTCTTAGAAAAGTTCGTGCTACGTCAGCATATATTTAAAGGGACGATTTTGTCGTCCCTTTAAACAAGTCAGTTGTTTAAAGGGACAAAGCAGAAGGGACAACTCAATAGGGACGACGTGTCGTCCCTTTAAACATTTTATGGGACGACAACGGCTTTAAAGGGACGTCAATTTGTCGTCCCTTTAAACAAGTTTTCTTGTAGTGCTAGGAGAGAGTCATTAATTGTGTCAATGAGCCATTCTTCTGGTCCGATTTCAGTGATCTTTCATTAATTATAATCAAGTTGCACATTGATTTATTTGAAAAGATTAACTGCAGTTACAAAATTGTAAAATGAGTGTATAAGGGCATTTCTAGTAGTCTTTATAAGGTGGTCTACCCCTATACTGAGGATAAAATATAAGAACACCACTAAAATATCTTCTACAACGGAGTCTATCCCAAATTATTTTAGAGATATATGAACAATGCATCCCGATATTTGATGATGTATTATTCACATCCCTAAATGTTTTAATAGATTGAGAGAACAAGAACATCAAGTAAAGACTAAACCACACAGAAAGATGTGTTATGACAGATCGATCAAGAAGTGATGGTGATTGTGAGTAAAGATAAAAGATAAACAAGTAACAAACACAGAAACAAGAAGAACATAGATTTAACGTGGTTTATTTCCGGCAATGTGCCGACTACTCCACGGACAAACGAGGATATTTTATTATCAACAGAAAGTTACATCACAAGTTACAATTAATACATATGGTATTTATAGTCTGACTGTGGCGGAGCTACATACAACCAAAGGGGGGCAAGTGCCCCCCTTAATCCGAAAAAATTACACTAATATATGTACTAAGCATATCGTTTGACCCCTTAAAATTTATTTGTTTGCCTTTAAAAATTTTATTGCCCCCCCTTATCCAAGATCCTGCGTCCGCCCCTGGCCTTGGGAATCCAACTATAACCGACTTAATAGTCAACCCAGTAAATGACTGAAATACCCCAGAAATAACTCGAATAAACATGCAGCAGATGTGTTCTACAAGTCTACCGGCATCGACGCGACTTGTCATCGGCGGAGTTGATCAACCCTGCTGATCCTGCCCCAGCTCAACACCAGATTTCAGCAGATGCTTTATACATTGCTGACCAGAACATGTTTCCATACCAGACCTCAGTAGCATAAGTTTAAGTCACCATTACAAGAAGAATTAATATAGAGATTTAACGTGGTTTCTGATGTTGTGTCGACTAGTCAATGGACAGAAAATGAGGAATTATATTATCACCATATGGTTCCAAATTCTACATCAACTATGTAACAATGGGTGAGTATATGTAGTACCCAGACTAAAACACAAGCTGACTAAACAGCTTCATACGGGAACCTCCAAGATTCAGATGAGATCCCCTGCTATCTTCAGATTCAGACAAGAAAATTGAGACTAGACGTGATCACCATACCCTCAACTAAGTCTTCCAGATTCATATTCAGTTTTCTCCAAACAAATTCAGATTATCAGATTCAAATGCATGCAATCAAGGCACTTTTACACTACATATATTTAATTATAAATAATTATACGGATAATGATAGTGATGCCGGTGGAGGGCAAAATAAGTATTTAATGTATGGATAAAGTTGTAATTATAGTAAAATATGTATTATTATATAGTATTTGAAATGTTAAAGGGTTAAAGATAACGATGTTGTTGAAGGGTATGTTTTATTAAAGTGATTATAAAATAGATAAGGGTATGTATTGTTTACAGTATTTTAGGGATAATGTTAAAGTCTCAGAGCAATTGTAATGGCAATAACTTATAATGGAGTCTATTTTATTGAGGGGCATTAAATAAATGTCTTTGATAAATTAAATAAAGTCGATCATCATAGTAGTTCCTATCTAAATTTAATAAATAAAATAATATAACTCATGGTTGAAAAAAAAAAGTTGAGATTAATGTTGGTGGGTATTTTCTATGTTTATTTTTTTGGTTTGTTAGGGTAGAAAATACATGAAACTGAAATTTGAAATAAAAAAAAATTGAAATTTGAAGGAAAAAGAATCTGCCATTAAAAGGGTCTAGAGTGACATTTATTTATTTATTTATTTTTGTTGGAAGTGACATTTATTTTTAGACTCCTACCTAGAAGGAGTCAAAAGAATTCAATTCTATTTTCAAGCTACTATTGCAATGTAAAAGCAAAGACTTCCTTTTGATAGATTCACATGGCTTTAAATGACATCTATTTAAAAGCAATTACGATTACTCTCAGCTACAAATGCCCAAAGTAGCCTGCACACCGTTTTAAAAAAGTACTCATACCACACTCATATTAAATCGAGGATAGACCGAACGATCCCATATTTTCTCTTCTCTTTCCTTTCTTGACGGCCAGGGCTGTGATAGAAGACAAAATGTTGAAAGATAAAGATATGGTTAAAAATCTGAAGAGATAAATACGATGGTTGTAAAAAAATATAGATGTTATATTGATAAGTCCAGATGGATTATATTTTGAGTAAAAGATTTATATTTGTTAGCCTTGGGAATCCAACCCTAACCGACTTAAAAGTCAACCCAGTAAATGACTGAAATATCTCAGAAGTAACTCGAATAAACATACAGCAGATGTGTTTTACAAGTCTGCTTCTTTAGTAGACTTGTCATCAGCAGGTTGATCAACCCTGTTGATCCTGCCCCAGCTGAACACCAGATTTCAGCAGATGCTTCATACATTGCTGACCAGAACATGTTTCCATACCAGACCTCTGTAGCATAAGTTTAAGTCACCATTACAAATCTCCACCTTGACTTCAACTTCATGCAAACTGACCAGATGCACAAACAAGTGTCAGATGCACAACCAAGTGCCAGATTTCCTCTTTGTCTTCAGATTTGAATACCTCAGCAGACCCCCATTATCAGCTGAGCATTCCCAGATTCATATTAACGGCTTTGTATATTCAGCAAGTCCAGACACAACCAATGTTTTAAAGGTCGGTAGGCGCTAGTCGGCAGGCCGGGTGGGGAGTTGGGACTAGTCGGCTAGGCGGGGGACTAGTCGGCTAGGCGGGAGACTAGTCAGGGACTAGACAGTTTTGGATTTTTTTAAATTAAAATAATAATGGATTTGACAAAATAAATACCACTACAAACACCCAAAAATAATGATATTACTACTCTAGTAATAATAAGTACTAACATAACATAAGTCCCAAAATTCAAGTCAGAAAATAAACACATACAAACATACGTGATACGTCCAAAATAAACACATTCAAAGTCAAGTTTCAGAAGAAAAAAAAATATATATATAATACGGAATGCCAAGCCCGAGTTGCCCGAGTTGAGACTGACTATCCCACCTTGAACCCGACTCTCCTGCCTAGAGGCCGACTAGTGACCGACGAGAGACCAGCCCATACAGACAAGTCGGACTAGTGTACTCGGGTCGGTGGAGGGCCGACTAACGCCTAGGCGGTGCCTAGTTGGCCGACTTGGCCGACTTTTAGAACTATAGGCACAACTAAAACTTGCCCCTTGGAAGTGGTTTAGTGAACTTATCAGCAGGATTTACATCAGTGTTGATCTTCTCCACCCTAACCCTCCTCTCATTTCTCAGAAAATGATACCTAACATCAATGTGCTTGGTTTTCTCATGATGAACCTGATCCTTAGCCAAACATATTGCACTGAGATTGTCACAATACACCTTGGCTTGATCTTGATGCAGACCTAGATCATTGACTAGCCCTTTTAACTAGATTGCTTCATTTGTTGCTTCTGTCAGTGCCATATATTCTGGTTCAGTAGTAGATAATGTCACCGTACCCTGTAAAGTTGCCTTCCAACTTACCACAGAACCACCCAAAGTAAACATATACCCAGTCATAGATCTCCTACTATCCACATCAACAGCATAATCAGAATCACAGTACCCTATGACAAAACATTGAGTACCACATCCATAGATGAGTCCAATATCTGATGTACCCCTAAGGTACCTGAATATCATTTTCACTGCTTTCCAGTGTTCTTTTCCAGGTTGAGCCATAAACCTGCTGACAACACTGGCTGTCTAAGCCAAATCATGCCTAGTATAGACCATGGCATACATTAGATTTCCTACTACACTAGCATCTGGAACTATTGACATATATTCTTCCTCTTCAGCTGACTGTGGAGCAAACACGGCAGACAGATGTAGATTTGGTGCCATTGGAGTATCTATAGGTTTGGCTGCTGTCATGCCAAACTTGGGTAATATCTTTTCAATATACCTCTACTGAGACAAGAACAACTTCCCCTACTTTCTATCTCTATAGATCTCCATCCCCAGAATTTTTTTTACATTCCCCAAATGCTTCATCTCAAATTCAGCCTTGAGCAGATTCTTTAGATCTTCAATGTCAAACTTATTTGCAGCAGCTATCAGCATATCATCCACATACAGAACCAGATAGATGATTGAACCATCCTTCAACTTGTTGTGATACACACAGCAATCATATGGACTCCTTCTATAACCCTACTGAATCATATAGTTGTCAAACTTCTTATGCCACTGTCTCGGGGCCTGCTTAAGTCCATACAGGGACTTCTTCAACTTGCAAACATATCCTTCCTTGCTAGGAACTTGGAAACCCTCTGGCTGAGTCATATAAATTTCCTTATCTACATCTCCATGTAGAAAGGTTGTCTTCACATCCAATTGCTCAAGTTCAAGATTCTGATGTGCCACTATCGCTAACAGCACCCTGATGGAAGTATGTCTGACCACTGGAGAAAATATCTTTTCATAGTCTACTCCATCTTTCTGACTGAACCCCATAGCAACCAAACGTGCCTTATACCTGATATCCTCAGCAGATGTCATTCTTTCCTTTTTCTTGAATATCCATTTACAGTTGACCACCCTCAGATCCTGTGGTTGATTGACCAGATCCTAAGTCTCATTCTTTTGAAGGACTCCATTTCTTCTCCTATGGAAACAATCCATTGGGATGCCTCAGAACATGTCACAGAGTCCCTGTAAGTGTAAGGTTCAAAACCATCCACTTCTTCAGCTACCTGTAGTGCATATCCAACCATATCCTCCTCAAACCCATATCTTCTTGAAGGTTTGATATTGGTCCTCCTAGATCTGTTGAGAGCTATACCCTGCTGACCAACATCAGCTGTTTGAGTATCTGCTGACCATTGTTCAGCAGACTGGGTTGGATCCAGTTCTGGATCTCCTGAGTGTTGACTATCCCCTGCTGAGTCTTTTAATCCAGCAGGCTCTGCTTGAAGCTCCACCTGTTTGTCAACCTTCTCAGTCTCAAATCCAATTTCAGATTCAAATGTGGCCCTCACAAATGAGTTAAGAATAGAGTTTTCATCAAAGACTACACTTCTGCTGAGTATAACCCTATTTTCAGCTGATGACCAGATTCTATACCCCTTAACTCCATCTCCACATCCAACAAACACTCCCTTTTTGGCCCTAGGTTCCAATTTACCCTCACTGACATGATAATAGACAGTGCTTCCAAAAACCCTGAGTCCAGAGTAGTCTGCTGACCTTCCTGACCAAACTTCAAGTGGTGTTTTAAGTTTGATCCCAGTGTGAGGCCCTCTATTGATTAAGAAGCATGATGCGTTAACAGCCTCTGCCCAAAATCTCATTGCTAGACCAGAATTAGAGAGCATGCACATTGCCCTCTCCAGAAGAGTTTGAATCATTCTTTTTGCGACACCGTTCTGCTGTGGAGTATCTCTAAAAGTATGGTGCCTTGCAATGCCTTCATTCTTGCAAAATTCATCAAACTCAGACCAACAGAATTCTAGTCCATTATCAATTCTAAGTCTCTTGATCTTCTTCCCTGTCTAATTCTCAACCAAAGTCTTCCACTGCATGAAGTTCTTGAATGCTTCACTCTTGTGCTTCATCATAATTACCCAAACCATCCTTGAATAATCATCTATAAAAGACACAAAATACCTATGACCACCCAATGACTCCACCCTTGAAGGTCCCCAACAATCAGAATGGGCATAATCAAGTGTCCCTTTTGTGATGTGACTTTCTTTTGGGAACTTGCTTCTATGTAGCTTCCCAAACACATAGTGCTCAAAAATCCAGCTCCTTGACCTTATGTCCCCCAAGTAGACCAGACTTAGATAGAATTTGCATCCCTCTTTCACCCATATGACCTAATCTCATATGCCACAACTTAGTCAATTGTGACTGGTGAACCTCTGATGATGCAACAGTAGCAGAACCTGATACAGTAGACCCTTGTAGTATGTACAATGTCCCCTGCCTGATACCCTTCAGAATCACACTTGAACCCTTATAGACATTCACCATTCCACCTTCACCCCTGAACTTGAACCCTTTCCTGTCTAGTAGACTAAGTGATATCAAATTCTTGGTCATTTGCAGAACATGCCTAACCTTCTTCAGTGTGCAGAATTTACCATCATATGTCCTCAGCTGGATTGATTCAATCCCAACTATTTTGCAGCCTTTCTATTAGCCATTGCAATAGGGCCTCCATCCACCTGCTGATAAGTTGAAAACCACTCCCTGTTTGGACACACATGATATGATGCCCTAGTGTCCAGAATCCACACATCTCTGTTCCCTACTGACTCTGAAAGTGCGCTGACTCTGAAAGTGCTAAGGCCAGATCTTTTTCAGAGTTGGTGTCTTGTTCTGCCAAAGCAGCTGTACCCTGCTAAGTACCCTGCTGCTTCTTCCTTTTTGGACATTCATTTTTCCAATGTCCTTGCTCCTTGCAGTAATTACATATATCCTTAGCTTTAGGACCCTTGGAATTCTTCTTGAATTTCTTCTTTCCAGAATTGTCTGACCCTCTGCTGACTCCACTGGCCACCAATCCTGCAGACTGACTATCTGTTCCAGAACCAGATGCCTTATGGCGTAACTCTCGAGCATGGAGTGATGACCTTACATCCTCCAATGATACTGAGTCCTTCCCAACAATAAAGGACTGCACAAAGTTCTTATATGATGCAAGCAATGACACAAGTATTATCAATGCTGCATCATCATATTCAATCTTCACATCAATATTCCTTAGGTCATGTAATATTGTGTTCTGCTGGTCTAGATAATCCCTCAGCTGAGTGCCCTCATGCATCTTTAAACAAAACAGACGTTGTTTTAGCAAAAACTTATTGGTTAGAGACATAGTCATATACAGGCTCTCACGTTTGGACTACAACTTCTCAGAAGTGTCCTCTTCAGCAACCTGTGTGATAATATCATCGAACAAGCACAACATAATTGTTGAATGTGCTTTCTCCTCCAGACTGGCTCTCTCAACAGCACTTCCTTCTGTTGATTTAGACAAGGGACCCCATAATCCCTGTTGCTTCAACAAAGCACGCATCTTGATCTTCCACAGACTAAAACTGTTTCTTCCTGTAAACTTGTCAATCTTGACATTTAAAGCAGACATCTTTCTCACCAGAAAATCTTGTATAGATCCCAAATCCTAGTGTCAATTATGACCTTGGTGCCAATCTACCTTGCTTAAATAGATAAACAGATTTCTTGATGAACCTGGACTCTCTGATACCAGTTTGTTATGACGGATCGATCAAGAAGTGATGGTGATTGTGAGTAAAGATAAAAAATAAACAAGTAAACAAACACAAAAACAAGAAGAACACAGATTTAACGTGGTTTCCGGCAATGTGCCAACTACTCCACAGACAAACGAGTATATTTTATTATCAACAAAAAGTTACATCACAAGTTACAATTAATACATATGGTATTTATAGCCTTGGGAATCCAACTATAACCGACTTAACATTCAACCGGTAAATGACTGAAATACCCCAGAAGTAACTCGAATAAACATGCCGCAGATGTGTACTACAAGTCTGCTAGGCATTAGTAGACTTGTCTTCGGTAGACTTGTCATCAGCAGGTTGATCAACCCTGCTGATCCTGCCCCAGCTGAACACCAGAATTCAGCAGATGCTTCATACATTGCTGACCAGAACATTTTTCCATACCAGACCTTAGTAGCATAAGTTTAAGTCACAATTACAAGAAGAATATAGAGATTTAACGTGGTTTCCGATGTTGTGTCAACTAGTCAATGGACATAAAACGAGGAATTATATTATCACCATATGGTTCCAAATTCTACATCAACTATGTTACAATGGGTGAGTATATGTAGTACACAGACTAAAACACAAGCTGACTAAACGGCTTCAGATGTGATTTCTCTAGATAAGACTTAACTTCAAATGAGAACCTCACTTCATACGGGAACCTCCAAGATTCAGATGAGATCCCCTGCTATCTTTTGATTCAGATGAGATCCCCTGAGACCAGACGTGATCACCAGCTTCAGAGGTGATCACCATACCCTCAACTAAGTCTTCCAGATTCATATTCAGTTTTCTTCAAACAAATTCAGATTATCATATTCAAATGCATGCAATCAAGGCACTTTTACACTAAACTTATTTAATTATAAATAATTATACGGATAATGATAGTGATGCTGCTGGAGTGCAAAATAAATATTTAATGTATGGATAAAGTTGTAATTATAGTAAAATATGTATTATTATATAGTATTTGAAATGTTAAAGGGTTAAAGATAAGGATGTTGTTGAAGGGTATGTTTTATTAAAGTGATTGTAAAATAGATAAGGGTATGTATTGTTTATAGTATTTTAGGGATAATGTTAAAGTCTCAGAGCAATTATAATGTTAATAACTTATAATGGAGTCTATTTTATTGTGGGGCCATTAAATAAATGTCTTTGATAAATTAAATCAAGTCGATCATCATAGTGGCTCCTATCTAAATTTAATAAATAAAATAAAATAACTCATGGCTGAAAAAAAATTGAGATTAATGTTGGTGGGTATTTTCTATTTTTATTTTTTTGGTTTGTTAGGGTAGAAAATACATGAAACTGAAATTTGAAATAAAAAAAATATTTGAAATTTGAAGGAAAAAGAATCTGCCATTAAAGGGGTCTAGAGTGACATTTATTTATTTATTAATTTTTGTTGGAAGTGACATTTATTTTTAGACTCCCAACTAGGAGGAGTCAAAAGAATTCAATTCTATTTTCAAGCTACTATTACAATGTAAAAGCAAAGACTTCCTCTGGACAGATTCACATGGCTTTAAATGACATCTATTTTAAAGCCATTACGATTGCTCTCGGCTACAAATGCCCAAAGTAGCCTGCAAACCGTTTAAAAAAAGTACGCAAACCACACTCATATTAAATCGAGGATAGACCGAACGATCCCATATTTTCTCTTCTCCATCCTTTCTTGACGGCCAGGGCTGTGATAGAAGACAAAATGTGGAAAGATAAAGATATGGTTAAAAATCTGAAGAGATAAATATGATGGTTGTAAAAAAAAATATAGATGTTATATTGATAAGTCCAGATGGATTTATATTTTGAGTAAGAAATTTATATTTGTTATATTAAAATAATTCTTTAGGTTTATCTTTTATTATTTCTCTACAATATAAGAGATCTATTGTAAGCATTAATTTTTTATCAATTCAATAAAACATCAGTTTCAGAGTCTTTTCCATCCGTCTGCTCATTCTGATTTTTCTTATTTTCTTCAGGCTAGCACGCGTTGGACAAGGAAGGAATTCTCTATCGAGTTTTTTTTTTTTAAATTATCAGAAAATATTACATGTGGTATCAGAGCCGGACGACATCAGAGGTTTTCTTTTCTTTTCCAAATTAATTTTTATCGTATGCTGATCGGAACTTTCTAGGTGTCCAATCTTACCGGCAGGGTACCGGGTCAATTGTAGTCTAATAAGTGGTCAAGGTCGTATCCACAAGGATTGTGAGGTTGAACACCAAAAAGCTATTATTATCTTGATCTAAGTCGTAGTTTTAACATAAAAATGATATTTTTACGCCTCTAATAAAAATTAACAATAAATGATAAAGATACTAACCAAGGCAATTTCATTGAACGACAGTCTCTTGGTTTCATAGATGTGATCAATCGGCCTATTAAGGGTATTTAACTGTGTGAAACGGCGTACGTCTATTTTAACAATTTCCCCTCATACGAGTATACGAAATTGTTCTATGCCTCCTACTTGGTTTAAGAGCCCTAAACTCACGAGTACGACTAGTCATTCCCCGGATAAGAAATTGAACTCCGGTAACGGTCAACTTTACTTTCCGGTTTTTCTACCTCGTTCTCACACCTAATATCTCCGTTCTGTATCAATTAAGTTTGTGTGTGCTAATATTGGTTAATTATTCCAACACAAGCTAGCAATCAATACAAGTAGAAAAAGCTTCAACACAATCGAAATTAAAATATACATTACATAATCATCATCCAATCAACCAAAAGAGACCAAATTAGTTCAATTACATGTCTTGGCTAGTTACAAGTCTAGCCACTCATTACTACAAATACTAACATATTTAATTTAGCATTCATAGCAATCAGATTAACAATACAAAATAAAACTAGAATATTATGTTAGCAATCGTTGATTATGCAAAGGAGAAAGCTTGCATTTTTCTGAGAGTATCCATGGAGGTTTGGCCAGCAAGATGAGAGCTTCTTCCAATCAAAATAAACCAAGAGGTTGAACTAGCATTCTAGAATTATATTGTGATTAAAATAGCTAATTTAATGGAACTAAATTGAGCCTTGGAATATTTTTGTCTTCAAGATGATGCAGAGCCTCCCTTTCTCCGTTGAAATATATATATATATTTCATCTCTGAACATGAATAGTACCTTAATAATGCTGAGTGGGTCCTTTTTCCGGTCTAAGCCGGACTTTCCCGGTCTGAGTCGGAATCTTTGCAATTTGTTAGTTGTCAGGTTCCATAAATGCGGCATAAATGCCCAATAAATTGCCAATCTTGCCAAATCTTGATATATTCCGGTGTAGACCGGGATTCTTCCGGTCTGCGCCGGGTCTTGTCAACTTCTAATTTTTACGTATCATGTAACGAAATTTTTTAATATAATTATTCTGATAATTATATTTCCGTATCCACACGACCAAGGTTTCACCACGTGTCGTCACTCAGTGTCTTGGTTAACCTATAATCCTGTAATAAATCACAAAAATACCAAGTGTAAACCCGACACGACGCTCCGGTTACTAAACCGGTAAAAAACCTATCAAAATATGATATTTTATATAATAATTACTACTTACAAATTTAGATGAAACTAAGCGAATAATAACTTGAATTTGTACAATAATGCTCAAAGTGCTATCAGAAATAGAGTAAAATGTCATACTAATGAGCGACAATTTGTCTCTCATCATATGCACAAAGATAAGCAATCGATTATTTTATTTTCTTTTTTTTTTGTATCGGCTTTGTGAAAGACTTTTTCTCTCAGAATATTTTTTGCATAGATGTGTACAGGTCCATCTTATTTCATTCCTGTTGGCATATGTAGGTTTTCACATTCGCAAACATGTCAAATCTTCCATTGCTTTGTTTTGCATGCTTTGTTGAAGAATTTACCCTACTTTTCTTTACGATATGGAATAATAATAATATTATTATTTTCATTTTTATTTTTTGGTGTAAAAGGAAAATTTTATTAGTCAATTTTCACAATATATGCACGAATTACATGCTAATAGGCGTAGAATTTCATTCCACACGTCTACGACATTCCTTGGCTAAAAAGTGAATAGACACATTATCAGTTTTATTTGACAAAAGAACGGATATCGAGACAAAAGGATGTAAAAGTAGATTTATTCTTCGAATGACATTGAAGTTAGTTGTAGATAGAAAGGGAAACCTCTTCAAATTTAACTCTCAAGAAACCTATAATACCTTGAGTTCGATTTCATACCTTACATCATATCCGATCAATGTTACATCATACTGATAAAAAGTTAAATAAATAAAATAAAATAAAAATAGGTCAGTCACACCGACACGTACCCCTCCCGTCTTACGCAAGAGAAAGAAATAGAATCGAAACAAGAAGATACATAATGACAATCCTCGATAATTTGTCCAAGAGGTGAGCGATCCTCTGCGGGAGTGACTAGCTTGTGAATGACTGCTTGAGAATCACCTTTGAAAATAACGTGACACGAGATAGCAAAACACATGGCATGGTAAATTGCCAAGGCTGTGGTGGCAGCCACAGCAGCCCTGATGGAGTTCAAATTCATCCTGACAACTCCCATGCAGTATCTTGTTGGTTTCTCAACCTTCCTCAACTCCCAAAAGTCTTAAAACCGAGCCCAACCGGCCTCTTTATTTTTTCATTTACATTCACAAAACATATACAAACATTCTTTGCTCTTAACCTAGCTATTTTAAAGCATTCTTTCAGCAGTTCAATGCAACAATCACTACTTCTTCCGGCCAATATTTCATGTTCTAAGTAAATATATCCATGTTCATCAAATCTTAAGTATTTCAATACATTGATAAGTAAGGGTTTCATCATATGATCTTTAATGAAATCAAAATCCATGAATATCTCTGAGTTGCATAAGTTGATTCCTGCAGTTTCCTTTCACCAATCCATATATGGAT
The DNA here is from genome assembly GCA_036785695.1 of Gentiana straminea. NCBI lineage: Eukaryota > Viridiplantae > Streptophyta > Magnoliopsida > Gentianales > Gentianaceae > Gentiana > Gentiana straminea. The sequence goes on along the minus strand of JAVUPR010000114.1, from coordinate 12,554,852 downwards.
GGTTCATAAATTTTTTTTGGCATTTTAATTGTTTATGTGACTTATGTGCTTATGCTGGGTAGAAATTGGACATATGATGCATTTTTACTAATATATTCTATTGATCGCGTGCAAGTCACAATACTGGCATTTTAATTGTTTATGTGACGTGTGTGCCCCACTAAAATCTACAGGGGGATTCGCCCCCAAAAGTTTCATCTCGTGTGCACTATACAAATGTTTCGGATGAGAATAGCTTCAAAGATACCCTTGTTATATAGGAAGGAGAAATTAAATTGTGGAAATTAAATAAGAAACCAGCTGGAGACGTTTTCTCAAAAGGTACCGAGGTAAATGGCAAAAAGAAAGTTGAATCGTCAGCTAAGGCACCATCTGATGAACACATATCTCCGCCAGTGAAGGAGGTGCATCTGATCCCGTCGGAAATTCCTTGGTTAGAGAATTGTTTAGTGGGAGAACTTTTATTCACGTCCCTGCTGGGGAATATTGATTCTCTACTAAAAAATGAAAAATTTTCTGTTGTTAAGGCGATTCCATTGGGAGAGAAAAGAGTCTTGATTGAATGCTTCTCCTCTTCCGACAGGGAACGTGTTAGAATTTTTGTAGTAAGTTGAATGGAGAAAGCTAGGATTGATGAGTGTGAAATGGAAAAGGATTGATAAGTTGAAGAGATTGGAGAAAGGAATTTGATTGTATTGATTGGTTGATTGCTTGGTTCAAGTACATGGGGTAATGCTATATATATAGTCTCTATATGATGGTTTAAATACCTTATGGAGTTTTCTAGATATTTCTTAATTTTTAATAATCACTACTAGAACCTACATGTATCTAATAGCTTCCATTCTAGTAGAGTGTAGCAATATTTTTCGAGTAATGATACGGGCACAACGGTTGTGCCACAACGAATGACACACCAGTGATCTACACCGTTGATTATAATAAGTCCTAATTGATCATGATTTAATCTATAACAATCAACGGTGAAGATCACCATTGTGGCACAACCGTTGTGCGCGTATCATTACTCTATTTTTTCTAGACTCTTTCATACAACTAGAAGCTTCTATTCTAGAAATGTCAATCACACCAATCTTTTCACGCAATAGCTCGAACTTGTCTCTTGGTAGTGCTTTTGTGAATATGTCGGCTAACTGTTCTTCGGTCTTGCAATGCATGACCTCTATTTCTTTATTGGCTACAGCTTCTCCAATGATGTGGTACTTGATTCTTATGTGTTTAGTCCTGTTCACTACAAGAAAAACATGATTTAATGACAAAAAAACGCCTCAAAAAGAATGATATGAAGGCGTTTCCTACTAGTTGAGGCGCTTTTAAGTGTCCCCTATATCGATGTCTCTATAGCTGAAATGTCCAAACAATACACTTTAAAACGATCTAATAAGTGCACATTGCATACTTTTGAAAGCGCCTTGACAGATGCCTGGTGGATGCATTAGAAAGCGTCCTAACAGACGAACAAATCGATGCATTAGAAAGCGCCTCAACAGGTTTACGGTAGAAACATGTTGAAAACGCCTTATAGGTTAACAATGAGACATTCAAAAGCGCCTTATCAGGTTTACATTGGATGCATTCAAAGCGCCTCAGCAGGTTTCGGGTGGTCACATTTCAAAGCGCCCAACAGCCTCTTCATCCCACATTGCGAAGTGACTCTACAGCCACGTGATGCCACATTGCAAGATGCCTCCACAACCCCTAAAATCCAAGACAAACCCAGAAATTTAAGTGCACCCAAATAAACCCACCCAAATAGATCTATTACAAATTACGAGAAATTTATCGTTGGAAATCTATTTCTAAATTTTCATTGTTCAATACCTAATGCAAACTGATCACAAGGCACAGACAGACTGATGTCAAGTAAAGGCAAACAACTGAACTAATGAAGTGTTTTACTAGTTAAAACTATATTAAACAACTGAACTAATGCATTGAGGTACAAGATTAAGGACTTAGAAAAAAGCCACCACGTTAACGTACTAGAAAAAAGCCAATGGAAGAACTTTACATGAAAGAAGATTGAACCTTGGTGTTTTTTGAGTGTCAGATCAGAGCTTTATCCGCCATGACTGCCTCCATGATCTCCAGTGCCTGTCGAATCAGTTTAAGAGTGCATAAATACATCACAACAGGGGCTAATGTGATCAAAACTCATTACACTTTGCATATTGCAAATAGCATTCATGCATCACATATGATACAAACCAGAGAGCACTTCACATATCTCAACAAAGCTTAAGCATAACACACTTGATCATAGACAATGCATAAACTATACAATGCGTCAGGTTGTCCTGCTAGAACCTTAATTAATACAACTAATCTTCAATAAAGTCACACGTTATACCTATATATCAATAAGAATGCCAAAAACAGTCCAAAACAGAGCTTAAAAACAAGTTGATCGGTTATGGATACCAAAAATTGCATAAGAATTCCTGTAACTATCCAAGTAATTACTGCTTGCTGATTAATCTAAAGATGCCAATAGCAGGTTAAACTGAATGTGAGTCTACACACACTCCTGATGAATACAACAGAGGCACAAATGATCAGGTAAACTGACTTGGACCAACATGCCTGGACTGACTGACAGACAAGCAGGTCCATGTCTTAACCAGATGCAAAAGACTCTACACCAGGTTCTAATGCAAAGCGTTGAGCACAACAAAAAGCAACCTGGACTGACACAAACTTCTTAATTGATGCAAACACAAGATCAATTAGTAGGTAAAAGCTGACCATATTGAGGCTTGCATTAAACACCAACAAAGCATACAAAATACAATACCGGAATATGTTGAAATTCAATCAATACACGCACCTCCAAGTCAGTTGCCGAGATAGATTTTTATTGGATTTTCTAACAATGGGAGTCATCAAACCCTGCAAAATAAGATTTTAGCAACAAGAAACCTCAGGATCATTGAGAAAAGCCCAAAATATTTCATAGATACCTTGTCAGTGGCAAGTGCAATTGATATGTCAACAACATAACATAAAACAGATGCAACGGTTTTCGTGTCGCAATATTTCATGATGCACCTTTCAACCTGTGAATAGAAACCAGAAAACATATTACAGTGAAGACACTGACCATAATGAGATTTTCCCTTACTTTCATCAAGCACTGACCTGATTCAATAGCCAAACCAAAATACAATCTCCAGTTTTGCTTTTCTTTGTGACTCGTCCTCAAGCATCTTAACAGGATTTACGATCTCAGAACTTTTCGTTGCTTGAGAGTCAATATTACCACCACCAAATCAGCATAACACAACTAGAACAGAAGTCTTATACTGTATATGAACAATAAAATTAGAAGATGAGTCAAACCTCCAACATGACAGGAATATTGCCCACTACATGTTGCCTAATTTCCTGTCAAATTAGTTCTACACAACTAGAACAGAAGTCTTATACTGTATATGACAGGAAACATATTGCCCAATACATGTTGAGCTCCAGAAGAACTAAAGGCAAACGAAATCAGCATAAAGTGAAGAGAAACAGTTCATCAAATTTGCATAAATAATAACCAAGTAAAATGAAATCAGCAAACAGTTTTTGTATGATTTTTTTAACAAGAAAATGATACTCACAAAAACAGGAATTAAGGATCCCCAGATCATTGCCTTCCATCCTGAACACCAGAAAAATTACAAAAAAATTAAGCGATGACTATGCATGTGGGGTCACAACGTAAAAACACGTGCTTTTATGTGTATTATGTCAATTACAACATTGTAACTCCGCTTATATGGTCATTTTCAGAAATCCAGAAGGAAAAAAGTTACGAGTGGGACATTATTTTCAGAAAACGAAAACTTACCATTCACGTTTAGGATCAAGAGAACCACGAATGATGTCCACAAAACCGGGCTGTCAACATCAAGAAAAGTGTTAGAAAAGTGTTACCTGACCCCTACAACTCTTTTGAAATATCCTCCAATGACCTTTTGATATATTTTTGAAAGTTATATTTACTTCCAGGAGCTAAATGAACTAGCATATATACACCGATAATCAGAATGTAAACGACCCCGACCGTGATTTTTGGCACAACGTAATGAACCAAACAGGGAACTTACCGTGATAAATCCGTGGCGCAATGTCAAGTGATCAGATTTATTGACACATCGAAAAAACTGTCTAAAAAAGCAACCCTGAAATAGTTGAAAGTGTGATGACATGAACACAATAATCCATTTGAAACTCGAGGACACGTAAACAGATATAACAGACACAAATAATTAGCATTCTAATTAAAGAATCGACATCAAAGTGAATAAACAAAGAATGGTTTTACTCACTATGTAGAAGAAGATTGGAAACATGCCTACAGCCTTGCAAGAGAGAAAGGATTAATAGGAGAACACATCAAAAGTAGGTTGGGGTACCATGATGGAAGAGTTCAAAATTGATGTTTCACTACGGGAATACAGATCACTTCGAGATGGTTTAAGCATTGGTGATAATTGCAAGGATTCCAAGAGTGGATATGTACCGTCAGATTTTTCCGGACACGACGCAATTAATGACGACATGGTATCAACGACTCGTTTTGTTGATAGAAATCTGCATATGAAGGAAGCCAAGTCTGATTTACTGCAGTAACTCATTTTTCAGCTTCAACGCAATAGACGAGAGAAGACATTCGTACTGTGACGACGGAAACAAGAGAGATCATTTCCGGCCTGATGTTTAGCACAAGTTATGAGCTGAAAAGAGGTGAATTGTACTGCAGATCAAAAAACCGACATGGTGAATAAAACGGTCGATTACACAAGAAATGGCACCACAAAAAACAGCAATTAATCTACTTGATCAAAATTGAGGAAAGTCCAAGACTTAGGTGCAATCTGTCATTACCATGCATGTAAGCCAGCCCTTTCAAAGCTCCTTGAAGCAATTTTCTGACATAATCCCGTCTGCGTTTAATCATTTGACCTTTTTCAAATTCTCGTGCTCGAGTTTGGCTTCAAGGTGCTTTAAAAGGGCTGGCACAAGACAAGAATCTCCAGATCTTACGAGTTTTGGTGAGAAAGGTAGAAGCAATGTAATCATAACAATATGGTGTAGGGGCTTCGTCAACACGCACATCAAAAGGATCAATAAAACAATGCACCGGTTTCTCACCACAAACTACCTGCAAAGATAAATCGGGAACCTCGGATGGTGTATCAAGAACCTTTGTATGCTCATCACTACTCTCAACAAGTTCTTCAACGGATGCCTCTTCAACGTCAACTATCTCGTCCACGTGATCCTCAACAATTGGCACATCAGTCACCTCCACCACACTATCACCTGCCTCATTTGACATCACCACTTCGCAATCACGAACAATCACTTCGTTCTGCTCCCTAAGTGCAAACTCTTGCTGTATACGCTCCTGCTTATGTTCAAACTCTTGTTGCCTACGTTCACATTCCTTTTTCCATTTTTCCTGCCACTCGTTCCACTGACGGTCAGACTCATGTCTATCCTTTATAAGCTTCTCATGTGTCTCAGCCGCACGTAACATGGCCTCTAAGGTAGGACACACCTGTGCTTTAACCCGATTCGCAATATCTAACCGCAACCCTGCCAAAAAGTACGACTTAGTCTTCGCCTCAGTCTCCTGTATATTAGCCTTGGCCAAAAGCATGACCAACTCTTGGTAATAAGCTGCAACAGAACGCTCGCCCTGTCGAATAGTTTGCAGTTCTTGATAATACTCACGAAAATAAGATTTAGGCACAAAGCGATCTTTCATCTCTTTTTTCAACTCCGTCCACGTAGTAATTTCATCTTCACGGCTACAATGCCGAGCAAAATTCAATTGCCTCAACCACATCATAGCATACCCGGTGAATTCTAGTTGAGCTAACTTGAACTTCTTCTCGTCAGAGTAGTTATTACATTCAAAAATCTGTTCCATCTTTGATTCCCACTTAAAGTAAGCATCCGCATCCACTGAACCCGAAAAAGACGGCAACTTCATCTTAACTTGCCTCATATTATTATTGACACCGTTACCACCATTCCTATTGCCACCATTACCACCATTCCTTCTCATCATTTCATTCACCCTGGCTGCCATTTCAGCCATGGCTTGGGGTAGTGCGGCCAAGCCATTCACAGTATGTTCGATTCTAGCCATTCTCTGATCTACACGGTCGGTTATCTCTCGTGTCAAGTTGTCTGACATTATCTTAAAACGACCATCCGTCACAAGCTCATCATCCCAATGTCTCACCATTTTATCTCACAATCACTCGTGTTTGTCACTCACCCTCGTTCTCTGAGTAGTAGGAGCACCATTTGTTGAGCAAATCAGAATACGAGCAACCGAAAAGTACCCTAAGACCTACTACCTAGATGTGACCACTAGGATAAGGATGGAAAAAGAGTGTTTGGAAGAAAGGAAAATGGTTATAGAATGGAGTACTAGTACAAGAATAGTTTGACTATGCAAGAGAAACAAGTCGGAATTTTTTTTTTTTTGGTCGAAAATCAGAAAGTGTCACACCGGGGGTGTGACAGAGGCTGTTTTTTTTTTTTTTTTTTTTTTTGTTTGTCAAACAGAAATAGAACAATTTAAAATAAACAAAGTAGGTCAAAATTTTGGTATGCACACCCGCAATATCCAAGTAATTAAAGAATCAATAAAACAACTTTTTACAATGGAACGACGCAAGAAAGAAGGAAAAGGAACAGTGTCTATATATATATATATATTTTTTATTTTGCTTGGATGGTGATGAACGACAGACTCAAAGAAGACAACTTTTTTTTTTTTGGATGATGATCGACTGATGCAAGAAAAACGAAGAGCAGAGAAGAAAAAAAAAACGATTTTTATTTTTTTGTGTAAGAATAAGAAACGAAATTGAACAAGAAAAATCAAAACGGGGATATTTGATACCTTCGTCGCTGAGCTCTGCTACCACCTGATGCGATACGATCCCAGGAGATCGACGAAAGGATCAATACGAGCCGAAAACCCTAACTTAACGAGCGAGCGAGTGTAGGAAGAGGGCCAAGAACAACTCAGAAAGGAGACACGGTAGATAGCATAAAACGAGAATCTCCTGGTGTTGGCCAATGAACAAGAAGGCATATGTTCCTGGTATGCTTCATCTTCCAAAACTCGTAAGATCTGGAGATACATTTGGAGATAGGAGACACGGTCGATAGATTTTCTCCTGGAGATTCTACCGTGTCTATCTACCGTGTCGAGATGCATTTGGAAGATGAAGCATACGTACCAGGAGATAGGAGACACGGTAGATAGATTTTCTCATTGAAAATGAAGCATACCATTACAGACGTGCAGTGGCGGACCTACATACAGCCAAGGGGGGCAACTGCCCCCCCTTAATCCGAAAAAAATACACTAAAATTTATACGATACATATAGTTTGCCCCCCTTAAATTATTTTTTTTGCCTTGAAAAATTTTATTGCCCCCCCTTACCCGAGATCCTGCGTCCGCCCCTGCAGACGAGCATTACCAGAAGCGTCCAGCAATGGCTGAGAGATAGGATATGTTCCTCTTAGTTGGAATGTGGCACCAATGAAGTACAATTTTCCCAAAACTCCATAACTACAATCCTAGGCGATGAATGAAAGATGTGAAAATGCCATCATCTCTAACAGAGCTTAACGATTTTTTGGCACAAATCAACACCTTTTTGCTTTCAAAGCTATCCGGCCCTCTTCTATGCAAAGCCAATTTGATATCATCTATTGAAAAAAGCTCCTATAACAATAGCAAACAGATAAAAATTATTCAGTAACTTGGATTCAATTTCAGAGCAAACAAGAAGCAATTTCAGTAAATTTGTAAGAAATCAAAGCTATTTTGATTCATTAGAAAACACCAAACAATTTCCATAACACCAGGAATTCAATAATGCAAGCACAAACCATTTACTGAAAGAAAAAAAATGTAATTGAGCAAAAGAAATTGCCTTTTTTGGAGGAAGAGGGAGTGGAGAAACGAATTCTGACCAAATTTCCAACTTCAGTTTGAACACCAGAAACAATTAAAGCTATTCCGCACAATTTTTTTTCTCTTTTTTATGTTTCTACTAAGCACATCAGTTTAAACCCTGTGAAGTTTTACGATTTTCTGAAGTGGGTTTTTTTTTTTTCAAAAGTCTTTCTTTTTTAACCGACTTTTCTGAACTATATGTGTAAAGCCGAGGTGCTCATTAGCAGCTCGACGTTCGGCTCGTGAAATGTTTTCTTAAATATGATGTAATCAATCTTGAATCAAACTCGAGCAGTTTATCGAGATTAACAAGCCAAACTCGAGCACGAGAATTTGCAGGCCACCCAACATTGCCAAAAACCAGGACACTCTGATTCTGACCAAAATTTACTCAAACAAAGGTCAGAAAACCTGATGCAAAACCTGGACTGAAACCTAAACTAAAAGCATGACAGAAAGCATGTTGAACAACAACATAAGCTGAACATAAAACTAGGCAACAAAAACACTGACAAGATGTCCAATCTGAGGCAAAAAGATTCTAAATAAAAGACATAGAGACCTGAAAACTTAGCCTAAAACAAGCTAAAGATCAAGCCATAAACTAAGCCTATAATCTGTCAAAATTGAGCAGTTATTAAGTCTGTTATCATAGGAAAAAAACACACTGCTTCTAAACTCTTTGAAAACAGAATATAGACTTGATTTAAGGGCTCATCTAAAGCTTCACAGCTTCACTTGAACACATTATCTAAGGCTCACACAAGGCACAAGAAGGATAACCTTTCATATCTTGAGTCATGTCATGCAAACTATGACACTCTTCAACAACCTTATGATATTTGTATGCACCTGAATTCCTGAATTTCAAATTACAGAGTAAATAACAAACTGACAATAAAAAACATTGGCGTGCAGGGTACTAACAGACTGATTAATGCAACATCAGTCCAAACACCCAAATTAAATATTATATGTCAGCATTTTATCAAAAAAGAAAAGGTAATACTACTGCTAATACAATTAATGCCCCAACAGATCACAAGATCATTCAATAAAGCCTATATGTATACAAAAAGCATTCACGTAGCCACAAAACCATAAATAATGATAAAAAGTACCTACAGAAACATCATAGAGCAAAGAAAGAGCAGGTTGTAGCTCTCCCGCGGTATAATCATTTATTACTACCATTGCCCGTCGGTTTTATATAAAAGACTTGGGGGATCTTCATTATTTTTTGGGCGTCGAAGTCACTGCTAATTCCGATGGTCTCCTATTATCCCAGCGCCGTTATCTCTCCGACATCCTTGTAAAAGTGAACATGCTCGATGCCAATGCCTCGTCCACCCCTATGCAGTCTGATGTCACTCCCCTTACGCACACAAAGGACCCATCCCTGTCCAACCCCTCTGAATATTGTTCACTTATTGGCAGTTTACAATACTTATCCTTCACCCGCCCAGATGTCTCGTTCGCTGTCAATAAATTAGCCCAATTCATGCATGCACCCACGGCTACACACTGGTCCTTTGCCAAACGTCTACTTCGTTATCTTGCAGGTACCATTGATCTCGGCCTTCAGCTTTATCGTAACACTCCCCTTACGTTGCATGCATTCTCCGACGCTGACTGAGGGGAAATAAGGGTGATTACTCCTCCACTAGGGCTTACCTTGTCTATCTCGGCCGCAATCTTATATCTCAGAGCTCTAAGAAACAACCTACGGTTGCACGTTCCTCCACCGAAGCCGAATATAAATCTGTTGCCAACACTGCTGCTAAACTTAATTGGGTATCGTCCAAAAGTTCAGCGGTACCGTCCAGAACAAAAAGCGGTTGGGAAGGCGATTTCAGCGGTACCGTCCAAAAGTAAAACGGTACCTTCAAATTTTAGAGCAATGGGCAAGAAAAAAATTTGAAAAATAAAAGGGTATAGGAAAAAAAGGTTTAAGCAAATGGTGTTTTTTGAGTTTCCCCTATTAAAATTAGGATGCATCCAATTTTTTTAATAAACTATTAACGCATAACAATTTTAAATAGTAAACACATTGAATTTTGTAAGGGGTCAAATAACATATTACCCTATTGGTGGCACCGCCTCTTGTTGGACTAGGTGTGCTTTTTTCATATTTGGCTTTCATGACAATGTTATTTAAATTCTTTCAAAAAAGACAACGCTATTTAAATAAAAATGATATTGGCATAAAAAATTTATATTATTTGACTGTTTGGGTGATATATATATATATATATATATATATATATATATATATATATATATATATATATATATATATATATATATATGGACAATTATTGAAAAGGACGCATTTTAGACTTAATTAGGCAAAAAGGACATCCAAAACAAACACTTAGTTATAAGGACAAAAATTAGGTAGATAGACCCAAATACCCTTAATGAAGAAAATAAAAATATAAAAAAAAAAAAGTGGGCCGAAACTGTAGCAGCGTTGTTCATCAATCAAAATAAATGTAGCGCTAGTTTTGTTTTGTTCATGTTTTTTTTTTTTTTTTTTTTTTTTCCCTTCATTTTTCCTGGACTTTTCTCTCTTTCTTTTTTTTTCTTTTTTTCCGGCCAGTGAATTTTTATTTTATTTTAATTGACCACCGCGATGCACTGACGACCGCGATGCAGAGACACCGCGCTGAAATGACACCGCGATGCATTACCCAACCCGATGCATTGACCACCCCCGATGCACCACCCCGATTAATTAACCATTGCGATGCAGTGACCACCGCGATGCAGTCACCACCCCGATTAATTAACCATATATGCAGTGACATCGACAATCATATATGCGTGACATCAACAATTTATGCAGTGACATCGACAATCAGATATGCTGTGACATCAACATTTTATGCAGTGACATCAGCAATCATATATGAATGACATCAACAATTTACGTAGTGACATCGACAATCATATATGCAGAGACATCGCGATGAAGTGAAACCGCGATGCAATGGCCACCTCCGATGCAGAGACACCGCGATGAAGTGGCAACCCCGATGCAGAGACACCACGATGCAGAGACCATCGGGATGCATTGACATTTGATGAAGCAACACTGTGATGACATTTGATATTTTTCCACTTAATTTCAAAAACTTGATTTCTTTTCTTCATAAAATCGACTTCAAATGACTATATCTTTTGATATATGTTAAGGGTGATTTGATATGATTTATAACGTTATATTTTATAATGATTTCCCCCATATTCATATAATTTGCATAGAAATTAAGGGTTTAATCGAATTATTGAGCGAATGAGTTTTAAAAGTCTTTAAGTGTAAACTTGAGCTAATTTCGTGATCTTATTGGTAATTATCTATGGTTTTACACTTTGCGTGTTTTTATGGTTTTGGAGGTACGCGAACATGTCATGAAAGGAGATCTAAACGGAAGGAAGAAGTTGCAAGTCAAACTTGGAATGGAGGAATGGAGATGAACGAGCGTTTGGAGTCCCGTCCATCTGGACGGGCGTTTGAAGGTCCGGACGGGCGACCGGAGAAGCTATTCGATTCAGCAAGTTGAGATTTTCTTTGGACGGGCGTTTGAAAGGCTGAACTGGCGTCCAGCATTAGTGGACTAGCGTCCAGGGGAACTATTTTGATTCAGAGTGTTGAAGAATTTTACGGACGAGCGTCCATTTTAAAGAAGAACGGGCGTCTGATCCAGCTCGGCCCGACTCGAAGATTTTATGAAGACTGGACTGGCGTCCAGACCCTCTGGACGGGCGTCCACGGCACCGCCTCAGCGAAACCGACCTAAAAATCTATATATAGACGCGTTTTTCCAACCCTAAAGACACAATTCGATCCCTGGCCGCCCCAGGCCCTTTAGGGGCGCCCTAGCTGCGTTTTCCCACCATCATAAACATCTTTTTATCTTCCTTTTTATTTATATGATTTGTATTCCAACGATGGATAGAGGCTAAGCGTTTTGAACAAGCTTGTGAAGCCGATCGAGCAACAACTTGATTTCTTCTTTGGATTTGTTTTGTGAGTTTTATTAAAGCTTGTATTTTTATTATGCTTTTATATTGATTATGCAATTATATCGATGAATGTGTTGCTTATTGATGTTTAACGTTTGATGAGAATCGTTGTTAGACCTAGATCACCGTAGTAAAGATTGGACTTTTAACCTAAAAATAACGAGAGTTGATTAGGTTGAATCTCTAGGTTGCTAGATTGAGAAATCTTACACCTTGTTATGGAAGCGTTAATCTTTAAGATCGAAAGATAGAAGATTAATAGGCGAATTATCTATGAGAGTAGAAATTCATACCTTTGATAGGTGAACCACATCTTTATTAAATCTTCACTAAACGATCTAGGGTAGAAATTGAGAGTTGCGAGATAGATGGATCATAGCTTGTTCTTCGTTAAAATTAATTGAAATCATCTTTGTGCCGTGTTCTTCGTTGTTATCTTAGAAGTTTATTTTCTTTTTAGTTTATAGATTAGAGTTATTCTTGTTCGCAACGATCTTTCCTGGCTTTGGACTGACAATCCTCTGTCCAGTTTATTTTCCGTTTTAGTTTAGGTTTAGTAATAAATAGTAGTGACAATTTTAGAAGAACTAATAAGAACTAGATTAAACAACCTCGATTCCCTGAGATCGACTCCGGTATTAATCGCTTTACTACGATCCTTGCACTTGAGGTATATCGGATTATAAATTTATTACTTGTTTGTTTTGTTAATAAAATCCGTGACAAGTTTTTGGCGCCGTTGCCGGGGAATCGGTACGGTTGTCTAGTTTTATTAATTTTTCTATTTTTGTTACAACTTTTTCATAGGTAGATTATAGTTTAGGTTATTAGGGCTGTTCGTAGTTAACTTTTATAGTTATCAATTTCCCTAGGTTTAGCTGTTCTCCCCTTTAGCTTTCTGCTCTTTCTGTCTGTCTGTTTCCCGTTCTTCTGCACTCAAACGGGCGTCTTGAATAGTGGACGCCCGTCTGTTTGGAAATCGACAGCTCTGCTTTGTTTTATCCTACTGGACGAGCGTCTGGATTGCAAAACGCCCGTCCACTTCAACCTTCAGGCAGACGTCCGTCCAGTAACTTGGACGCCCGTCTGGCCTGTCTGTCACCAGTTTTTATTTATTTATTTTTGTTTTAGGTAGATATCGTGGTTTAGGGTTTCTGTTTTTCGTAGGTAGGTTTCGTAGGTAGGGTTCTAAGGTTGAATCATCTGACTCCACGTTTTTCGCGGTCGAACTTTTGGATAAAAGGGATCGTTTTAGCACTCGTTAGTATTTTGGCCGTAACTTTCGGCTCGAGTGTCCGATTGGCGCGCAGGACCCCAATTCGGAAAGCTCGTTCCGACGCCGACGACGTGGTGAACCGCCGTCGGCCGTTCAATGCCGTTTTCGAGGTCAAAATCCACTGTTTTCCCTTCCATTTTGGGCTCAGAAGATTTCAACACGTTTTTCTCCCTTTTTCCGTTTTCTGTTTTTCTGTTTTAAATTTTTCGTAGGTAGATTTCTTTTTCTGTTTCCGTTTCTTTTTCTGTTTCTTTATCTTTTCTAAAAAAACAAATAAAAAAAAGCAAAAAAAAATGTCATCAACTGGGAGTATGCAAGATCAGAACGCCATGCTGAAACAGCAGATGGAAGCTCTTCAAATGTCGCTTAATCCTATGAATCAGACCCCGTCTTTTCCACAGAACTCACAAGTTCTGTTCTGTGGAAGATGTTGTCGACCTGGCCATGCTGTTGGCCAGTGTCAATTTCTTTCCCCTCCTGCGTATCGAGTCAATTCTTTCCAGAATCAGGGAAATTTTAATCTAGTCACATGTCAGAATTGTGACAACGTGGGACACACTGCTCGTTTCTGTCCCATGAATGGACAGAACGCTGAAGTAAATGCTTTATGTGGCCAGCAATATCAGAGATTTAATAATCAGTTCTATGGCCAAAGCAGTTTTCAGAATCAGGGTTTCAATTCTCAGAATCCAAATTTCTATCAAAACCCGAACTTCAGTCAGAACCAAAATATCAATTTTTCCAATCAAAATCAATGGTTCAATCAGAACAGTCCCGATCCTATGTTTCAAAGTCAGTCTAGCCAATCTTTCCCACAGAACTTTCAGAACTATCAAGGCCCCTCTCAATCGGACGATCATGAAGTTGAATTGGAGGAGCAAAACAGGACACTCAAGAATCTTGAGAGACGGCTCAGGCAAATGGCTCAAGACCAAGGCATTGACCTAGCTCCCACACTTCCTTATGATGGAGAAGAGGACAATGCCATTAACTTAGGATCCGGCATTCAATTCAGTGGTCCCCCAAAAGTAGAAGTGTCAAGTTTAAATGATTCATCTGTCTTTGGATCCGATGCTCGTATACCCTCAACTGATGAGAATTCTTACGGACATGGATTTAATAGCGTTCAAGTGAGATGTTCGTATTGTGGTGGAAACCATTATGAGGCTCAGTGCAGTGGAGGTAATTCACCCCACCAAAGGAATACTAATAGCAATTATGATGCAAGTTATGAGAATCCACTTCAATCTAACTATGCATCCACATACAATGGTGGAGAAGAGGCTAGTGCTATGAATGTAAGGTCCGACACTCAACTTAGTGGTTTCCCTGTTTTGGATGAGAGTACTCAGGTGGCTGATCCCCTGAGAAATAAAGAGTTTAGTGGAAGTCGGGAGGCTGATCTCCTGACTGGTAAGGAAGGTGGAAACGAAGTAGATGATCATATGTCTAGAATGAAGGATGAAGAAGTGAAAGAACCTGAAGGGATAGACCTTTACCTTCCTCTCCAGAATGTTATGCATCTAGACAAGTGCACTCCTAAAAATCCTTGGTATGCTTCTATCGTCAACTTCTTACATTCCCAGTATCTAGATCCAGATTTGTCTTATCAGGAGAAGAAGAAATTCTTCTCGGATATGAAAACATTCGTTTGGGATGAACCTTACCTCTTCAAGATTGGTAAAGATGGTTTGCTGAGAAGATGTGTTCCAGAATCCGAGCAACGTGATATTATTGAGCAGTGCCACAGTGGACCCACTGGAGGTCATTTTGGTCCTTGGAAAACCGTTGCTAAGATCTTCCAATCCGGTTTCTATTGGCCCACAATCTTTAAAGATACAGAAGCTTTCTGTAAAGCGTGTGTTAGGTGCCAAAGAACCGGTACTCTGACAAGGCGTTTTGACATGCCTTTGACACCCATCTTAGAATGCGAAGTCTTTGATGTATGGGGCATCGTTTTTATGGGACCATTCCCATCATCTTGTGGTAACAAATACATCTTAGTCTGCGTAGATTACGTGTCTAAATGGGTGGAGGCTCAAGCCACTCCTCACAATGATCATAAGACGGTAATGAAGTTCTTAAAGAAGAACATCTTTGTGAGATTTGGATGTCCACGCGCCTTGATTAGTGATGAAGGGACACACTTTTGCAACCGACCTCTGGAGAAAGTTCTTGAGAAATATGGTGTCCGGCACAAAATTGGCACACCATACCATCCTATGACTAGTGGTCAGGTTGAGAGAAGCAACCAAAGTTTAAAGAAGATCCTGGAGAAAACTGTTAACAGTCATAGAAAAGACTAGAGTCTAAAGTTGGATGATGTACTGTGGGCATATCGAACCGCCTATAAGACCCCCATGGGTACATCACCCTATCAGATGGTGTATGGAAAATCATGCCACTTGCCAATCGAATTAGAGCATAGAGCGTATTGGGCCATTAAGTTTTTAAACTTCGATTCCCAATCTTGTGGAAAACATCGATTGCAACAGTTGCATGAGTTAGACGAATTTAGACTTCAGGCCTACGAAAGCGCCAGGATCAGTAAGGAAAAGACAAAACTCCTTCACGATGCCAAAATCAAGAAGCGATAATTCCAAGTTGGGGAACAAGTTTTATTGTACAATTCCAGGTTACATCTGTTCCCTGGTAAGCTGAGGACACGATGGTCCGGTCCCTTTGAAATTCTCCAGATCATTCCTGGAGGTGTTTTAGAACTAAGAGGTCATGGTGACCAGCCGTTCAGAGTGAATGGTCAAAGGTGTAAGCACTACATTGGTGAACCCAAAGAGAAGCCTTTGATTGTTCACTTCCTCGACATCCTCGGGTGTGGTACTCCAGAAGTCAATGAGTTTGACGAGTTTTCGCCCGATTTGTTTTCTGAGAATGACGACAGTGGTCCAGTAGAGGAAGTTCTGGCTGGTAGTTGGGATATGGAAGAGTTTAAACGGGAGGCACAGTTGAAGAGAAGATTGAAGAAGAAGAAGTCTGCAATGGGGAAAATTAAGAATGTTTGGAAAGCGGTAAAGAACTTGACCCCATGTGTGAGATGTTGTTTCTGTAGCCACACTAATGACCAAAGCTTACACGAAGTAGTGGCCGGAAGGAAGATTAAGTGGCCTGATCCAGGCTGAGTTTTAAACGTTGTCGAGCTAACGACATTAACCAAAAGCGCTACTAGGAGGCATCCTAGATATCCCTTATTATATTAGGACTCTCTTTTATGTTATTTCTTTTCTTTGATTTATTTGTTCCGTTTAAGTCTAATTAGGGTAATTGTGGACTCTGCCTTGTCGGTTGATTCGATTTCACCTTATCCTTCTCTTTATCTCTATTTTGCCATGTTATATTCCCCCTTTGTTCCCCGAGATCTTGTCTTGTTTTTCAAGTGTGCAGGGTATTTGCGATAGCAATTGTGAGCTTTCAGATGATATCAGTTTTCCGGTGGATGGTCCACAGTCTCCTGATTTCTTCAAGCATTTCCAGATCTGACTCATGACCACTTCCGGACTTGCACCTTCGAACTACAATCAGCTAAGTTTTTCTTATTCTGCACAACATGAGGACATGTTGTTATTTAAGTGTGGGGGAGGGATTGGTTGTACCTACAATGTGTTTAATTTATTATGCTTACCACCATTCTTAAAAAATTCAAAAAAATTTCAATTTTTGATTAAAAACATCCGTCCCGAGCATGATTTTATTTTGGCTTACTTACTTGTTATATTCCTATACTTGTGCTGAGTTGACTAGTATTTTAGCATAGACCTTTGATTAATAAGCCTTTACTCGAATTCATTTCACGTAAGCCTCTTCGATGACGAGCTGAACTTAGTAGACTGTACTCATTTAAACTAATAATGTTTGATTCTGGTTATCAGACCGTTCGCTTAGTGCTAATGTCATGGAAATTGTAATATGTGCGTTGTTGGAATTAAAGTAGGAACTATCGTGAATATACCGAAGTCTGAATGTGATAAGCGAAACGTAACTATTGTTCTTTAAAAAGTATGTTCAAAAACAAATATGATGAATAAGTTGTGTGTGTCGGAAGCTGGTCGATGATTTGAGTGTGGTAGGTCATATCTCGAATGTCCTATACCACCATGATGACCAAAAGCTCACGACAGTCAGAAGAAGCTGCCTTATGATTTGAGTAAGGTAGGGTATATCTCGAATGTCCTATTCTGCTATGACGGGCAAGAGCTCATTCTGATGTGTGTTTAAATGTGAAAGATAAATTGAATCAACTTACGAAAGAAAGTGGTATGAATAAGTGAAAGACTTAGTTATCGCCTACCTTATCCCCAATATAGGCCAAGGTATATGTTGTAGGGAATATCCTCTGGGTACAACTGAAAAGATTTCGAAAACACATGTATTACTCTAATCATGACGTGAGTAGTTTTGTAGGGCGTATGTATAGTCAGGGTGATTCATTATCTGTCTTAAATGGGTATTGGTTGGTTAGCTTGATTTTAATTGTCAACTGTGGAATCGGTGGAAGTTGAAGAAGGCTTTGCACACACTACACATTCGAGTAATCGTTTATTGCATGGGATGTATGTTATTGATGTTAGTCGACCGGTTGTGATTTGATATATGAGATTTTATGTGGTTCAATGCATGAGTAAGCCCTGGTTTTCTTGTTTTGTTTTGCTCGGGACGAGCAAAAGCTTAAGTGTGGGGGAGTTGTTAAGGGTGATTTGATATGATTTATAACGTTATATTTTATAATGATTTCCCCCATATTCATATAATTTGCATAGAAATTAAGGGTTTAATCGAATTATTGAGCGAATGAGTTTCAAAAGTCTTTAAGTGTAAACTTGAGCTAATTTCGTGATCTTATTGGTAATTATCTATGGTTTTACACTTTGCGTGTTTTTATGGTTTTGGAGGTACGCGAACATGTCATGAAAGGAGATCTAAACGGAAGGAAGAAGTTGCAAGTCAAACTTGGAATGGATGAATGGAGATGAACGAGCGTTTGGAGTCCCGTCCATCTGGACGGGCGTTTGAAGGTCCGGACGGGCGTCCGGAGAAGCTATTCGATTCAGCAAGTTGAGATTTTCTTTGGACGGGCGTTTGAAAGGCTGAACTGGCGTCCAGGGGAACTATTTTGATTCAGAGTGTTGAAGAATTTTACGGACGAGCGTCCATTTTTAAGAAGAACGGGCGTCTGATCCAGCTCGGCCCGACTCGAAGATTTTATGAAGACTGGACTGGCGTCCAGACCTTCTGGACGGGCGTCCACGGCACCGCCTCAGCGAAACCGACCTAAAAATCTATATATAGACGCGTTTTTCCAACCCTAAAGACACAATTCGATCCCTGGCCGCCCCAGGCCCTTTAGGGGCGCCCTAGCTGCGTTTTCCCACCATCATAAACATCTTTTTATCTTCCTTTTTATTTATATGATTTGTATTCCAACGATGGATAGAGGCTAAGCGTTTTGAACAAGCTTGTGAAGCCGATCGAGCAACAACTTGATTTCTTCTTTGGATTTGTTTTGTGAGTTTTATTAAAGCTTGTATTTTTATTATGCTTTTATATTGATTATGCAATTATATCGATGGATGTGTTGCTTATTGATGTTTAACGTTTGATGAGAATCGTTGTTAGACCTAGATCACCGTAGTAAAGATTGGACTTTTAACCTTAAAATAACGAGAGTTGATTAGGTTGAATCTCTAGGTTGCTAGATTGAGAAATCTTGCACCTTGTTATGGAAGCGTTAATCTTTAAGATCGAAAGATAGAAGATTAATAGGCGAATTATCTATGAGAGTAGAAATTCATACCTTTGATAGGTGAACCACATCTTTATTAAATCTTCATTAAACGATCTAGGGTAGAAATTGAGAGTTGCGAGATAGGTGGATCATAGCTTGTTCTTCGTTAAAATTAATTGAAATCATCTTTGTGCCGTGTTCTTCGTTGTTATCTTAGAAGTTTATTTTCTTTTTAGTTTATAGATTAGAGTTATTCTTGTTCGCAACGATCTTTCCTGGCTTTGGACTGACAATCCTCTGTCCAGTTTATTTTCCGTTTTAGTTTAGGTTTAGTAATAAATAGTAGTGACAATTTTAGAAGAACTAATAAGAACTAGATTAAACAACCTCGATTCCCTGAGATCGACTCCGGTATTAATCGCTTTACTACGATCCTTGCACTTGAGGTATATCGGATTATAAATTTATTACTTGTTTGTTTTGTTAATAAAATCCGTGACAATATAAAACTATGATCAACATAAATCTTTCACCTTAATTCATATTTTTATGCAGTGACATCGGCAATCATATATGCAGTGATATCAACATTTTATGCAGTGACATCGGCAATCATATATGCATGACATCAACAATTTATGCAGTGACATCAACATTTTATGCAGTGACATCAGCAATCATATATGAATGACATCAACAATTTATGTAGTGACATCGGCAATCATATATGTAGAGACATCGCGATGAAGTGAAACCGCGATGTAGTGGCCACCCCGATGTAGAGACACCGCGATGAAGTGGCCACCCCCGATGCAGAGACACCGCGATGCAGAGACCATCGAGATGCAGTGATCAACGAGATGCAGTGACATTTGATAAAACAACACCGTGATGACATTTGATATTTTTCTGACTTAATTTCATAAAATCGATTTATTTTCTTCATAAAATCGACTTCAAATGGTTATATATTTGGATATAAAACTACGATCAACATAAATCTTTCACCTTAATTCATATTTTTATGCAGTTATATCGGCAATCATATATGCAGTGATATCAACATTTTATGCAGTGACATCGACAATCATATATGCGTGACATCAACAATTTATGCAGTGACATCGGCAATAAGACATGCAGTGACATCAATATTTTATGCAGTGACATCGGCAATTTATGCAGTGACATTGGCATTTTATGCAGTGACATCGCCAAATCATACACAAACCCACCATCAACGTATATCTTTGCTTTCTTTGTTTCAAGGTGATGCATGTTAAACTAATTGATCATTATTACATCATGATCAACGGTGTCGATACATGATGTGACACTCGTTGTGTCCGGATCATTCCTCAAAAAAAAGAAAGGAAAAAAAATAAAATATCATCCAAAGCTTTTCATAAAAATTGATATTTTTTCGACTTAGTTTCTGAAACTTGAAATTTTCTTCATAAAAATTGACGTGATGCAATGACATGTGAAGATGAAGCGACACGTAAAAATGCAGTGACATGTGACGTTAAAAAATGTAGTGACATCAACACCTAAATTGCAAAAACAAAAACTTTGTAAAATGTATATGCAGTGACATATGCAGTGACATCGATGTCACTGCATCAATTCTCTAACTGTAAATGCAGTGACATCAATAATCACCGCATCAATTTTATTCCAAATCATACACAAACCCACCAACAACGTATAGCTTTTCTTTCTTTGTTTCAAGGTGATGCATGTTAAACTAACTGATCATTATTACATCATGATCAACGGTGTCGATACACGATGTGACACTCGTTGTGTCACAACGGTTGTGTCCGGATAATTACTCAAAAAAAGAAAGGAAAAAATAAAACATCATCCAAAGCCTTTCATGGTACAAGCACAGCAGCATGTGGGTATGGGAATTTGTATAGTCAAGGTTATGGTACAAGCACATCAGCATTAAGTACTGCACTTTTCAATAATGGGCAGTCTTGTGGAGCATGTTTTGAGATCAAATGTAGTGGTGGTGGGGATATGTGTCTATCTGGATCTATTATAGTCACTGCAACAAACTTTTGCCCACCAAACAGTGCTCTTCCTAATGATAATGGAGGGTGGTGTAATCCTCCATTACAAAGCACTTTGATCTTTCTCGGCTATTTTCCAATGATTGCTCAGTACAAAGCTGGAATAGTCCCTGTTCAGTTTAGAAGGTAATAATAATGCATTCACTTGATACAACCTCCTTCATATAGTACTTATACCATATAGTACTCAAGACTCAGCACCTTTTGCCACTTGGTCTATGCCTATTCCATAACTTGGTGAGGTGGTTTAAGAGCAACTTTACTTTTCCAACCATTTTTATGCAATTGCTGTGAAACATATCTCTTTCCAAGAATCGGAAAAAACAGAAACCTGAAATGCTGTCTATGTATCAATAGCAAAGAGTGAGGTACACATTTGTAATCTTGAATCTTAAAAAGGTCAACACAGCAAAAACAAGAAGAGATAGCTAATATAGTCAATTTAACAGAGCAGGGGAAGAACCATATACGTCCTGAGTTTAACTTTCACCTTTAAAATGAATATTTTGTGTCCTAAAATACTGAGATAAGTATGTTAAGCCCAGCAAGTGGAAGTAGTTTTGTCATTCCCACAATTTATACAAAATTTGTTGAAAATTTCTTGTTTCAAGAAGGGAAATCGCGATCAAACTGAAGCAAAGATGAAAACACGTTCGTATTCATTCAAATTAAGATGGAGCTGCAAAGAGCTTCTTACTAACCCAGGAAATAAGCTACAGGGAATTCTCCGATTCAAGACACCATAGTTCAAAAGAAAAGCTCAGCCGTAGGGGATCGGCCGTACCATATCCAGAGTACCCAGGCATAAATGAGGCAACACCATAGAACTACACTAAAAGCAAATTACCAGAGGCCTGAAGAAGGATTCAACAGCTCCAAAATCTGAGAAGAAAGGGGTTCCGTAGTACTGAGGTCGACGGCCATGGGAGGGGGGATTTTTTTTTCCTTTTTCTGGAACTGAATTTTTCTTTAAAGACACGAGGGTAATTTGTCCGTTTAGTAATATTTTGTCCTTATAACTAATGATCTTTCAAATGTGTCCTAAGTGCCTAATTAAGTTTCAAAACACGTCCTTATAAACAAATAACACTATATTATTTGACTGTTTCGGTGATATATATACAATATTTAAAAAAATTATACATTAATCACTATTAACTAAACCTCTAATTTTTTTAAATATAGACATCTGACTTCTAATCATATTTGGATTTTTGAATTAATATATTTATAAAATTGTAATACGATTTATTGCTCTCTGTTACTGACATGTGTCACCAAATTCCTATATATATCAACCGTGTGTCCACTCATAATATACATATGTATATTATGAGTCAAAATTCCAAATTCATATATATATATATATATATATATATATATATATATATATATATATATATATATATATATATATATATATATATATATATATAAATGATTTTAGACAGTGTGGGATTGTAGCGCATCTTATAACATTAGAAAATGCAACTATTTGTTGCTCCCTCCGTTTCTATTTCACTGTTGCGGTTTTCAAAAGCACAAATATTAAGGAGAGTAGCTTTGACTTAACATCAAAATGACAATAACACTCTTGAATATAATTAATGCAATATTGTTTTCAATCTCCACCTTTTAATAAATAAGGGTAGATGTAGAAAAATACAATAAATAATGCTTTAAAAATGTAACTACGACAGAGAAAAAATAATTTTATTTTTGGCAACTACGACATTTAAATAGGAACAGAAAAATACTTTGTTTTATTGAATTCTGCAGATTCAATCTCACGCCATTATTTAATTAAAAATAAATATATTTTAAAAATATTTTATATTTTACATAAAATATAATATATGTTTTTAAAATTTATTTTTTAATTTTTTTATATATAAAACATAATTAGTTATTTATAAACTATTAATATATAATAGTTATATATTGTGCCGGCTAAGCGCCAGCTTAACGTTGGCACAAAGGTTTAGGAAACTTGTTTCTCGTTTTCCAAAGCTTCCACGTGTTTATTTTAAATTTTGTAGTACAAGGACTTAAATAAAAAGTCTTAATCATCACCTGTCGGACGTTCATTTTCGATAGAACGCTAGATTTTCAGAATTAGGCATTACTTGGAACAGATCGATTTGAACTGGCTTGTAATACTATAATAATTAAATGAATAACTATTGAATCAATGAAGAAAATATGTGATGGACAGGTTTATGTAAATTGACTGTGTCGTGATGAATTGTGTATATAGCAGTTGAATCTGTACATATTAATTTTGCAAATTGACACAACATGTATCACAATATATAATATAACTATTGAGTAGTGTGTATGGCTAATTAATTGATGTGAGACTTGCGACAATCAATGGTGATAAAAGTGTGTTGTGAAATATTAATTTTATTGAAATGCCTACCAAAATAAAGCAATGCGGTTTTACATCATTCCACGGCTAACACTATCTTCGCACCATAACTCACGGAAAACATGGGTTTTTTTTCCAGGCGAATTATTACATGAAATAAACGCCGGCAGCCGATCGATCATGGCGGTTTTTATTATCTTTTTTGATAGAAATTCAAAATACGTAGTATATATCTTTGGGTAAAAATATTTTTCGATATATACCCCTAATTTTAGTTCTTAAAATCATAAGCCCGCCAAAAATCTCACGTGGCCGGGCTATGTTTACATCGGGCCAAGATCTTTTCGCGAGAACCTGGGGATAATTTTCTCTAAGTTTGGGCTACATATCATATCCTGTATATTTTAAAACAAAAAAAATTCAAAATTTGGATTTGTCTAAAAAAAAAAAAATGTTCGGTCAACACCATTCTACGTAAATCATATTCATCCACCACTCTTTTTTCTTCTTCCTCCCTCCCTGCCAAACAACCGGTAACTTCCTCCACCACCCGACAACTCCTTCCACCACCCGGCTGCTTCCTGCTCTCTTTAATTATGCGTATTTGCAGGCCATTATTATTTTAGTGTTCATTGGATTTTACGCCTTTTGGACCAAATCGCATAGATGCATGTTAGATGTGCCTTTTGAATTATTCTACTTTTATCTTTTGTGGCTGCTTTAAAAAAATATTTTTCAATAAGTCAAATGAGATATTTATTCTTCAAACTGCTGTTTAATTTGTACCGTGAATTATTTTCTCTTTTTTTTTTTTTTTAATTAAACATGGTGAACAAGAAAATGGGATCAAATCTGAATTTGAGAGGTATAATTATACGTATATTTTTTTTGGGTCAGAGGCCATAAGGACAAAATAAGATACAAAATGGGAAAAAAGGACAAGAAAAAAAAATAATGGTTGAGAAGACAAAACACGTCATTCTACACGTGTGTTCTTACGTATGGTTGTAGCAACACGTAGTAACACATGTAGTAACATACGCGCGTTTTTGTCCTTTTCAACCACTATCTTTTTTTCTTGTCCTTTCTCCTCATTTTAGATCAAAAACAGTCCTTTACAACCTTTAACCTTATTTTTTTTGGTGTCAGGAGATGTGAATACCATCGGGATGTAGAATGATTGCCACAGAAGATAGCAGCCGGGTGGTGGATGAAGCTACCGGTGGTTTGGCAGGAAGGGAGGAAGAAGAAGAAAGAGTGGTTGATGAATTCGATGTATGTAGAATGGTGATCACTTGTTAGGATGAAGCGTTTACCATTCTACTAAAACCAATTGGTGTTAGTAAATGTGCTACAATATTTCTTTATACATTTAAGAGACTGGATGCAATCTCTCCCTTGTTGTTTGTTTGCTATTAAAGTTTACTTTGGCTCTCCTAGGTGAGTTGGTTACATTAGGGGCGACTACATCATTTGTTTACATTGTTTCTGACCGATTTGTGATTTCATTATCCCGATTTCAAATGTTTTCTCATCCATACTAATTGTAACCCATGTTCCAGTTAAATCCTCCATTTGAAACTTCTGAAACTCGATAAAAGTCCCTTATTACGAAGTCGGTGCAGCTTTTGGAATGATGGATGATGAGTTTCTAATCTTAGAACTGGATAATGACACCCAAGGATGATGTCTCAATGTTAGAACAAACACCCCCTCAAAGTGTGGGCGATCTCTCTCAACACTTGCACAATATAAATTATGAAAATAATGTTCACACCAAGGTTCGATCTCATGACCTCTCACACTGGATTTTTTTTTTTTTTTCAGATAAATCGAATTTTGAATTTTTTTATAGATAAATCCGAATTTAAAAAAAAAAAAAACTTCAAACAAATCCCAGACCAATGAAAAAATAGCCTGGTCACGTGAGATTTTTTACAGAGTTATGATTGTAAGAATTAAAATTAGAGGAATACATTGAAAACTATTTTTAACAAAAGGTATATATTTTGAATTATAATTTTTTTTTTTTTTCTATATGAGAATTAGACATCTAAATATTAACGACAGTTCCGTCGCCGAAGTCTATGGTAGAGATTTTCCGTCCTGAACAAACAAAATGAAACGTGTTTATCACTACTACCAGGGCATTTTTCAACCTGTAAAACATGATCAATTAAAAAATTGACTTAAAATAAATTAACAAATTAATAACATAATTTCTCCTATACATGTATTTTTTCATAGCAAAATCAATGAGGAAAAAATATAGGGTGTGGTTGTATTCTGCGAAAACATTGAGGTTGCACGACGGACAATGTAGCTAACTATCGTTTACGAAAGAAAGATGCAATAAGGGGAGCCGGGCAGTGGACTTGAGAGCAACAAGCGAAAGATAACTCAAGAAAGCTAAGGACTAGCCGTACATAGTAAATTTATTTTGACGGTACGTAATATCTTATGGTGCATCAAAAATATCCCCGTAAAATTTTATATTAATCCAATGCTAAACCGGATGATCCAACCGTTTTGTATTGACTGTGTCTTTCGTTTGTGAAAATAAATAAATTTAAAAGACAAAGAAAGAAAGTTTCTTGAATTGACACAAATAATACCTTTATAAAGCATTGTTGGGTTTTACCATAATACAAGTATCTTCTCAAAAAAAAAAAAAAAAAAAAGGAATCCAGTGTAGTAGATGTCACCAACGTATTAAATGCTGGTGGTGTTCCTGTAATTTGAAACAAAAAAGATTCCATTTTCCTTACATGTGCCGGCTTTCATCTGGCAAACTTGTATATAAAGTCCCACAATAAATCGTATTCAGCACAAACAAATTAAGGAAATTAATCACAGAGAAATTAATCAAACGTATTCAAAAATGGCTTTGAAACATATGGTGATGGCAATTACAATTCTTGTGGCCATTGTTGCACATGCTATGGCAATGGCAGAGGAGGAATCGGTTGCCGGAGAAGAAAATGAATACAAACTGATGAAGACTAATCATATCAGAGAATCATTCGGTAACATCATGCCTCCTAGCTGCTATATATATATATATATATATATCTCGAAAAGAAAGAGGTTTTTTATTTGGTGTGGAATGGGAATCAAATTCAAACCTTGGTTCTCAATTCACATCAGGATCTACAATGACTTTTACCAATGTTCTGCTCTAGCAATTCCCGTTTTAGTATATTTTCAAATATTTTATTAACTTTAATTTGGCTTAAAACCCTCGACATTTAGGACCAACTTGTCATGATCCGATTAATATAAAGTTCGGTCTTGGATCATGCCGGCCTGTAGAATTTGACTTTTACTCTCTGGGGTAGTTAGGTCTGCCCAGAGTTTTGTTAAATGGCACCATACAGGAAAATTGAACATGTGACATCATTCTCAATTTGATATCAATGGACGTTGATTTTGCGCTAATCCTCCCTGAGTAGGCTTACAGCTGATTCTATATAGTCCATTCTTGCAAGTTTTACAATTAAATTTAAACAAATACAATTGACATAGACATACTATTAGCCGAAAAAAATTGAAGTTATAATTGATGTATTAAATTAAGAAAGTGTGAGGCTAAAATCCACTTCTTAATACCAAATAAACAAACAAGACATACAATTTAAAAAAGTTGCAAAAAATTATTACAAATTGACAATGCTACTTCGGATCTTAGGAGGCCATTTGTAGCTAGAGTTTAAGAAGAGGCGGGTTACCTGCCAAAAGTCAGCGTGCATCTTCTCCTATCTTTTTTCGTTGACATATTGGCTTTAATAAAATAAATGATGAAATTTGGCCAAAATACTGTGGATTTTGCACCAAAAAGTGAGATGAAACCTGCTTCACGATCTCATAAGATTTATAGGCAAAACCAACAAAGGTTTGACTCCATTTAATATTGCAAATAATTTTGAAATTTTGGTGAGAGAAAGCAAATGGATAACAGAAAAATGTTTTCCATTAATTCAACTTGGTTACACACCACACTTCATATAGCAACATTGTCTAACAGATTATAACACTTGGTCCACCACTAACATAATGCCAAGTGTCTAAACATAATCTAGAAATAGATCCTTATGGATAAACATAGATCCTTATGGATAAACACTACATTAATAAATTCCTAACATCTCCCCTCAAGCTAAAGGTAGGAACAACAAGTACATTTAGCTTGGTTCTGAACTCCAACAACATAGGACCTGTGAGTGCTTTAGTTAATGCATCTGCAATTTGCATGGAAGAGGGTACAAAGCACACTGCCAGCTTCTTGTTGATCACTTGATCCCTTACATAGTGAACATCAACCTCTATGTGTTTGGTCCTTGCATGATAAACATGATTGTGAGCGAGAAAAGTGGCACTTAAGTTGTCACACCAGGCAACTGGAATATTGGTTAACTGAATGTGCATTTCCAGAAGCAGTTGCCTGATCCATGTCAGTTCTGAGGCTAAATTGGCCAGTGATCTGTATTCAGATTCTGCACTTGACCTAGAAACAACACTTTGCTTCTTTGAGCTCCAAGAAACCAGGGATTTTCCAATATAAACACAGTAACCTGCAAAAGACTTCCTATCTGGGGGATAACAGGCACAATCAGCATCACAAAACCCTGTCAGTTGAGTAGGACTAGAAGCACTGGAAAACAAACCATAGTGTAAGGTACCTTTTACATATCTCAAAATCCTTTTAAGAGCTTGCCAGTGTATCTGTGTAGGACTCTGCATATACTGACTAAGATAATTCACAGAATAGGCAAGGTCAGGTCTTGTGTTGGTCAAATAATGTAATCCTCCTATAGCACTTCTGTAAATAGTGGGATGCTTTATTGGTTCACCTTGATCTGGGAGTAGGTGCTGGCCAGGTACCATAGGTGTTGAACATGGCTGGATGTGATCAAGCTGCAGTCTCTTTAGGAGCTGAGAAGCATAATGCCCCTGTGTCAAGTACAATCCTACTGGAGTTCTGTGTGCTTCCATCCCCAGAAAATGGGATAATGAACCTAGATCTTTCAATGCAAATCTTGAATTTAACATATCAACAAACTTCTTGATCAGCTTCTGGGAGTTACCTGTTACCAATATGTCATCTACATAGACCAAAACATACAATAAACATTCATCAGTCTTAAGAACAAAAAGATATGAATCTGACTTTGATTGGTTGAAGCCCCAGTGCAACATATGTAGTCTTAGGGCAGCAAACCATGCCCTAGGAGCTTGTTTGAGACCATACAAGGCCTTATGTAGTTTACAAACATAATATGGCTTGTCCTTATCAACAAAGCCCTCTGGTTGTTCCATATAGACATCCTCCATCAATGGTCCATTAAGAAAAGCATTGTCAATGTGAACTTGATGAATATGCCAGTTCAAGTTGACTGCCAGGGCCAAGATAATTCTGATAGTAGATGCTTTGGCCACTGGACTAAAGGTTTCTGTAAAATCTACACCATAGGTCTGATGGAAGCCTTTTGCAACCAGTCTTGCCTTGTGCTTGATGATTGTTCCATCAGGTCTCATTTTCAGTTTGAACACCCATCTACAGCCAACAGGATTCTGTTTGTTAAGAGGAGGCACCAGAGTCCAAGTTACATTTTTTTGTAGAGCATTAAATTCAATAACCATTACAGCTCTTCATTCAGTGTTGTTCAATGCGTCTGAGACCTTGGTTGGTTCAGACAGGTGATCTGGGAGTATGGAGGACTGAATTTGGGCAGATTAGGTTTTTGGTTTGTAGATTCCACTTTTAGAACGAGTTTGCACATGGTGACCTTGTATTGGTGGCTGTGGTGGGGGTTCACTAGTTTGATCAAGGATATGGTCACTTTGTCCTGGATTACAGGATTGAGTCTCTGAATTAGGGCTGAGGGATACAGAGGCATGAGTGGAAGGAGTATGGTCTTGTACAGGACTAAAGGCATGGATTGGACTATGGTTGTATGTAGGAGAGGATGATGACTCATGTATAGGAGAAGCATGAGTGGATTGGGCACTAATATCACATTCACTTGTTGAAGCAGAAGCAGGTTCATCAGTTACTTCACCAGATAATGGCCTTGCAGCAGTGGACATAGGCAGAGAGATGATAGTGGATAGTTCAGGATTAGAAATGACTTCTCTATGAGGTCCAAGAAGAAATTTTCCTTTGAAGGGAAACTCTGACTCACTGAAGACCACATTCCTAGTTATGAACACTCTTCATGATTCATCTAGACACTTGTAGCCTTTGTAGTGAGGACTGACACCTAAGTAAGTGCATTTTGTGGTGTGGAACTTAAACTTAACAGTGTGAAAAGGCCACAGATGTGGAAAACAGGCACATCCAAAGACTTTGTGAAATTTGTAGTCTGGCTTCTTGTTATACAAAACTTCAAATGGAGATTTAAGGTTAATAACAGGGGTAGGAAGAAAATATTGATAACGGATACAACTTCAACAAAACCGTCCCACCAAAATTTCAAGGGTAAGGATGCTTGAGCTAGTTGTGTCAGACCTAATTCAGTTATGTGTCTGTGTTTTCTTTCTTCCCTACCATTTTGTTGGTGGGCATGAGGACAAGGGAGCCTGAATTGTATTCCTTGTTCTTTAAGATAAGGTGTAAGATTTCTATACTCTCCCCCAAATCTGTTTGAAGACACTTAGTCTTGGTGGAAAATTGATTCTCAACTAGGCTTTTAAACTGAGTAAAGACAATATAAACTTCAGATTTTAGTTTTAGAGGAAAAATCCAAGTGTATCTGGACCAATCATCCACAAAAATGACATAGTAATGAAAACCAGACACAGATGGAATGGGAGCATGTCCCCACAGGTCAGAATGAATCAAATCAAGAACATCATGAGCATGTGAATCAGAGTTAGGGTAAGGTAAGGCATGGCCTTTACCATATTGGCAAGCATCACAAAAAACAAGATTTCCATTAATATCAACATTACAGGACTTTAGAATATGACTTAAAACAAGTTTGGATGGATGGCCCAATCTCCTATGCCAGACATTAGGATCCTTATCAAGGCTAACAGTGCCTAGACACAAACTAGGGGAGCCTGATAGACCCTGAGTACTAACTTTATTATGAAAAAGAGGACTAGAAGAACTTGAACTGGAAGTAGGCTTCAGTTTGGAGTGAGGGGAGCTCTGTCTTAGGGCCATTATCTGGTAGAGTCCATTACTGAGTGTTCCTGTTAGGAGCAGTTTCCCTGTTCTCTTGTCCTTCACACAACAAGTAGTAGGATTAAATTCAACAGTTATACAATTATCATCTAAAAGTCTAGATATACTGATAAGGTTTTTGGTGATGGAAGGAACATGAAGGACATCTTTGAGAGCAAGTGTAGTGTGTGGACAAAGTGATGGAAAAGTACTATATCCTACATGCAAAATGGCAAGTTTCTCACCATTACCAACCACCAAGGACTCATAACCATTGTATCCAGCATTGAGATGAAGGTTGTTTAGATCAGTTGTGAGATAATTTGAGGCCCCACTATCCATATACCAAGCTGAATCTCCCATAGACTGAGGTGTTGCAGTGGCAGCATAAGTAGATGCATGTTGAGCTGTGGGATTGATACTGCTAGGAGGAACAAAATCCTCTTCGATGCAAGCAAGCTGTTACTATGTGACCACCTTTTCTATAAAGTTGGCATACCATTTTGTTCCCAGATCTTCCTCCTGCACCTCTTCATCCCCTTCCTCTGCCCCTGCCACCTCTAGCATTGCCATTTCCTCTTCCACGATTAGACCCAGGAGAGGAGGACCTTCCAGTATTTGTGTTGTAATTGGAGTAATGTCTAGGCAGAGGTCCTTGATCTAGGTTTGCAGTGGGACCAGAAAGACCATGAAAAGAAGGCAGATTCAGTCTTGCTATTAGCCTCTCAAAAGTAATTAATTGAGATTGGACATCTTGCCAGATAAGAGCTCCAACCCTAGATGTGATGTTGACTATGGCAGATTCATAGTCACGATCTAAACCTCCTAAAGTAGCCAAAATAAGCTCAGATTTGGTAATTGGATGTCCAGCAGCTGTAAGATTGTCTGAATATGACTTCATTTGAGCTACATAATCCGACATTGACTTGGTTCCTTTTGATGCTTTAGCAAGAGCATCCTTATACTCCAAAATGCGTGCCTTAGATCTGCTATTGTAGAGGGTTTCCAGGGTCGTCCAAACTTCATAAGTGAAAGAGCAGCCAACTACTTCTGTCATAGAGCTCAGCAACCATCCCATCAACAAATTGTCCTTGACGATCCATTCATCTGAAGCTAAGGTCAGTGAAGAATTCGCAACAACAAGTCTGGAGAATGGATCTTGGGAGGAAGGAGCTGGGTGAAGAAGATGATCTTCTAATCGATGACCACGAATGATGGGAAGCACTGTGTAATACCAAAGAAGGTAATTATTCCGGTCTAATTTGACAGTGCAGACCTGAGTCAAGTTACCGGAGAACGGTGGACCAACAGAAGTTGGAGAAGACGATGGACTAGCAGACCCAAAAATTGGCGGTAGAGGAAGAGACGTCCGATAGCCAGTATATGACGGCTCTGTTCGGCCAAAAGTCATCACCCATGATGGATTAGCAGTATGTGTGGTGCTCATCACTGGAATACCAGTTGCTACACCGGTGGAAAGGAGAGGAAAATTTGTAAAAGAGAATGGAAACTGAGTTCCATCGGAGATTGGCTCATGAGTAGAAGATTGTATGGTGGTGGAGATTTGGGTGCTCTGAGCTCCGGTGATGGAGCTCTCAGTAGTGGGAGCACCGGAGGTTGCCATCTCCGGCCAACCTAAGCTCCGATACCAAGAAAGCAAATGGATAACAGAAAAATGTTTTTCATTAATTCAACTTGGTTACACACCACACTTCATATAGCAACATTGTCTAACAGATTATAACACTTGGTCCACTAACATAATGCCAAGTGTCTAAACATAATCTAGAGATAGATCCTTATGAATAAACATAGATCCTTATGGATAAACACTACATTAATTAATTCCTAACAGTGAGGATGGTTGAGAAAGATAAGAAGCTCCCCAATCTCTAAATCTATCGATATGAATGAGTTTACTAAGTCATTTGCTGATGACTTTGTTCTAGACGAGGAATTGCAAGACTATCAACATATGGCAAAGGAGTTAGTGCGAGAGGAATCAGTTATGGATGTGGGCCATGATTCTCAGCCGACTTTTACAGCTCAAATTATGAAGGATTATAAGGAGGAGGGTGGGGTGATCGATATATGTGAGTATGCGGTTTATAGATTATATTATGTTCCTTCTAAAGGCCCATTTAAAAAACATCAAAAGACTGTTTCTGCCACGTTCATTGTCATATGGGGATGAAATACTATAATCACTATTTTTGACTAAGGACAAACAAGAGGATGAAGATGAAGCCAGTGATGATCTATACATTATGGAGGCTCGGAGGATGATTACGCGGCCAGTGGCGAATCCAGGAAAAAAGTTCAGTGGAGTCACCCCTCACAAAAGTGTAGTAACCCTAAATTTTTTTTGGGTTGGGCGGGTAATTAGGTCATAATTTCCGGGTCGAAACCGGGTTGGGTGGGTAATTAGGTCAAAAATTGATTTTTTTTACAAAAACGACGTCGTTCCGGAGTTTTTTTTTAATAAAGTTGAGTGGGGTCACGTGACCCCTCCCTGGAGCACGTGGATCCGCCACTAATTACGGGGATGCTTCACAAGGAATAAAAAATTGAGTCATCATCTTTGAAGGCCCCGGTGCAGATTGCAAAGGAAAATTGTGATATCCCACATTAGAAGTGGGGAAGCGCATCACCACCATTATAAGTGTGAGACATAAAGGTTTTGTCAACTCGGATTAGCCCTTTTAGACCAAGCGAGGACGGCGGTCTAAGCAATTGACCGGACCATTTATGACTCATTTAGTGCTGCCAGCCGGGGTCTGAGAGTGTTACAGAATGATATCAAAGCCGACTGCCATACGGACCTACGTGCCACACCATGAGAGGTGGTGGAGGCCACATCTAAAATCCTATGGTAGGGACGAACTGGGACAAGTCCAGTGGGACAAGTCTTGGTCGTCCTGGCGAGGACGCCAGTCCCTTATAAGGGGGTAGAATGTGATATCCCACATTGGAAGTGGGGGAAGGGCATCACCACCATATAAGTGTCAGGCATAAAGGTCTCGTAAACTCGGGTTAGCCTTTTTAGACCAAGCGAGGACGGCGCTCTAAGAAGTTGACCAGACCATTTATGACTCATTTAGCGCTATCAGACCCGGAGTCTGGAGGCGTTACAAAAATAGATGTGCAGAGTATGCCGTCACAAATAAACACAAGAGATGTTGAGGAAAGTCTTAGAATTCGAATTATGCTCAAAGAGATCAAAGAGAAAAAAGTGATATAAGTGGGGAAGTACAAAAATACTCACTTCGTAGAGACGAGTCCAGCCTCCCCGGATAGGAGATATTTTATTTTATTTTTATAATTTGAATTCGACTCTACAATGAGTAGCCGTACTCTTTTCTTTCGCCAGATTTTTTCTCATTCGGTTTGACTTCTAAACGGTTTTAAGTAGACGGTATTAGATGTTGTGGTCGTCTTTTGTACATTTTTTGTTTTCATAAAGATAAGTTCTAGTATATCTTTCACACCTAATGAACTTATACGTCCCAACATTATACTTTGAAATTTCAGTTAATGACAGAAGGATGAAAACTCAATTGCGGGCGAGAAAATTGGTCGAAGAGCCAGAAGAGGATGATTGTGACGGTAATCCAGATTGCCATCTTAATTTGGCCCGGTGTGAAAGTGTAGAATTCTGCCGATGTCTTGGTCTTGAACGGGTATATTTCTGTATACTTGTTCTTGATGATTAAGATAATTATATATAGCCGCCCCGGCCACTCGTCTAACAAAAACGATACGTTTACATTATTTTGTGTACATAAAAAATACATAATTGTCAAACAACGGGCGAATTGTTTCTGCTTTGTTGGGATTTTATATTTATTTAAAATATATGATCCACATCATTTTATGTATCTTTTATAAAACGAAATGAAGTAGACGTATTATAATCCCTACCTCCTCTAAACAGGTACTACACTTTCAAAGTAATATGTGATTCCAATATGTGCTTTCAAAAATGATTTCCTTATAGTTTTTCTTGTGATATATCATCACTTTTGATTTTGGTATGTGTTTGTCACAACGTTACTGAAAACATTGCGGCATTAACATCTTGTAAAAGGTCTATGTTTTCTTTTCTTAATAAAGGTATTTCTTTTGGGTTTCATGTTTTGCATGTTGGAGAATTTTGTAATACTCTTGTTTTGCTCTTAATTTCATGTAATGTACCTGTCAAGGATTGAATTTGTATGATGTTGTGGCTTTCTTTAATGTAATATTATATACAATCTAATTTTTCTTTCTTTTACTGCTGAATTACCACATCTCTCAAAAGTTTAAGCTGATTAGGAGATAATTAACATTTTATATCTCTCGATATTCACTTTTGACGGAGTTCTTGACTTATTGTGCAAAGGCATAATGTTATGCGGTTCATTAAACATGCTTTTAAACCTACAACAACGATGCGCCAACATTTCTTTTAAGTGATAGCTTCATGTAATATCTCAAGTGTAATTGATCTCACCGTATATTAACAATGTCCAACTTCATCCCCTCTACACCTTCCAATAAAGATATCATTTTATTAAGCTAGCTGCAAGGCAAAACCTCAGAAGCTTTACAAACACTGTGCGGCTCAAGAACAATTCTCGTTTTTAGTGACAGTATTTAATGCGATGACTTGCTGTCGTCACGCCAAATGCATTTTGCGACGACATGCCATCGCAATAAAATGGCACTAAAAAAGACAAACTTTTGTGATTTTTTTGGTGGGAACTTTTGGCTAGTGCATTTTTTTTGGGACGACAGTAATGTTCTTGCGTCGACACGTTTCCCGAGCAAAGTTGGGAGGGAATTTTTTGGACGGGAAAATGATTTTTTTAGATGACACAATATTTTTTTGGGACGACATGTTGCCGGCTCGGATTGACACCTGGATTGGAGAAGTTTTATTGTACAACAGGTTTACCTACTAGATATCCTAGTTGGTAAAACCCATCCTATAAAATGTTCACACGTCAACACTCACTCTCTGTCCCCATGTAATATTGGCTTTAACCTTAACGGAGGTTGTAAAACCAAACGGAAGATGCTAAAATGATAGAAGAATTGGAAAATATATTTCATTGATTAAATGAGGTTACAGTACAGTAGTATATATATACACATATAGGGATAAATACAAAAAAAATACAAAATATACATATAATCCTAATACGCCCCCTCAAGCGGGATGAGGGAGATGAAGGCCTAGCTTGGACTTAAAGTGAGTAAACGGAAGCCGAGGAAGCGGCTTGGTAAGAGCATCGGCAAGTTGATCAGCACTAGACACATGTGACACACGAACTAGGCCACGCTAAAAATGATCGCGGATGAAGTGGTAATCGATGGTGACGTGCTTCATACGGGAGTGAAAAACATGATTAGCACATAATTGAGTAGCACCAACATTGTCATAGAAAATAACCGGAGTAGTGTTAATGGAGAAACCAAGATCAGCAAGGAGATAAGTAAGCCAAGCAATCTCAGCGGCAGTATCAACAACAGAATGATATTTGGCTTTGGTAGAAGAACGGGCAACAAAACTCAGCTTTTTAGAACTCTAGGAAATAAGATTTTTGCCTAGAAAACCAAAAAGGCGGAGGTCGACGAGTAACCGGCATCTTGGTTCCCACCCCAATCAGCATCAGAAAAGGCATGAAGAGCAAGCGGGGATGCAGAGAATAATTGCAGACCTTCATGAAATGTACCAGCTAAGTAGCAAAGAATACGTTTAACAAGAGACCAGTGATAATCAGAAGGG
The DNA here is from genome assembly GCA_036785695.1 of Gentiana straminea. Taxonomy (NCBI): domain Eukaryota; kingdom Viridiplantae; phylum Streptophyta; class Magnoliopsida; order Gentianales; family Gentianaceae; genus Gentiana; species Gentiana straminea. The sequence continues at coordinate 12,518,419 of JAVUPR010000114.1, read as the reverse complement.
GAGTGCATATACTGAGAAAGTTTGTTAACCGCATAAGCAATATCTGGCCGAGTAAATAAAAGATATTGTAAAGAACCAAGAACCAGACGATACTGAGTAACATCTGAATATGAGGGAGATGCCAAGTCACTGGATGTAAAAGCATCAGGAGGAAGCGTAGTGGATACGGGTTTGGAGTCTTGCATGTTGACCCGAGAGAGAAGCTCATGGATATATTTCATTTGAGTGAGCATGAAACCATGAGCATTAGGGGTGACCTCAACACCCAATAAGTACAATAAAGGCCCAAGACCCTTAATAGAAAACCGCTGACCAAGACAATCTACAACCTGTTGTACCTGAGAAGGAGAGTTGCCAGTAATAATAATATCATCAATGTACACAAGAAAAATAGTAATGAAGACCAGAGTTCATGATACCAAGCCTGGGGTTCGTGATACCAAGCCCGGGGTGTCTGCTTAAGGCCATAAATAGCTTTATGAAGCTTGCACTTAAGTGGGACGATCCGTGTCCGCAAAGCCCGGAGGCTGGGTCAAATAAACATCCTCTAAGAGTGAACCCTGCAAGAAGGCATTATTGACATCCAATTGACATAGAGACCAACCCAAAGAAACCACAATGCTGAGATCCAGATGAATAGTAGTAGGTTTCCCCACAGGGCTAAATGTCGCAAATATTCAATACCGGGCCGCTGGGTAAAACCTTTCGCCACTAATCGAGCTTTATAACGGTCTATGGAGCCGAATGTCTTTTAATTTGAAAGACCCACTTGCAACTAATGACATTGAGATCAAACTCAGGGGGAACTAGTGACCAAGTGCCATTGCGCACAAGCACATCAAACTCCTCGGACATAGCAAGACACCAATGCGAACTTTGTAAGGCCTGTTTAATAGTGAAGGGCTCAGTATTAAAATATTGAGAATCCAACTGGGCGGCAAGGTTAAGGATTTGACGAGGTTTAAAGATGTGGTTGCGAGACCGAGTAACCATGTGATGAGAGGGTGGTGGTGAGGAAGGGGACGAGGGGGGTGAGGAAGAGGTTGCAGATTTGGGAGAAGAAGTGGGTTCAGAGGAAGGAGGAGGAGAAGATGGAATCGGGGAGGGTGGAGGAAATTAAACGGATGGAGAAGGAAGGGAGGAAGATCTGAATAAAGAGCAGGAGAAAGTAAAGCGTCAAGAGAAGGGAGGTCAGGATCAGGAGGAGTGGTGGAAAAAGGAAACATATCCTCAACAAAACGAACATCACGAGAGACATACATACGAGCAGCAGAGAGATCATAGCACAGGTAAGCGCTTTGTGTGAGAGAATAACCAAGAAAAACACATGGTATATACGGAAGATGAGTCCAGCTTATGGTGGTTGTATGCCTTAACCCAGGGATAGCAAAGACAGCCAGACACGCGCAACTTAGCATAATTGGGGGAGTAAAGAAGAGTTTTCATGAGGGGAGATCATGGCTAGGGTTTTGGTGTGAATTCTGTTAATTAAATAGACAACAGTGCTGAAAGCATAAGACCAGTAGGTGATGGGCATGGATGCATGGGTATGAAGAGTGAGGGTCGTTTCTACTATACGTAAATGATGACGCTGTTCAAAAATACCATTGCGTTGGGGGGTGTGAGGCGGGGAAGTGTGATGGGCAATGCCATGCGAGGACAAAAAAGGACGTAAAGCAATGTATTCAGTTCTATTATCTAAGTAAAGTTTTTTAATAGTGGCATCAAGAAGTTTTTCAACATAAGGCTTAAATTTAAGAAAAATAGCAGACACATCTGATTTATGAACAAGAGGGTAAAGCCAAATAAAACGCGTAAAGTGATCAACAAAAATTACGTAATACTTATAACCATGAACAGAGTAAATGGGTGCAGTCCAAACATCCGAAAAAAACTATATCTAAGGGGCGGAAAGAGTGCAAAGTAGATTCAGTAAAAGGAAGCCTATGGCTTTTCTTACTCAAACAAGCATCACAATGAGAGGAAACAACACACGATAAGTCTAAATAATTCTTTTTAACTAAAAACTGAATACTCGGAAAAGCTGAGTGACCACAACGACGATGCCAAGTCGAGGTGGTCGTTTTATTGGCAGAAAAAGTAGGAATGGACTAGGGGACCAAGTGTAGACACCATCTTTAGCTTGGCCCTGGTGGAGGCATCGACTGGTCTTCAAATCCTTCAAAAAGAAATCAAATAAGAATTCAATGGAAACAGAGTTATCAGAACAAAATTTAGAAACAGATAAAATATTCTGGGATAGCTGGGGGACAACAAGACATTAGACAATTGAAAAGAAGCGAGATATGCTAAACCAATATGACTAATAGTAAGCAAACTACCATCACCAATGATAATATTATCCAAACCTGTATAAGGATCATGCAAGGACAAGAGGTTGAGATCATAAGTCATGTGAGAGGCCCCACTTTTGAGTAACCAAGATGACACAGCCTGAGCCGGATAAGCCTGAGGAGGTGGGGGAGGTCTCGGATTTGGGCTGGGGTTGGGGGACGAGGCAACTGTTGAAAGAACGGATAAGTAGGACACCTTTTAGCAGAATGGCCAAAGACACCACACAGTTGACATTTCCATTGGTATGGACGAGGAGCTCGTGCAGGGTTAGACTATGGGTTATGGAAATGAGATCGTACCTTTTGATTTAGATCTCCGATCATACAAATTCTTTCACCAAGATTCATATTTTTTTCTCTTTATTTTGATATCTCATATGATACCCTTTCGACGTAGTTTTTGAAATCAAAAAATATTTGAATTAATCGCTTTACACTAACAGTAATAGTTGTAGTCCAAGGTTCAATAGCATCACGTCACATTAATTAATTGTAGTCTAATGTCAAATGAACTTGAATAAGCATACCATATGCCTGCAGTCACACCCTTTACTATCAATACAAAGTGATATTAACACCATACATTTGAAGTAACACATCGATCACAGTAACACCTTCATTCACACTAATAGTAAACAATATCAACAGTAACAACAACAACACTAACAATAATAGTAACATCTCTAACAATAACAGTAATAGTACCAACAATAACAGTAACAGTTGTAGTCCAAGGTTCATTAGCATCACATCACATTAATTGATTGTAGTCCAATGTCAAATGAACTTGAATAAGCATACCATATGCCTGCAATCACACCTTTTACTTAACAACACATATGATATTAACTCCATACATTTACAATAACACCTCATAATCATAGTAACAGTAACAGTAACGATAATAGTAACAGTACAGTAATAGTTGTAGTCCAAGTTTCATTAGCATCAATCACATAATAATGATTCTTATGAGTTCTATAAAGATCAATAGTGTAAAAGTAACATCTTACAGTAACAGTGACACCAAGCATTGACGATAACACGTTTATAGTGACATCAAGCATTGACAAAAACACCTTATAGTAACAATAACATTAACACCATCACAATAGCAATAATAGTAACAGTAACACCAACATCAACCTTGTTTATTATCAAATAAAAGCTCAAAAACATCATAGATTAGCCCTAAATCATTCGATAATAGACTGAATAACACCACCACCAATAGTTTTTCCTCTCTTATAGCAAACCTCATTCCCTGTTCACAAGCATAGGTATGATGTGTTCAACCACAAGCTTCACGCGATCACTAGGCATTACCATCTTTGATTTCTCATCTTTATCATTCTTGATCTCCGTAACCTTCCCAGTAACGTCTGTAGACCATGTACTAAAAATAAAAATTTTCAAAATATTTGCATCACACTAGTCATGTTGCTCCCAAAAACAAAAAACACTAGTCGAAATAATATCAAACTATGCACTGCTGCGAACTATGGCCAAGAACAAACAAATCCCAAAACATAGTCTCTTGAGCAAACCAATATAAAGGCCAATCAACCCAATTGTTCAAATAAACACATGTAGCAGCCAATCTAAAAACCACCACAACATCTTTCACCACATAGCTCATTGACCTCCAAGGATTCTTAATCCAACAATGCCTTGGAATAGCTTCCTTAATATGAGACAACTTGAATGGTGCTGCTGCACCTGGTCAATTCATCAACCCAACTAATAGACATGGCTTAAACATAGTAAAATTAGCTCGTTTATCAAACGAACAAGCTCAAACTCGTTCGTGTACTAAACAAACTCAGACTTAAAATCCAAATAGAAGCCAACGATACATAAATGCAAGTAGTAACATCACAAGACGATTTTGCAGACTGACACTTATAGTCACGGTTAAGAACTAAAACAAGACATTTATGGAATGTTTGTTTTGTGGGCAACATCCAAAAAAACGTTATGGCAATCAAGAAATGTACGCATCATTTTGTCCAAAAGTATTTTATTATCACTTCCATTTAAAGTTAAAATAAATAAATAATCTTCATATTAGAAGCAAACAAAACACTAACAGCTAAACCAAACGCTGCTTAAAGTCTCATAACAACCAATTTAGCAAAAATAAATGTTCCAAGTTCTACAAAGTCTGCATGATCATCAGAATAAATAACTAAATTAGTCTTGGGATTCCATGATTTTACACATAACATGCCATAGAAGATAAATAAACTGATAAACCCATGAACCATTCGTATAATACAAAATAAAGAATAATCTTCAAATAGTATTACCTGTATCATCTACTTGGAAATTATCAGCTTGAGCATCTCTCCCCAAAGATAAAAGTGAAATGACGATGACTGCCATTCTTCAGAGATTCGGGGATGCAGAAAGCACGCTTCTTGACCGTCTAAATCAAATCTGCACCGGAGGATCATGCGCAGTTGGTGGCAGCCGATCGGAATACGAAATAGCGTTCGCCGCCATATATACACCGGAGGAGGCTATGGATTCTGATTTACATGTGAAATAAAGATGCGATCAAGTTTGAAGAAGCGGAGGAAGATAAGATTCTAGATCTTTTGAAGAGTTTGATGAAATAAGGAAGAAATCAGGAATGAGCCAAAATAAAGGGTATTTTAGTCCAATCAATTTAAGTTTGTCCTTATTGCAACTAAAAAAGTTGCGGGGATTAGAACTCAATAAATGCCCAAAAGGTGGATTTATACCTAATTCTTCCTTAAATTAATTGAGAAATTGCAATTATTTTGACTACTTCCCTTTTATATATTGTTGTAACGGAGTGCAATAGAAGACAAAGAATTAACGGATCAAACAACGTAAACAATCACACAAGAAACATAAACAAGAAGAACACAGAGATTTAACGTGGTTTCTAGCGTTGTGACGACTACTCCACGGATAGAAAAAGAGATATTTTACTATGCACAGAATTACACGAAAAATGTACACACTCCCAGGTTACAATAATTCTAGTATTTATAGCCTTGAAAACCTAACCCTAGCCGCTATAATGGCTACAGTTGGAATTCTAGTAAATACCCCAGATGTGACTTATCTCAGCTGAGTCACCAAATATAACCAGACTACAAAAAAAACTGACTCAAACGTGCTCAACAGACTTCACTCGGCTGAATGCAAGACTCAACTAAACACAACTCCAACTGACCTTCCCAGACTTGAGTAGTTGGCTTAGCTGACCATCACTCAGTTGGCCCCAATTTCAGCTCTGCTAGATTTAGACGCAGAGATCAAGTCACCTTAAAAAAAATTCTCAACCTTGATTTGAACTCTCATTCAAACATATTGCATACAAGATGTACTATACTAGATGCATTAATCAATGCCAGATGTACTGTACTAGAATTCTCATTTGAATAACTCAACTGAATATCATCTCAGATGAGACTTCCAAGATTCATATTAGAAGCTTTGGATGTGGAGCAAATCCAAAAACAACTGAAACTTGCTATTCTGAACATACTTGGTGAGCATATCAGCAGGATTATCATGAGTGTTAATCTTCCTCACCTGGATTCTCTTCTCATTTCCTAGAAATGATACCTCACATTTATATGCTTGGTTCTCTCATGATGAACTTGATTCTTAGCCAAACATATTGCACTCAAACTATCACAATATATCTCAACTTGATCCTGATATAAACCCAAATCACTAACTAGTCCCTTCAACCAGATCCCTTCATTGGCAGCTTTAGTAAGAGCCATGAGTTCTGCCTCAGTGGTAGATGATGCTATTATTTCATGTAGGGTTTCTTTCAAACTGATCACAGAATCACCCAAAGGGAAAACATAATCGGTCATTGACTTTCTACTGTGCACATCTCCTGCATAATCAGAATCACAGAACCATGTGACCAAACATTTAGTATCACCTCCATAAATGAGTCCAACATCTTTTGTACCCCTAAGGTAACTGAACATCATTTTCATAGCTTTCCAGTGTTTATTTCCATGTAGAGCCATAAACTTGCTGACAAAATTGACTGTTTGAGCCAGTTCAGGCCTAGTGCAAACCATGGTATACATTAGATTTCCCACTGCACTAGCATAAGGAACTTTTGACTTGTAGTCCTTCTCCTCAACCGAATGTAAAGCATACACAAATATATGAACATTGGATACTATTAGAGTATCTATTTTCTTGGCAACTGACATGCAAAGCCCGGCAAATATCTTTTGAATATGGCCCTACTGAGACAAAAAAATATTCTTCACTCTTGTCACCATAAATCTCCATCCCCATAATTTTCTTTTCTGCACCCATATCTTTGATATCAAATTCAGCACTGAGAAGGTCATTCAGACTCTGAATATCAGTCTTCATTACAACAACTACGAACATGTCATACACATACATGATAAGATAGATGAATGATCCATCTCAGTTGACTGTGATAGACACAAAGATCATATGGACTTCTGTTATAACCCAGCTGGATCATGTAGTTGTCAAACCATTTATATCACTCCCTTGGAGCTTGCTTAAATTCATACAAGGAATTCATCAACTTGCAAACATACACTTCTTTTCTAGGAACTTGGAATCCCTCTGGCCGAGTCATGTATATCTTCTTATCTACATCACCATGGAGAAAAGTTGTCTTCACATCCAACTACTCTAGTACAAGATCTTAATGTGCTACCATATCTAGTAACACTCTGATGGAAGTGTGTCTGCATACTGATGAGAATATCTCATCATAGTCAACCCCATCTTTCTAACTGAACCCTCTTGCAACTAACATGCCTTATACTTGATTCCCTCAGCTGATGCCATCCTTTTTCTAGAAGACACATTTACAAGTGACTATTCTCATTCTCTATAGCTATTTGACTAGATCCCAAGTCTGATTCTTCAGTAATGACTCTATTTCATCTCCCATGGAAGCAAGCCATTAAGATGCTTCAGAACATGTCACTACTTCCCTGTTGGTAGATGGTTCATATCCATCCACATCTTCTGCAACTTGAAGTGCATATCCAACTATATCCCCAAACCTATACCTCTTGGGAGGTCCAACATTCGTCCTTTTAACTCTGTTGACAACTATACTCTGCTGACCAACCTCTGCTGTTTGAGTATCATCTGGCCTCTTTTCAGCTGACTGGTTTGGATCCAGCTCTGGTTCTACCAGATCAAATGAGTGTTGATTGTGATACGTTGAATGTTGTTATTCAGTTGACTCCACCTGAAGCTTTACCTCTTTGTCAACTCTCTCAGATGCAGATTCAGCTTTAGCTTCTATTTTGGATTCAAATGAGCTTCTCACATATAAGCTGAGCATAGTATTTTCATCAAATATTACACCCATGCTAACTATAACCCCATCCTCTACTAATGACCAAATTCTATACCCCTTGACTCCATCTCTATACCCTACAAACACACCTTTCTTGGCTCTTGGCTCCAGTTTACCTTCACTAACATGATAATAAGTCGTGCTCCCAAAAACCCTTAGACCTGAGTAATCTGTAGGCTTGCCTGACCACATCTCAACTGGCGTATTGAGATTTATCCATGTGTGAGGTCCCATATTGATTAAGCATCCAGATGTGCTGATAGCCTCTGCCCGAAATCTTCTTGATAAACCAAAATTAGAGAGCGTGCCTTTTGCCCTCTCTAGAAGAGTTTGATTCATTCTTTCTGCAACACATTCTGCAACACCATTCTACAGAGGAGTATGCCTGACTGTGTGATGCCTGGTAATAACCTCATCCTTACAGAACTAATCAAACTCAGACCAATAGAATTCTAGAACATTATCTGTACAGAGCCTTTGATCTTCTTCCCGGTCTGATTCTCCACTAGACCTTTCCACTACTTGAAACTCTTGAATGCATCACTTTTGTGTTTCATCATCACCACCCAAGTCATCCTTGAATAGTCATCAATAAAGGACACAAAATATCTATGACCACCCAATGATTCCACCTTTGATGGCCCTCAACAATTAAAATGAATATAATCAAGTGATGCCTTTGTGTTGTGTATGCCTTTTGGGAACTTTCTCCTATGTAGCTTCCCAAACACACAATGGTCACAAAAGTCCAGATTCTTGACATTATATCCCTCAAGAAGATCATCTTTTGAAAGAATATGCATCTCTCTTTCAGCCATATGGCCCAGTCTCATATGCCACAACTTAGTCAGTTATGACTGGTGAACTTCTGATGATGCAACAACAGCAGAGCGAGATACATTAGAGCTCTGTAACAAATACAAGGTTCTCTTCTTAATACCATTGAGAACCATAGTTGAATCTTTGTAGACATTCAACACTCCACCTTCACCCTTTGTTGTCTATAGACAAAGAGATATCAAATTCTTGGTCATTTGTGGAGCATGTCTAACATCTTTCATTGTGCAGAATCAACCATTATTTTTCCTCAGTTTCAAGACATGCCAAAAATCAGTGAAGTATTGTGGTCTCATACTAGACATCCCTCTTGTGGTTTTGTAACCATAGTAGACGTACTCTATTCTCAGGATGTTCAAAATGTAACACAAGTAACATAGATCTGACACCAATTAAAGGACCACCTTATGTTCAGTAGGACAACCAAGGGGGTAGTGGGATGGTTATACCAAACTTTACATTTTTTAAATGCTGCTTAAAGTTTATCCTAAAGACAATAAGTGTAAATGCTCTGATCCTTGTAGAATCAAGAAATACATCGGATCAAGTGGCTATGATGTGGATAAAAAAATGTCAAATAACACTTGTTTGATCAAAGTATATCTCAATCAACTAAGACAAATGGATCAAGATGCTCAAATCAAGTATTAGGTCTGTTTGTTGATAGACTGCGAATCGTTAATGTTCTTGTGAACTTAAAATGATATGGTGAAATGATCCGAATCAAATTAGCTCAAGACAGAGTAAATCAACAAATCTTACAAAAAGCCACAATAAATAAGTAAGGCAAAAATTAGTCAACAAGATGATCTAGACAGCTGGTTCCCACAATAAGGTATAAAGAAACAACCTTACAGTCAATCTTGTACAAAGTTTTGTGGTTTGAATTTGTAAATCTCCCTTTCTTGGGATTTTCTTATTACATATTTATTTTATTACACAAAGTGCTACAACTCAACTGCCTCACTTAGTCACAAGTGGATCAAAATAACGCTAATCCAATCTCCTCAACAATGTTGGACCCTATTTGTTCAACAAATTTGACACTTGTTCTAATATAATATACACATTTTCAATGGCACCAAGCTTGCTAATGAATCTATTGTTTTCCTTTTTGATCAACAACAACTGAACAACAATCCAACTGATCTTGATCAATCTCAAACATATATCAATTTCCAAAGAGACATAACAACAACTTTATACTTATGTTTCTCACAAAAAACTCAATTGTATGGTTTGAATTTTGATTTTAGAGAGTTATGGAAGATGAAACAAAGCCTTGTCTTTGGAAAAGATATAAGTACCCCTTCCATATCTCAGTAGGCCTCTTTATATAGGTAGATATTACAAAGGTTTGACAAAATTGAACTAGCCATTCTATTCAATTTTCCTCAATATTAAATCAGCTTAAAGGACAAAAAGTAAGGTTCTAAACATCTTAATTTAATCTTCAACACCTTTTAGTAAGAAAGGACAACCAAAGTCTTGGTAAGAGTTGGGAGAAGGTGTTTATTAGAGATAAGCACTTTTGACAAGACATGTGTACAAGTGTATAAAATTGGCTTTCTTCAAACCCTTGGCTCAAAATCTTGATCTTGTGGCCGGATGAAAGGCTTTTATAGCTGGTAAATATTTTGTACTTTTTATCCATACGTGGTACACAAGTGTACCAAGTTTTATCGCATGTTGACATCTTAAAATATACAATGTATCATACAAAGTATGATATGAAATTCGATGCTTTTATACAATTTTCTCTTTGATTGGAATGTAGCTTGGTTAAATATGTATGGTCACTTGATAATACATGAAATGCATAATATAGCTTTGTTCCAGGCACCGTAAGCATTAGACTTCAGTTGGCATTGTTACATGTAAAATGATACACATACATACTCAATAATCACATGAAATTGACCTTTAATGCCATGATTCTTACGAGTAATGAAAAGAAACAATATTGGCTTATAATTCAATTCCATTGACTTATAAATATTATACATTCAATTCTAAGTCAATTAGTCACTTAATTATTGAGATGCAAGTTGTGTATGTTGAAACAATCAAACAACATACAAAACTAGGGTTTGAGAGTCCATTACTCAACATAGAGCTGCCCATTATTGGTCCCTTGAAAAGGCTTGGGTCAAGTTTAGAGGGGGTGAATAAAGTTGACACTTAAAAACAATTTTCTTTTATGAGAAGATAACTCAGCTAACAGATTAGTCTATTGACTACTCTTCTCAGCTGTGTTATGTGCAGCGGAATAATTAAAGCCGTTATAAATATTGTTCTTGTTTAATGCTTAAGTTTTCAATACTCAGCAGATGTTGCATTATGTGATGAGTATAGTGAGAAGTGCTATGATTTGGTAAGCAGACAAATAATAAATAAAATACTCAGAGTAAAGTGCAGGAAAGAAAATGCAGAAAATAACAACACATAATTTGTTTATGGAAGTTCGAGGTGGTGTAATCCTCTACTTCTCCCCTTCTCATATGATACTGGAGGAATTCACTGTTGGTCTTGAGTTACAGTAACAAGATACAATAGATTAAAATGATTTTCCTTCACTGAAAACCACAACTTTACAATCTCAAACATATAGTCCTTCACAGGTAGGATTGCTGCTTCACTGAGTCCATTCCACTGTTCCTTCGAGGGCATGATTACCTCTTCAACAGCTCCACCACAAATATAGCTCCTTCTCAGATCCTTCTGATTCAGCTGCTACAACAGTCCTTCTCACATCAGCAAATGCTTAACTGTCCAAACCCTTTGTTGATAACAAAGTTGAGATTGAATCAAGAAAGTGATTCATCTTTTGAGCTTTGACCTGGATGTGTATGATTTAGCAGTGATGCTCGAATTCTTCAAGTGTTGAGATGCTAGATGGATCTTGAAAGATTGTAGCACTTGAAGATTTCTGGATATTGCAATTGTAAGCTTCAGCAGATTGCAGAATTCAGCAGTGCGAACTTGATAACGTTTTCTTCCTTATTACTTGCTCACTATTTGCACTTCTTTTCACACACTGCTTCTGGATGCAAAGTCTTATATTTTTAGGTGTCAATCAAACGTTCAAATTTGAATTCTTGTGCCGCTTCTTAGATTTTTCTAAAAATAGTACCGACATCCTCTGTTTGTCTGCTATAATATTGTCAGTGTAATTGTCCTTCTGACAGTGACATGCAGTCAACCAATGGAATTCTTACATCTTTTAAATATATATAAAATATATAACCGTTACTCAAACATTTTCCATTGATTCCAACTATGAATATATGATCCTTGTCGATGGATCAATATATTCAGCACAAAAACTCAGCACTTAAAATTTCTTGCTCTGTTGAGTTGCATATTGCTCAGTTGACTGTGTCTAAATTTTCACTCATCTCACTTCATCAGGCAGATCTGTTTTGATTTGCTTGAGATGAGATTCAATTCATATGATCATAATTGATGTGATCAGAGTACACCACTTTTAAGATTAATTGAGATCCTTCATCACATTTCCTTTTGAATCTCAAACCTTCAAATACAAAGTCTATAAAGTTAGTCCAGGTCATCACAGACTTACATAAAGTTTAACTATATAGCTTCGGCTTAGTCTTCATTAATAAGTGTAAGACCTCAGCCTTCAACCTTCAATCTTCAATCTTCATAAATTGAGTTTGATCTCTCAGCCTTAAACTCTTCACCACTTCTGACTGGTCAGCTGAGTTTGAACCCCCAACTGATAGACTGACTCAGCTATATGTTTGATAATTAGCATGATATCTTAGATTAGACTCCACTATAAACTATATGATTTCTATTAATGTGCTTGCCCAATTAAACCTATAAAATATTAGACTCTAATAAAACCTGTACATTCAGTTCCAGACAACTTTTTGCTTGCATCTATAACTGCTAGTCTGGAACTTATAATCAAAACAAAATTACCTGTAACACCCATGATGTACAGTGTTTCATCGGTATAAGCGATCAGCAGGCCTCCTCCGGTCAGGTGCTACTCCTAGGCTCTTTACTTCTCATTATCGCCTCTATTTTTTTGCAATTGACCAGCCTAGGGCTGGCTCCTTTGTACCTATGTCCAAGGCATCATGGGGGATGGGTCATCCACTTAGCCGCAATCGAATGTGTTCATGCAGGTCGTCGCCACCACACCTTCGACATCAAAATAACTCTATATTTTGGTATCCTCTCCATTTTTCATGGTAAACCGGCATTATTTATTGCCAAATCTCACTACAAGAAGAATGGGTTTAAAGCCATCTGAAAACGCCTCAAAAAATAAGATATTGAGGCATTTCACTTATGTTGTGATGTTTTTAAGAGCCACCTATACTTCTATCGCTATAGATGACTGCTCTAAATAAGATTCTATAAAACGGCATAATAAATGCAATCCCGGGACAATAAAAAATGCCTTGACACATTAAAAATAGATACACTGAAAAATGCCTTAACAGAGGCAAAATAGATACACAAAAAAGTGCCTTAACAGGGTCGAAATAGATGCACAGAAAAGCCCCTTAACAGGGTCGAAATAAATGCACAAAAAAATGCATTAACAGGGTCGAAATAGATGCACTGAAAAACGCCCACAAATACTCTCAAGATGCTCACAAGCGCCTCCACATACACTCATCAGGTGCTCCAAAGCAGGTGCACTATTTAGGTCCAGTGCCCCAACTAGATATAATTTTAATTTTAATTTCTAGGGTCTTCTTTGCCGTTGTTTAACACCCTTGGCACATCCATCTGTGTTTGCAAGTCATCTGGTGCAATTTCAACAAACATGATTAAGGTTAAATTACTTTTGATCGGACAAATTCTTTATGTTTGTAAAATCTAATTACGCTAAAGAAGACTGAGTAGTATATCATACCATTAAGTATCATTCCAGCATTATTTCCAATACGAGTGTCATCGATGAACACCTTTCCCCAAAACTACAAAGGAAAAACATAAATAAATCAAATATCAGTCTCTGCCCTGAAGAATTTGGCTTGATCTTTGATAACACTTTACGGGTTCAGCGCACTGAATCCTAACAATTTCTACCCTTCAAGTTGGAAGTAAAGTGTTCAACTAACAAATCTGCTTACCTCAAGCACAACACCATAGTCTAAGCGTGATCGAATTCCAACTATCGAGTGCTTGACACTGCTTTTCTCGAAGAAAGAAATCATAAAGAATAATGGAATCCCAAATCTGAAAGAAGAACAGTATACATAACTCTTTATTAGATAGGCATGAAATGCAGTTCTATGCAGATTATGTTCAAGCTTTACCGTCGTACGTTGCTTTTTTCAACTTTTGTAGGAGGCAAGAATCGCGGAGATGTATAGAAATGAGCCTTTGGATCGTTCATTTCAAACTTTGGTGGCTGTTAACATTTAGTATATGAAGAATTAGTGAAGCATGTTGCGAGAAATATGCCAATCACCTTCTTTGCCAGGCCAAATTCGCATAGACAAATGACTTCAGACTAATGGTTTAATACACACAAATTGCCTGTGTCCTATTCACGTAGACATACGAAACAAGATACAAAAATCAAATTGAAACAAAATATAAAGGCCACCTGAACATTGTGATTCTTAACAGCTGAAGGGATAATCTCATAACCAAAGTCATTGCAAGAAGGGCATGTCCACCTTAGAAGCTTCAATAGGACCTCTGTTTTGAAGACATAAACGCCCATTGCCTTCATCTTTGAAATTCCAAGAACAAAAGTGTCAATACACTGCAATATAAAGTAAATGACTTGCAGTTAAAAATTTGAAGCTAAAAGGATTAATAACCAAATGACTTATGAAACATTATAAAGCTAGTGATCAATTAAGAAACCTATTTACAAGGAGCAAGGTTCATTAAACTCAATTACCATTGCTTTCAATGCTGGGCCTTTTGGTTTCTCATTGAACTGGACTATACACCATGTCCCATCAATTTTCATCAAACCAAAATCCGGAGCTCGGCTTTCATCAAGAAAAGAAAAAATTGCGAAAGTCTACATATCAGTTTGTGATCACTACATTTAAGTGCAACAAATGAGAGAGTGGTAAAGGCGACATATCATATTAAAAGATTAAAGAGATTCTAAGATCCACCACAGTACTCAAAAATAAATTATGTACGAATTTAAACATAGAATCTCAGTTAGGCAGGCACATGAACAAACACCAATTCCAAAAATCGTAATCGTCTCTACTCTCTACTCTCTATCAATTTCAGGACTCCCAGGAATTACGGGACTATCAACATATGGCAGTGTTATGGACGTGGGCCATGGTTCTCAGTGGACTTTGACAGCTCAAAATGTGAAGGATTATAAGGAGGAGGGTGGGGGTGGGGTGATCGATATAAGTGCTGTAATGGTGAAGTATGGTATGGAAACTGTTGAAGTATGGTATGGAAACTGTGATCTAGTCAGCAGAGTGCTGGGCAATCTGCTGAATCTGGTGTTCAGCTGGGACATCACCAGGGTTGATCAACCTGCTGAGTCATGAGTCTGCTGAGTTGGTTCTCAGCAGACTTGGGGAACACGTATGCTACATGGTTTTCCGGTTTGGATAAGGTTACTTCAGGGATATTTCAGTCATTATCTGGTTTGGCTGTTTAGTTAGTTAGGGTTTGATTCCTAAGGCTATAAATACCATCTGTATTAATTGTAACTATCTCATGATAATACAATATCCTTGTGTGTCCGTGGAGTAGTCGGCACATTTTCGGAAACCACGTTAAATTTGTGTTCTTCTTGTTTCTGTGTTTGTTTACTTGTTAATTGTTTATCTTTACTCATAATCACCATCACTTCTTGATCGATCCGTCATAACAAGTGTGTATGCGGTTTATAGATTATATTAAGTTCCTTCTAAAGGCCCATTTAGAGAACATCAAAAGACCGTTTCTGTCACGTACTTTGTCATATGGGGATGAAATATTGTAATCACTATTTTTGACTAAGGACAAACAAGAGGATGAAGATGAAGCCAGTGATGATCTATAAATTATGGAGGCTCGGAGGATGATTACGGGGATGCTCCACAAGGAATAAAAATTGTGTCATCATCTTTGAAGGCCCCGGTGCAGATTGCACAAGAAAATGGTGATATCCCACATTGGAAGTGGGGGAAGCGCATCACCATTATATAAGTGTGAGACATAAATGTTTTTTCAACTCGGGTTAGCCCTTTTTTGACCAAGCGATGACGGCGGTCTAAGCAGTTGACCGGACCATTTATGACTCATTTAGCGCTGTCGGGCCCGGGGTCGAGTGGCGTTACAGAATGATATCAAAGCCGATGTCCATACGGACTTACGTGACACACCGTGAGAGGCGGTAGGGGCCACATCTAGAATCCTATGGTAGGGACGAACTGGGACAAGTGAAGTGGGACAAGTCTTGGCCGTCCTGGCGAGGACGACAGTCCCTTATAAGAGAGGAGAATATGATATCCCACATTAGAAGTGGGGAAACGCATCACCACCATATAAAGGTCTTGTCAACTCAAATTAGCCCTTTTAGTCAATTCAAGGATGGCGGTCTAAGCAGTTGACCGGATCATTTATGACTAATTTAGCGCTGTCAGGGCCGGAGTCTAGGGCGTTACAAAAATAGATGTGCAGAATATGCCGCCACAGATAATCATAAGAGATGTTGAGGAAAGTCTTACAGTTCGAATTATGCTCAAAGAGATCAATGAGAAAAAAGTGATATACAAGGGGAAGAACAAAAATACTCTCTTCGTAGAGACTAGTCTAGCCTCCCTAGATAGGAAATATTTTATTTTATTTTTATAATTTGAATTCGACTCAACACTGAGTAGTCGTATTGTTTTCTTTTGCCATATTTTTTCTCATTACGTTTGGCTTCTAAACGGTTTTAAGTAGACGGTATTAGGTGTTATGGTCTTTTGTACTTTTTTTTTCCATTAAGAAAGACGATAGTTTTATGGTGGTCCTGGACTAAATTTTTAGACCACCATATCATCACTTTAAAAAAACATGATTGGGTATTTGTTTTTAGTAGAAAGGACAAAAATATTTCATCAATTGGTGCATAAAGGACAAAACTATTTATTCACCGTCGAAATTGTGGTATTTTCGGGATTCACTTTGTAAATTCATTTTCACCGGGGAGATTCACATTTTCGGGATTCCACTATAAAAATTATGCCCTTCTCCCTATAAAAAATTATTTGTCCCGTTTTAAAAATATTTCAGATTGTGTCCTTATCCCTAATTTTCTATTGTTTTTATACATAGGGGTCCAAAACCATAGTAAAATTTGTGTAAGGAAAAAAAATGTGATGTTTTCTCATTTTTTGTTTTCACACCTAATGAACTTATACGTCCCAACATTATACTTTGAAATTTCAGTTAATGGCAGAAGGATGAAAACTCAATTGCGGGCGAGAAAATTGGTCGAAGAGCCAGAAGAGGATGATTGTGACGGTGAACCGGATTGCCATCGTAATTTGGAACGGTGTGAAAGTGTACCTTTCTGCAAATGTCTTGGTCTTGAACGGGGATATTTCTGTTTACTTGTTTTTGATGATGAAGATAATAATATATATGATTGACTGTTTTACTATTCTCCGGCCACTCGTGTAACAAAACTGATACGTTTACATAATTTTGTGAACATAAAAGATGCATAATTGTCAAATCAACGGGCGAAATGTTTGGGATTTTATATTTTATTTAAAATATATGATCCAAATCATTTCATGTATCTTTTATAAAACGAAATGAAGTAGGCGTATTATATTCCGGCCCTCCTCTAAACAGGTACTACACTTTCAAAGTAATATGTGATTCCAATATGTGCTTTCAAAAATGATTTCCTTATAGTTTTTCTTGTGATATATCATCACTTTTGAATTTGGTATGTGTTTGTCACAACGTTACTGAAAACATTGTGGCATTAACATCTTGTAAAAGGTCTATGTTTTCTTTTCTTAATAAAGGTATTTCTTTTGGGTTTCATGTTTTGCATGTTGGAGAATATTGTAATACTCTTGTTTTGCTCTTAATTTCATGTAATGTATCTGTCAAGGATTGAATTTGTATGATGTTGTGGCTTTCTTTAATGTAATATTAAATACATTGTATTTTTTTCTTTTATTGCTGAATTACCACATCTCTCAAAAGTTTAAACTAATTAGGAGATAATTAGAATTTTATATCCCTCAATATTCACTTTTGTCAGAGTTCTTGACTTATTGTGCAAAGGCATAATGTTATGTGGTTCATTAAACATGCTTTTAAACCTACAACAACGATGCGTCTTTTAAGTGATAGCTTCGTGTAATATCTCAAGTGTAATTGATCTCATCGTATATCAATGTAAAAATGATCTAACAATAGATTTTTCTTTTTTCAAAACTACGTTGTTTTGCAGGTAATGTCGAAAAATAAGAATATTAGAAAGGTAACTTGACGTTCTCATTTGAGAGGATCCTTGCTCCAGCAACAATCATCCTAAGATTTACTTTGGTTTCGTAATTCGACCCGGGGCAATTATAAATCTTATGATAATTATAAATCTTATGAACTTGTAATAGTTCGCGTCACCACCATCGTATAAAAATTTCGGTAACGCCCGTTCCCGTATACTAAGTCCTTATCCGGAAAAAAAATGTTCGGCACATATAATATTAAATAAATTCAATATTATACGTAACGCTCTACTACGTCGTATCGAGTTAAGCAAAACAGAAATAAAAGATTCGGGTATATTTTTTTTTTGAACAAATGATAAGAATAAAAACATTCACTAAAGATGGAAATGTAACTTATTACAACGAAAATTCCAAAAGAACGTATAGCGTACGAAACCTCCAAAAGAATAAATAAAAGAAACTACAAGTCTTAAAAGGAAACATTTCGTATTCCAAAAAAACAACAAATGAAACGTCTAGTCTTAAAATGTCATAAAATGAAAGAATAAATGTAAAGCTTCAACGGAAGCATCATCAAACGTCGTTATCAAAATCCTCTTCGTAATCTGGGTCAACCTGTTCATCTTCTCATCCACAAACACAAAGAAAAACACGCATTTGAGGTAACTACAATGTACTTAATAAAAGAGAGAAGTTATGATTTAATTAAGATTTATAAAACGAGATTCATGATTAACATGTTATCTTTATAAGACCGACTCAATCTGGGGTTCATTTCATGTCCATGAACATGTCATGACTATACGTTTCTAGCTTAACTTATCTCTGGTACAACCGCACTCAAGGGCATTACGCCTGATGAAAATCCACCAGGAGATATTGATTGCAACCTATTGGTGGATAACACCAATAGCCACGGGGGAAAGCCCAATGGTGCACACGTTCGGTGAAGGTCCACCACTGCCATTTAGCCGTTTATAGGCCAGCATCATTGTTCACTTTATCTGAACGCCCACACATACCATATGGTCTGGTGCCTATCGAAGAGTGGCAAGTTGTTTAGTTTTTTACTAGTCAAGTATGTATTTTTATTAATTGTTAACTAGCCACCTAAGTGTTTTCAAGGCAAACCTCACCTGAACGGACATACTCCTTAACCTAAACACTAGACAACACATCCTATCACATACACAGACATTGATGAATACTAAATCATCAATGTACAAGCGTATCATGCCCTTCCGACGGTCCCGAACTTCAACTCATAGGAAGAGTACATTCGGTGGCGGAACTAAACGCATCAGAAAACCAATCAAGGCTTGTTCATATACTTATTAAAGTTATTAGATCGAGAAACAACATTTAAAACTGCACTCGGGGAACAAAACAACATTTTCCCCAAAACTGGAGACAATGCATGTGCATTCTCGGGAATGCGTGCGCATTGATCTTCTAGAAACTTGCCGAAAGTTTTTATCCGGCCAATGTGTTCGCATTACTCATGCTGGGAGAAAATTTGACCATCCTGAAACAGCAATGCGTGCGCATTTCCTTCATTGCTTGTGCATTGCACCTGCTGGAAATAATACTGGACCTCTTGTATCAGGAATGCATACGCATTCGACACTGTAAAACCCTAAACTTTCTTTTTTCTACACTTTACGATACCAAACATTTTCAACACGAAAATTCTCTGAAAAATAGCAGAAAAATACAACATTTACAAACCATAACATCTCATTCTCTTAAACCATCAATCAACATGATTTCTATCATCTAAAACGTACCCAATCATCAATCTTAACCCTAAAACCATAACTAAACCATAGGAAGAGCCTCTTACCTTTTTGCAAGCTAATCAAACAAAAAGAGCTATAAAAATCTGTAGCAAAACTTGATCCTTCTCATAGAAAACCTATCAATCCAATTTAGATTAGAATTGATCACATGCTTCTAAACAAACAAGACTACGAATTTGGGAGTTTAAATTCATTAAACTCGATCCAAAACCCATCTAGGTCAAAATTTCTTACCTTGACAAAGCTCCAAAAATTTTGTGCTGAAACGACACCCTCTTCACGACGATTCTAACGCTCTACTCGAATCTGAAAACTATTAAGAACTCCGTGAGTAATTGATGAAAGTCTCTTGTCTGCACTTTTGCTCTCTGCCTTTTCCTCAGAGTCGACTATACCAATTTTTTTGGTGAACTGATAGGTTATAGGAATTAATGGGATTTATTTTCCTTAAATAGTCAATCACAAAGTAATAACCTATTTCCTTTTTCCTTAATTACCCTTTAATAATTTAAATCCAGATTTTCCAAAATATATACATATATTTCGACATATATATAACACACTTTAAATCCAAGAATAAATAATTAACATAATATTTCGTTTTCGCAAAATGACACGTCTGTCCTTTCCCGAAAATCGGAATATTACATTCCTCCCCCCTTAAGAGGAGTTTCTTCCTCGAAACTAAAGCATACTTGGTAAATCCACAAACTCGAGAAATTCACTGATCATATCGTCTTCAACTTCCCAAAGTTGCATCGTTCGGTGAAAGATTGCTCCATTGCACCAAAACCAAAGGGATCATCCGTCTCTTGATCATCTTTTCTTTCCGGTCTAGAATCTTGATCAGTTTCTCGTCATAAGCAAGATTATCTTGAAGAACTTCCGGATCAATGGTTGCTTCAACATCAGTCTTTGTCAAGCATTTCTTCAACATTTAAACATGAAACACATTGTGCACTCTTGACAATGAATTCGGTAACTTTAGCTTGTAAGCCAAAGGTCCATCTCTCTCAATAATTTCAAAAGGTCCAACATACATTGGACCTAACTTACCTTTGTGCCCAAAACGTTTAAATCCCTTCATCGGTGAAGCTTGTAGGTAAACTCTTTCCCCAACGTCAAACTTTAGTGGTATTCTTCTAACATCGGCCCAACTCTTCTGTATGTCTTGAGCTACCTTCAAGTTCTTATTCACCAACAAAACCCTTTCCTTAGCTTGTTCAACCATTTCCGGCCCGGTGACTTGTCTCTCCCCGACTTCATCCCAAAACAACGGCGTTCGACATCTTCTCCCATACAAAACTTCATACGGTGGCATTCCCAAACTTGTGTGATAACTGTTATTGTAGAAAAACTCTGCTACGGGTAGGTAGTCATCCTATGATCCGCCTACTTCCAAAACACATGCTCTCAACATATCCTCAAGGGTTTGGATTGTCCTTTCTGATTGTCCATATGTTGGAGGCTGAAAGGCCGTACTCAGATCCAACTTTGTGCCAAAGGCCTTTTGTAAACTCTTTCAAAAGTGACCGATGAACCTGCTGTCATGATCCAAAACTATTAAGATAGGTACTCCATGCAACTTCAAGATATTGCCCATGTATAGCGTTGTCATCTTCTTTATGGACATATCAATCTTAGTAGGTAAGAAATGGGCCGACTTGGTAAATCTATCCACAATCACCCATATAGTGTCATGTCCACTCTTTGTTTTTGGTAAACCGATGATGAAATCTATCGTGATCTTATCCCATTTCCATTCAGGGATATCTAATGGCTTGAGCATTCCCCCTGGTCTCCTATGCTCTGCCATAAATTTTTGGCATACGTCGCATTCTGCCACGAACTTTGCTATTTCCAGCTTCATTGAAGGCCACCAAAAGCGCTCCTTCAAATGCATGTACATCTTAGTAGCTCCTGGGTAAACTGCAAATGCAATCCTATGTGCCTCTTCCATAACTCTCTGCCTTAAATCACCAACATTAGGCACACAGAAATGATCCTGACACCAAAGGTTCCCATTTTTGTCTAACATATATCCCACCGTAGGTTTCTCTCTTGCCACACGCTTCAAATCAACCAACACTGGATCTTCATATTGCTTTTCCTGAATATCATCCATCAAATATGATCTTGCTAACAATGGTGCCACAAACTTTTGGTCCTCAATCCGCTCAAAACCCCGGATTCTCAGCCCATCTAACTGTTCTGCCTCATCTTCAACACTTGAAACTACAAACACCGGTTTTATACTCAATGCATCCGCAACTACATTGGCTTTACACGGATGGTATTGTATATCCAAATCATAATCCTTTACGAACTGATGCGAATCAACTTTATGACATTTTCTATATCAATTTACCCCGAAATTGGACTTAAACATGATTAATTCATGATAAACTATACGTAAAAGTGCTTAATTTGATTGGAAGTTGCGTATGAGCTTTTATCGTGATTATTTCGTATTTTTATCTTATTTCTATATCGAATTATATTACTACACGTTTTATGGTTCTTTGTAAGAATAATCCGAACCGAAGAAGATTTGAGCCGAAACATGTAGAAAAATCGAGATCGAACCGGAGGAGAACCAAGTCGAGCTGTTGGACAAGTACGAGATCAGTCCTGGACAAGCCCAGACATGTCCAGGACAAGCCCAGACATGCCCAGGACAAGCCCAGGGAAAGCCTAGGACGCTGAACCGAGAATAATGCTCGGTAAATCGACCCAGGTGCCCAAGGAATGCTCAGGATCAGTCAGTACACGTTCTGGACAAGCCTAGAATGAAGCTCAACACGCTGAACCGAGGAATCTTTACGGTACAGCGGGCCATGTGCCCAGGACATGCCCTAGACAAGCCCATGATGTGTCTGGACATGTCCACGATCAGCCCAGACGCTGAACCGAGGGACGTTGTCGGTTAAGCGAGCCGACTTAACCATAAAACTTCCAGATTTACCCTTTTTAGCCCTAGGTCGGTTTATTTACTATAAATAAGATGTAATACATCAGAATACAGACGAATTTTGAGAGCAGACAATTTACTTAAAGTATTATCAATATAAGTTCTTGTTTTCTTCATTATTTGAGAGTAGTTTAGCTTTTGCATGTTCGTTCAATTGGTGATTCATTGCGGAGGAAATAACTAGAAGATTGATCTCGTGTTTCTAGGTAATCATGTCGATTCTTTCTTCTATGTTTTATGAATTTGTGATGATTATCCTTGTTACAAGCATGTTAGGTTAAATTATTTGTAGATCGAATTGAACGATGTTAATTTGAACCTAATCGTGATTTATATTGATTCATACACGAGAAACGCCCGGTCTTGGGGAAAAGACTTTGTTTTGGAAGAGTACCCAACGGTCTATATTGGAGAAAAGCCTTAATGATTTAGTTTCCCCGATACGAATTGTTTTGATTATTTCTATTGTTTCGTTTTAACTTACATGTTTACAACTTGATCAACTCTTTGCATGTTTTCATAAATTATTCTTGAAGGAACTAAGGTTGAAAAGAGTAATTGGACAAGAAACAATTAGATCGTTATTAGTTAACTAGCCCGTGCACGGTAGTTACGTAGCGAGGTTTACGATAATTACTATCGGTATTTTCTAGTTCTTAATTCGTGTTTAGTTAATATTGTTCTAGCCCGAGCACGATAGACGTTTAGCTATTCATAGGGTTCTAGAGTCCGCGCATGATCTATGAACCACTTTAGGAAAATACACCAATAATTGATTCGATTCTAGGAACTTTAATGACAAAAGTGTATGAATCAATATAGGAAACGATTAGGGAATAATTAACTAGTTCGGTTCGATCTACTTTCTTAAAAGTGGTTAAAACTCGTCTTGATTTGATAAACCATTCTTTTTACCTAATTTTCCGTGTTTATTTTGGTCAAAGACCACAAACCACCCGTAATCTTGAATTTTATAACTAAGTTTGCATAATTATCGAACAAGTCCCTGTGGGATTTACCTTGCTCACAAATTGAGCCATACTACAGTTGACCTAGTCCGCTTGCTAGTGTAATTGTGATTTTCGCGAACAAGTTTTTGTTGTTTCTGTGTTGCAGTGCATGACTCGAAGCTCTAAAACTGAACTGTTTCCTTTAGATTCTGAAATAGAAGCAACTTGTAGGGCTAATAACGCATTGCGGAAAAAGGCTTTGACATCTTTGGGTAAAAGTTTAGAGGTTGACTTGGGTGAAGCCGATCGTCAAGGTAAGAAAGAATCTGAAGAAGAGATTCCAGATTTGATTGAAACTGAAGAGGAGATGGCTTTTCAACAACGAAATAATGCTAATGGTGATGGGGGAGTTGTTGAAGCTCATGAAAAGACGTTGTTTGACTATGCTACTCCATCCATTGAACAGTTTGTCCCAGCAATCAAACCACCGACAAATCCTGCTGAGGCTTACCACCCCAAGCCTAATGTAATTCAGCTGGTGCAGAATTATGCTAATTTTACCGGTTCACCAACTGAAGATCCAAGTACCCATGTTCGGAATTTCTTAGAAGTTGCTAATACCGTCAGGCCACCTAACATACCAGAAGGGAACATCCGGTTGACACTTTTCCCCTTCACTTTGAGGGAAAAAGCAAAACAATGGTTACTTTCGTTGGCTCCTGAGTCGATCACGACTTGGGATGAGTTATTGCCGGGGTTCATGAATCGATATTTCCCACCAAGAAAGACGAATAAATTGCGAACATAAATTCTACAATTCAAGATACTACCTGGTGAATCTCTAGCCGACTCGTGGGAAAGGTTCAAAGAAGCACTCCGGAAATGTCCACATCATGATATAGCCCTTTGGCTCTTGATGCACACATATTATAATGCTATTGAAGAAACAGACTAGATTCGGTTGGATGCATCAAGTGGAGGGGATTTTATGGATCAATCACCGGATAAAGCATGGGAAAAAGTGGAAAAGATCGCGATGAATAGTCAGTGGAATGGTAAAGCTTCGGTTAAGAAGGTAGCTGGGGTATTTGATTCTGATGTTTCTCAAGAGATCCTTCAATAATTGTCCAATATCTCGACCCAGGTTACATTGGTTAGTGCTCGTATAGATCGTTTCGAGAAAGGTGTGGCTAGTGAGAAAAAGGTTGTGAAACTACGGAAGAGGTAAAATACATGGGACAAGAAGGTCAATACCCCAAGTATTATCCCGGGTCACATGATGCCCCCGGATTCCGGTATAGTGATCAAAGCGGTGGCGAATATCCAAAGGGCAATAAATCAGGATCTTATGTGCCACCACATGCAAGAAACTCATGGGAGCATGCTATTGAGCGTTTGAGTACAACGGTTGAGGATAAATTTGGGAAGCTTACGAAGACGATGGATGAGATGGCTAAGTCTTTCAATCAATATCGATCAAGCACCGATACTACAAGCCATGAAGCACAAATGAAAGCGTTGTCTTCTCAAGTTGGACAGATTGCGGAGCAATTGACTAGTAGACCTCAAGGAGGGTTGCCTAGCAAACACCGAAAGGAACCCTCGGGACGTAAATGCCATAACTACTAGAAGTGGAAAAGTTGTTGGGGTAGAGGATGCTAAAAAATCGAAGGAAAATGCTCCATAAGTTGCAGTTGAAGACCAGATTAAACAGGATAAGCAAGCAGAATCTGGAGAGTCTCCAGAACAGTCTAACCAGGATCTTGAACCGAGCATAGCTCTCGGTTCAGCGAGCCAGGATGTCCCAGAAACATCAGGACACGCTCCAGGTGCTTCCAAGGCCTCATGTAAGTCTTCTGATCTAGCTGTTACAGATTTGAATTCTCTTCCGTATCCATCTAAACGTAGTCCTAATGTGCAAAATAAACAATTTAAAAAGTTTATTGACATGTTTCGAAAGTTGCAAGTTAATATTCCTTTGGTTGAAGCAATTGCACATATGCCTAATTACGGAAAGTTCTTAAAAGATATTGTGTCAAATAAGCGTCGTTTATTGGATTTTGAGACTATTTGTTTGAATGAGGAGTGTTCGGCTATCTTGCAGCACAAGTTACCACCGAAGCTAAAGGATCCGGGAAGTTTCCTGATCCCGTGCATCATAGGTGACGTGTGTTTTAAGAAAGTCCTATGCGACCTCGGTGCTAGTATTAATCTCATGCCTTATTCGATATTCTGTAGATTAGGGATAGGGGAACTTAAGGAAACGTCGATCACTATTCAGCTAGCCGATCGTTCTGTGAAGAGACCAATAGGGGTAGTTGAAGATGTCCTCGTTAAGGTAGATAAGTTTGTTTTCCCTGTTGACTTCGTGATTTTGGATATGGAGGAGGACTATGAGGTGCCTTTAATCCTAGGTAGGCCTTTCCTTGCCACATGTAGGACCCTTATAGATGTGCAAAAAGGAGAGCTAATTCTTAGGGTTAATGAAGAGAGAGTGACATTTAATGTGTTTAAGGCCATGAAGTACCCTAGCGAGCCCGTAGAGACATGTTGTATGCTGAGTGCATTTCAGAGTTTGCGGCTTTATAAAGGACGTACCAAAAGGATTCACAACAAAAAGATCTTACATCGTAAGTTTGAAGTCAATGACAAGGTACTTCTTTATGATTCGCGATGAAGGTTATTTCCGGGTAAGTTGAGGTCGAGATGGAGTGGCCCATACGTCGTAGTTAAGGTAGATCCTTCGGGAACCGTGGGAGTGAAACGTCTAGGTAATGATAAGACCTTGATGGTCAATGACTGTCGGTTGAAGCATTATACGGGTGTTAACTCTGACAGATCGGGGGAGGTCCTATACTTTGACGACCCTGTTTAGACACGAGTGGTCATACGGTCGAGCTGACGACCTTAAACTCAGAACAACTTCTTAGATCCTTTTT
The DNA here is from genome assembly GCA_036785695.1 of Gentiana straminea. Lineage (NCBI taxonomy): Eukaryota > Viridiplantae > Streptophyta > Magnoliopsida > Gentianales > Gentianaceae > Gentiana > Gentiana straminea. Next base: position 12,491,785 of record JAVUPR010000114.1, on the reverse strand, counting down.
TCTCGTAGTTAGATCGAGTCATCGTGTCTAGGAACTATTAGACACGATTATTTTATTGTGTTGAGGTTTTTTATCGCCATGTTCCAAAAGCTTTTGAGCAATGGATGTGCGAGTTTTTTTTTTACTCTATACGATAGTTTAATCGTTGTTGAGTCATTCTGATTTTCTTTTCTTTTTTCTTTTATTTCTTTATTTATTGAGTCGGGTTTTTCTGTCGGATTTTGGGGTGAATTGCAATGAAATACTTATTGGCTTAATCATGTTCGGTGCATTTTAATTTTTCATTCAATATTTTATTGTGTCGCCTTACTGCCGGTATTATGACATTGTTTTTCTAGCACGGGTGGTATGTCCCGTGTTGCGCTAATTGTTTTTTGGAGCGTGTTGGATTTGGTTTTTGGCAGTTCTTGGCTTGTTTTGGATTTTTGATGGATCTCTTGGCTTAGTATTATTGTTTCATGCTCGGCTTTGCTTCGTGTTCGGGTTTATGCTCCACCTCCATTACCAAAGCTAAGTGTCTTGACTTTCAATTTATTTTTCTTTCACATTCAGGACATTGTGTGTTTTTAAGTGAGGGGTAGGGTACACTTGCTTGGGTAAAGTAGTTATAATATTATCACTTGATTTTTGTGAATTCCGGTGCATGCATTATGTTGAAAGTGGAACCTCGACACCTTTTACTCCCGAGTTAGTACAAACAAAATTAAAGATCGATTGTATCATGTGTTTTCATTTGTTAAGTAGCACTTTATTAAGCGTTTTTCATGTCATGAAATCGATTATGAACAAAATTGAAGCACGTATGACTTTGACTGCGGTTGTTTCATGATTAGATGAAGGATTATACGAGTTTAGTGTCAACATACGTGTCGATCTTTGACTCATTTTATTCACTTATTACTCGGTGAAAGGAAATCAACGCATGGTTTGGCGTTGGTTAAAGTAAAAAAATAACAAGGATTCACAGCAAAAAAGAAAAAAAGAAAAAAAAAATCAAAAAAAAAAAAAAAAAAGATAAAAAAAAGGTTGTTTGACATTTCGATGAGAGGGCTTTCTAGGCACCCACCATTGCATGATCCTCACGTCGTCAGTTGCGAATCAACTTTATGACATTTTCTATATCAATTTACCCCCGAAATTGGACTTAAACATGATTAATTCATGATAAACTATACGTAAAAGTGCTTAATTTGATTGGAAGTTGCGTTTGATCTTTTATCATGATTATTTCGTATTTTTATCTTATTTCTATATCGAATTATATTACTACACGTTTTATGGTTCTTTGTAGGAATAATCCGAACCGAAGAGGATTTGAGCCGAAACATGTAGAAAAATCGAGATCGAACCGGAGGAGAACCAAGTCGAGCTGTTGGATAGGTCTGAGATCAGTCCTGGACAAGCCTAGACATGTCCAGGACAAGGCCCAGACATGCCCAGGACAAGCCTAGGGAAAGCCTAGGACGCTGAACCGAGAATAATGCTCGGTAAAGCGACCCAGGTGCCCAAGGAATGCTCAGGATCAGTCAGGACACGTTCTGGACAAGCCTAGAATGAAGTCCGGCACGCTGAATGTCTCGGATTTTATCTAAGCAAAATAAACAAGTAATAAAATAATCCGGTTTACCCAAAGTTCAGGGATCGTAGTATAGCAACTAATACCGGGTCGATCTCACAAGGAATCGGGGTTGTTTATTCAAGATTTTATTTGATTAACCTAAATATGTCACGACTACTACTACTAAAAATATTATAACAAAATAAAACAATTAACAAGTAACAAAGCTAAAAACGATAATAACGAAAGTAAACTGGACAGAAGATCGAGATCTAAAGCCAGGAAAATATGGGTGCGAACAAGTTAACTAACCTAAGTTTATTCTAACCCTAATACGCAATAAAAACTATAGCTTTACTAGGCAATACTAGCACAAGTGATTTTAGTCAATAATTTAACAAACGAACAAGCTATTGATCTACCAATCCTACAACAATCAATTTCTATCTAGATTATCTCGTGATTTTTAACCAAGTTGTAATTCACCTAACAAAGGTATGAACTCCTAATCTCTTAGAAAAGTTCGCCTATCAATCTTTTATCTTTCGATCCGAAAGATTAATGCTTTCAAATCAAAGGTGTAAGATTTCTCAATCTAGCAACTAGCAACCTAATCAACTCTCGTTATTTTTAGGTTAAAGATCAACCTTTATCATGGTGATCTAAGGTTTAACATGATTCTCATCAAAATCAAACAATCAAACATGCAACGATCTCTCGATGTAATTGCATAAAAACGAACAAAACGATAATAAAGGTACAACTTTGATAAGAAAAACTCACAAGATAATCAAGAAACAAAACTTAATTGTTGATAGATGGCTTCACAATGCTTGTTCCAAGAGCTTTTAGCCTCTAAACATCACTTGAAAGCTTGAATGTGCTTGAATAAAGTACATAAATTGAAAGATCTAATCTAGAGATTGCAAAGCATAAAAATTGATCTAAAATAAGTATAAAACGCAGCTAAGCCACCCCTTAGGGTTATTATGGCCGCCTAGACAAACTTAGGGTACATAATGATGTGAAAAACGCGACTATTTATAAGAGAATAAGTCGGTTTCAGCAAAGGCGGCGCTTGGACGCCCGTCCAAAAGAGTGAACGCCCGTCCAAAAGAGTGAACGCCCGTCAAGCATAAAAACTTCGAGTCGGGCCGAGCAGACGCCCGTCCTTTGTAAAAATAGACGCTCGTTCATCAAGTTTGTCAAAACTCTGATCTGATTTCTTCAGCCTGGAGCCCGTCCAAGAAGGTGGACGCCCGTCCAGCAGACGGAACTTCAAATATGCGTTCAGTTTACTTCAAATCCGATTTTTCCATCTCTATCTTCAATCAACTTCATCCTTATCCTATATAAATCCGATCTTTAACACCTCTTAATCCTCTTTTAAACCAATTTCGTGCATCTACAAGATAAATAAAACATTGCAAAGTGTAATAACATTCAAATCAATAGAAAATCAACAATAAAACCTCATAATTCAACCACTTTGCGATTAAACCGTTTCAAACCTCACTTGCTCAATAAACCAATAAAACACTCAACTTCTATGCAAATTATATAAATATGGAGGAAATTATTACGAAATATAACATTATAAATCACATAAAATCACCCTAAACAACTCCCCCACACTTATCTTTTTCTCGTCCCGAGCAAAACAAGACAAGATAAAGGCTCGAAAAAGATAGATACTTCAGCAAATATAACGCATAGTCAATAAATTAGAGGTTCACCCCGGTGTGTGTGTAAAGCCATAGTAAACTTCCACTAAGTCCAAACTTGAAATTTATTCAAAGCAACTAGCAAATACCCCATTCAAACTAGAAATAAATGATACTTATAACGTGCACCCTACAAAATGTAACATATCCCGAAAAGGATGATAGAAGGTATTTAGGACCTTTCTGACATACTCAGAGGACAATCCCTACAACATATCTGTCAGTTTATACTGGGGATAAGGTAGACGATAACTAAGTCTTTCATTCCAATTCATACCAGATTCCTTATATAAGTTGATTCAATAATTTCCACATATAAACACACATCAGAATAAGCTATTGCCCTGTCATAGTAGAATAGGACATTCGAGATATACCCTACCTTACTCAAATCATCAGGCAGCTTTTTCTGACTGTCGTGAGCTTTTGGTCATCATGGTGGTATAGGACATTCGAGATACGCCCTACCCGCTCCAATCATCGACCAGCTTTCGACACACCCGATTAATTCATCATATTTGTTTTTAGACATACTTTTTAAAGAACAATAGTTACGTTTCACTTATCACATTCAAACCTAAGATATTCACAGTATGTCATACTCCGGCTCTAAACACAAACTATTATAATTCTCACGATATGTACATTAGCACTAAGCACAAGATACTTATAAGATAATCAAACATTACTAATCTAAATGGGTATAGCTTTATAATTTAGCTCATCGTTCAATATGGCTCGTGAAATATATGTCGGGTGAAACATCTAACTTACTAAACATACGGTATATAGCATCAATGACTATAGAAACCGAACAAAGATATGCATTCGCTTACCCGGGACAAATCAAAAAATTAGACAAAAAATTTGAAAAATTTAGCTCAAAAATTGGAAAAATTTAGCTCATTTCTCAGCATAGAATCATAATAAATTAAGCAAATGATGCGGGTGCTAATTGGATTTAAATCCTAACAATGAACAATCGAACCCAAAAATTGGATTTTTCTCCAAAAGACTCGCGCAAGCTAGGTCACTAAATCCGATGAATGGTTGTTTGTTGGAGGATTTGGGTTGAAGATTTGAAGAGAGGGATTTGAGAGGTGTTTGTGGAGCTGTGAATCGCTCAATTTGGTTTAGAAACAAAGAAATTAGGCCAAAAGGGGTCGAAAAGTCGGGTTTGCTCTTTTGAATTTTCTGTTGCGAATAAAAATTGGGAAGCAGGGGTATTTATAGATGCAGGTCCGAACGGGCGTCCAGGAAACTGGACGAGTGTTCAGCTGGAGAACTAATGAACTGGACGGGCGTCCATTTAAAAGGACGCTTGTTGTGTGATTTTCAATATAATCACTAAATGCTACCGCAAGCGCACGGCTTATCGAGTAGTACTTAGGATGTCGATCCCACAGGGACTTGTAGTCAATCACCAAACAATTCCCGATTTATATTAGCTAGACAAATCAAAATCTTGGAGGTTTTTATCTAAAAATCCTAAAATTAAAGAAAATAAAGAAAATCTAATTAATAGCCAAGAACTTCAAGATTTAGGTAATAGGATTCAAGGTTTAGAGGCATTTCTTGGATTTCGGATCCACCACGGCATTGTTTACATAGAATTTCAACAATCTTTCTATCAATATGAATATTCCATTTATGAAGACCAATTATCAAATATTACACGTAAACATTCTTTCGAACTATTATCGTGATTTTACCTAGTTTTATCCTACATTTAGTTTCCTACAATGAAGAATAAAATTAGATGCATTGAATTACCATAATTATGGGCCACTTTAGGTATAACCTAATTCTCATTGAAGAAATCCCTAAAGATTTGATCTTGGTTTCTAGGTTATCGATTAATTAATACTTTTTCTCGTCATCAATTAATCGAATGAAGTTTCTCATGCAATCCTACGGCCATTCACTCCTTCGAGATATTATTTCCGGAAAAATACATGAATAAGCATACAAGATCAAATTCATAAACATGATAAAAATCCTTTATCAATGAAAAGATTGTATCTTTAAAACCATATAATCATCGCCGGGCTTTTCCTAATCCAAGAAACTAATATTTACTCTCGTAACATATCAAGATTCCAAGATTCAACCATATAATTCATACTTTGACAAGAAAAATAAATAAATAGAATAAAGGAGAAAAGAGATAGAGAGAAACCGTCAAAGTATTGCATAAATAATCAAACCTCGAAAAAGCCTCGTTCTTGAATTCTTAAAACCTAAAATCCTTGTTCTTGGGGATGGGAGAAGATGATGATGAAGAGAGGAGGATGGTCGCCCCAAAATCTGATGTTGGAGGCGTGTATCATGAATTGTATGACTTTTTAAAAGAATAAAAAAGGGATAATTACATCATATAATAAGTTTCCATAATTAATTTAATCAAGAAAATCTTTAAAAATCAAATATCTATTAATCTTGGACTCTTCTAGTGTGTGGGCTCCTCTTTTTCTATATAATTCACGCCAGCTTTAAGGAAAATCACGTTGGAAAAGCTTCAACCAATCAGAACATTTCGTTGGCCAAGATCAGATTTCTGGAAACTGTCACACCCTGGGTATGACAGAGGCTGGTTTTTGAATTCTTCCACTTTAGCTCCGCTTCTTGGGCATTTTTCTTCTAATCTCGAATCATCCTGTAATAATTCAATCATCCGCAGTAATCTAGCCCAAAAAGGATAAAAACATCGCAAAATAACAACATATGGCACCAAATTGAGTCCAAAACATCTAGAATTATTCGACTTTTTAGGAACTTATCACTCCCCCAAGCTTAAGACTTTGCTTGTCCCCAAGCAAACAAAAAGACTCAAAACGAGACGGACTAAGAAGATCACACATGACATAGCAATAGACAAAGATGCACAACACACGAGCATCAATTAAATTCATTCCGGCATTCAAAACACAAGATATAGACTAACTAATCCTTTTTATCATATCATGAGCAAAAGTGAACAAAAATTGTCAATGGGAAACAACATAGACCAAGCAAATAGACCCTCACGGATAAATCACTCAACGCTCAATGTTTTTGAAATGACTAAACTCTCAAGCTCATTCCATTGAAAATGCCCTACTATATGCTTGTATATCGTCTCATATCAATTACCAAGGCATTGTGCAACACATAAATCATAAGGTCTTTGGGAAAGAGGACGGTAAGTGAGAATAGCCCAAGTAGGAAAAAACGGTGATAAGTGTAGGAAAAGGTATAAGAGATGATAAAAACCATTAGAACTAGCAAAACACATGACTAACAAACTTCAACGTCATACAAGTGCAAGGGGGTCCAACGCTTTACTTGCAAACTAAAGAAAATACAAAGGATAATTTTTTCTACTTTAGGAGAATAATGATACAACTCCCTCTTTATTACTAAGCAATAGAAAATAAGATTTATGAGGTTATTTTTTTAGATTACCTCCTTTATTGATTTTTTTCCTTTTTTTTTTTTTTTTTCAAACTAAGAAACAAACAAATAGTACCAATATGGATTTCCCCCAAGCTTGATCATTACATACTAAGTACAAGAAATTTGATAGCCACATGCCCCAGTTAGTCCTAAGGTTGGTTGAAAGGAATTGGGCTACCTCTTTTTGGGTTGTTTAATGTATGGTGTAGTGAAGTAAGGTAAAGTGGGAAAAAAGTGTAATAAAGATCAAGGTTCGAAAGGTATATAATGTGGTGGAAGGTAGAAACGAATGCCTCAATCATTTCTATGTGTTTGCACATACCAAGGCAATATCAACAAGACTCAACACAAGTTCTAAAGGAACAAGTCCATGGAAGAGAAAATACGCACAAATTTAAGGTGAGACTGAAGTGGTCAGTCATATGGCCGGAACAATATCTCACAAGGTCGATTTTATCTATTCACTCGGACTCTATTGTTTCCAAAAGAAAATAATGGTACTTAAACATGATATTCTAAAAAGGATTTTTCACTCCATGTCATGCATTTTTCTTATCAGAACAAACTATATCAATTTTCATGCATTGCAAATCTCATCTAAAGTAGCTATGTGTGATCATCAAAATCATCAAGACAAAACGACACAACTGACTCGACTGAAAATGACTAAGACTCTAAACGCAAAAGAGAAAGACTTGCACAAATGTCACTCCCCCACACTTAAAGGTTGCATTGTCCTCAATGGAATTAAATTAAACCGTGGGAGGGTAAAAAGAAAACTCACAAGATGCAATTGGCAGGCTCCTTGTGTTCATATCATCATGCTCCGAACATCGTAGTCCTGGAGAACTTTCGTCTAACCCTGAGGAGTTGGAGAGTGGAGAATTGAGTGTTACCGGAGCACCGGCAAAGTCACCAAGATTATGTGGTGGTCCTTTCCTTGGTGGCAAAGTCACCGGGATTTTCTTTTTCTTTTTTTTTTTTTCTTTTTTTCTTTTTTTTTTAATTTTAGAAAAACAGTCTCCATCACACCATGGGTGTGACAAGGGCTGTTTTTTCGATTTTTTTTTCCAATCTCACACTCATTGTCCTTAACCACATCATAGGTGTTATTTCCATCCTTCAAGACTTTTTTTCTTTTTTTCTTTTTTTCCTCCGCATGCCACCTTTAAATACCACTCGTGCACATCTTTCTCTCTGCAAAACAGACACAAAAACAAAACAAACCAAGACCAAAGGACCGAGAAGGCAACTCTCTTCCTTTATTTATTCATTAAACAAGAAAAAAGAATATAAAAAAAATACATTCTGAATTTATAGTCTTCAGTTGGACTATCTTTAAGCATCATTCTCAAGGAGGACTAAACCAAACAAGGGCATCCCTCTGCATCTTTCGCCACATATCAAAGATATTAACAAGTATTTTCAGATATAGCATTGGGAGCCTATAATCATGTCTTCTTAAAAAGTGATTAATCAGTTTAGCTCTAACGAATGAAGCGCCTCCTAACAATTTATCAATCTCTTTATCAATGCTCATGACAAATCTAAGAGAATTATGGACAATTAGAGGTGCAACATCTATATACTCTACATGCTCAACATGCATAAATTCAACATCGTTATTCAAAGAAGGATAACTAACATTATCAAATGAATTAGAGTCAAGCACGGTAATGTTACCTCCCTTTTCATTTTCTTCTTGGCTCGTCAATGTTGAATCCGGAATTATTGCACCATTATCTTGTGAAGATGGTTCGAATTTCCATGTGGCTCCACTCTTGTTAATACGAAGGCCCAAACACTCAGCAATCTTTGAGAAAGAGTCACCGAAAACATTCATATCAAGACATTGTGGGATTTCATAAGGATCATAGTTTTCATCCCCACAACTTTCAAGGACGGCATTATGGTCTTGAATCTCCATCATATGCTTATCCTTTTCAGTCTCTTCAATAACATGGCGATTCCGTGCAATCAATTCTCCAATTGTTAGCTCTCTCTTATTAGTAGAAGAAATGGGGTGTGAATCATTCGATCTTTCTTTGAATTGTTCCCATTCTTGAATGGGACTCTCCGTTATAACCTCAAGCCTAGGCCGAAGTTCAGATTGAGGGAATGGTTCTTGTCGCCAATTGCTTTGATCTTTACCCCACGGAAAATAAGGATAGTTACTCATCCCGCCATTGTATGTTGGTGCATTGTCATAGGTATTCAATTGGTGGGATAAATAACCTCCATTGCACTGAGCCTCAAGATGTTTTCTACCACAATACGAACATCTCACTTGAAGCTGATTAAACCCATATCCATACGTCCTCTCATCGGTTGGTGTCACTTGAGCATTAAATCTTGAGAAAAGTGAATCCATGAAAGCTTGACACTTCAAATTTCTGCACAATAAAAGAAAAAAAAATCAAAAGCAAAAAGGCCTCACAATAGCAAGGTGCAGCTTGCTAGGGTGAGAAAAAAATCTAGTCTAACAAAATCAAGAACGGGTTTGATGTTGACACCGAAGTCCCCGGCAACGGCGCCAGAAAACTTGTTGTGTGATTTTCAATATAATCACTAAATGCTACCGCAAGCGCACGGCTTATCGAGTAGTACTTAGGATGTCGATCCCACAGGGACTTGTAGTCAATCACCAAACAATTCCCGATTTATATTAGCTAGACAAATCAAAATCTTGGAGGTTTTTATCTAAAAATCCTAAAATTAAAGAAAATAAAGAAAATCTAATTAATAGCCAAGAACTTCAAGATTTAGGTAATAGGATTCAAGGTTTAGAGGCATTTCTTGGATTTCGGATCCACCACGGCGTTGTTTACATAGAATTTCAACAATCTTTCTATCAATATGAATATTCCATTTATGAAGACCAATTATCAAATATTACACGTAAACATTCTTTCGAACTATTATCGTGATTTTACCTAGTTTTATCCTACATTTAGTTTCCTACAATGAAGAATAAAATTAGATGCATTGAATTACCATAATTATGGGCCACTTTAGGTATAACCTAATTCTCATTGAAGAAATCCCTAAAGATTTGATCTTGGTTTCTAGGTTATCGATTAATTAATACTTTTTCGTCATCAATTAATCGAATGAAGTTTCTCATGCAATCCTACGGCCATTCACTCCTTCGAGATATTATTTCCGGAAAAATACATGAATAAGCATACAAGATCAAATTCATAAACATGATAAAAATCCTTTATCAATGAAAAGATTGTATCTTTAAAACCATATAATCATCGCCGGGCTTTTCCTAATCCAAGAAACTAATATTTACTCTCGTAACATATCAAGATTCCAAGATTCAACCATATAATTCATACTTTGACAAGAAAAATAAATAAATAGAATAAAGGAGAAAAGAGATAGAGAGAAACCGTCAAAGTATTGCATAAATAATCAAACCTCGAAAAAGCCTCGTTCTTGAATTCTTAAAACCTAAAATCCTTGTTCTTGGGGATGGGAGAAGATGATGATGAAGAGAGGAGGATGGTCGCCCCAAAATATGATGTTGGAGGCGTGTATCATGAATTGTATGACTTTTTAAAAGAATAAAAAGGGGATAATTACATCATATAATAAGTTTCCATAATTAATTTAATCAAGAAAATCTTTAAAAATCAAATATCTATTAATCTTGGACTCTTCTAGTGTGTGGGCTCCTCTTTTTCCATATAATTCATGCCAGCTTTAAGGAAAATCACGTTGGAAAAGCTTCGACCAATCAGAACATTTCGTTGGCCAGGATCAGATTTCTGGAAACTGTCACACCCTGGGTATGACAGAGGCTGGTTTTTGAATTCTTCCACTTTAGCTCCGCTTCTTGGGCATTTTTCTTCTAATCTCGAATCATCCTGTAATAATTCAATCATCCACAGTAATCTAGCCCAAAAAGGATAAAAACATCGCAAAATAACAACATATGGCACCAAATTGAGTCCAAAACATCTAGAATTATTCGACTTTTTAGGAACTTATCACTCCACCAAGCTTAAGACTTTGCTTGTCCCCAAGCAAACAAAAAGACTCAAAACGAGACGGACTAAGAAGATCACACATGACATAGCAATAGACAAAGATGCACAACACACGAGCATCAATTAAATTCATTCCGGCATTCAAAACACAAGATATAGACTAACTAATCCTTTTTATCATATCATGAGCAAAAGTGAACAAAAATTGTCAATGGGAAACAACATAGACCAAGCAAATAGACCCTCACGGATAAATCACTCAACGCTCAATGTTTTTGAAATGACTAAACTCTCAAGCTCATTCCATTGAAAATGCCCTACTATATGCTTGTATATCGTCTCATATCAATTACCAAGGCATTGTGCAACACATAAATCATAAGGTCTTTGGGAAAGAGGACGGTAAGTGAGAATAGCCCAAGTAGGAAAAAACGGTGATAAGTGTAGGAAAAGGTATAAGAGATGATAAAAACCATTAGAACTAGCAAAACACATGACTAACAAACTTCAACGTCATACAAGTGCAAGGGGGTCCAACGCTTTACTTGCAAACTAAAGAAAATACAAAGGATAATTTTTTCTACTTTAGGAGAATAATGATACAACTCCCTCTTTATTACTAAGCAATAGAAAATAAGATTTATGAGGTTATTTTTTTAGATTACCTCCTTTATTGATTTTTTTCCTTTTTTTTTTTTTCATTCTCTTTTTTTTTTTTTTTTTTTTTTTTCAAACTAAGAAACAAACAAATAGTACCAATATGGATTTCCCCCAAGCTTGATCATTACATACTAAGTACAAGAAATTTGATAGCCACATGCCCCAGTTAGTCCTAAGGTTGGTTGAAAGGAATTGGGCTACCTCTTTTCGGGTTGTTTAATGTATGGTGTAGTGAAGTAAGGTAAAGTGGGAAAAAAGTGTAATAAAGATCAAGGTTCGAAAGGTATATAATGTGGTGGAAGGTAGAAACGAATGCCTCAATCATTTCTATGTGTTTGCACATACCAAGGCAACATCAACAAGACTCAACACAAGTTCTAAAGGAACAAGTCCATGGAAGAGAAAATACGCACAAATTTAAGGTGAGACTGAAGTGGTCAGTCATATGGCCGGAACAATATCTCACAAGGTCGATTTTATCTATTCACTCGGACTCTATTGTTTCCAAAAGAAAATAATGGTACTTCTAAACATGATATTCTAAAAAGGATTTTTCACTCCATGTCATGCATTTTTCTTGTCAGAACAAACTATATCAATTTTCATGCATTGCAAATCTCATCTAAAGTAGCTATGTGTGATCATCAAAATCATCAAGACAAAACGACACAACTGACTCGACTGAAAATGACTAAGACTCTAAACTGCAAAAGAGAAAGACTTGCACAAATGTCACTCCCCCACACTTAAAGGTTGCATTGTCCTCAATGGAATTAAATTAAACCGTGGGAGGGTAAAAAGAAAACTCACAAGATGCAATTGGCAGGCTCCTTGTGTTCATATCATCATGCTCCGAACATCGTAGTCCTGGAGAACTTTCGTCTAACCCTGAGGAGTTGGAGAGTGGAGAATTGAGTGTTACCGGAGCACAGATCAGACGGGCGTCTCAAGGCAGGGACGCACGTCCAAGGCAGAATTCAGCAAAAAACTTAAAATTTTTCATTCAAATCAAATTCAAACTCTTATTTCATCAAAAAAACAAATACAAAAACTCAAAAATGAATAAAAACAAATAGAAAATAGTGGGTTGCCTCCCACCGAGCGCTTTTGTTTAACGTCGTTTGCTCGACGAAAACCCTAATGAAGCTAGTCCTCATAAATCTCCGCCCAATCCACAATCCGGATCCGACGACGGAGCATATTAATCGTGGGAGGAAAATCGTACTCATCCTATAAAGCCTAGTCCTCTCCAGCGACATCCACTCCTCTAAAGTGTTCAGCACGCTGCACTAGCATCAAGTCAGTCAGCATCGGGTCTTTAAGGATTGTGTACGGTCATCCTGAAGCGTGCTGCAGGTCCTTTGTACTAAACTCTCCACCTCCCATAGCTTGGGGTACAATGATAACATAGGTAACTGTCCTGATGCGGGTGCTAATGTCGTAATCTACATCCAGAATGATCGTCCCTCCAGGTCCATCATCTAAAGTGATAAGTGGAATCCTACTAATGTATGAGAACTCGTGCGGCAGAACTCCGTAATCCATTTTAAAAACAAAGCTAAACTGAGGCATATTCAAACAAAAACCTAATTAGGCTTAAAATAAATGAATCAAAGAAAAGAACAAAAACGAAAGTAACTAAAATAGGAAAGGATATCTAGGATGCCTCCTAGTGGCGCTTTGGTTTATGTCGTTAGCTCGAAAATCTTTCAATTCAGCCTGGATCAGACCACTTTACCTCTCTCCCAGCCACTACATCGTGTAAGCTCTGATCAGTAGTGTGGCTACAAAAATAGCATCTAACACATGGGGTCAAGTTTCTGATCGATTTCCATATGCTTTTAATCATCCCCATTGTAGACTTCTTCTTTCTCTGTCTTTTCTTCAACTGTCGCTCCCTTTTAAGCTCTTCCATATCCCAACTACCAGCCAGAACTTCCTCTACTAGACCACTGCCGTCATTCTCAGAAAACAAGTCGGGCAAAAACTCGTCAAACTCATTGACTTCAGGAGTGCCACACCCGAGGATGTCGAGGAAGTGAACAATCAAAGGCTTCTCTTTGGTTTGACCGATATAATGCTTGCACCTTTGACCATTCACTCTGAACGGCTGGTCACCATGACCTCTTAGTTCTAAAACACCTCCAGGAATGATTTGTAGAATTTCAAAGGGGCCGGACCAACGTGTCCTCAACTTCCCAGGAAACAGATGTAACCTGGAATTGTACAATAAAACTTGCTCCCCGACTTGAAATTCTCACTTCTTGATTTTTGCGTCATGAAGGAGTTTCATCTTATCCTTACTTATCCTGGCACTCTCGTAGGCTTGGAGTCTAAACTCTTCTAACTCATGCAACTGCTGCAGTCGGTGTTCACCACATGATTGGGTATCGAAGTTTAAGAACTTAGTGGCCCAATATGCTCTATGCTCCAACTCAACCGGCAGGTGGCATGGTTTTCCATACACCATCTGGTAGGGTGATGTGCCCATGGGGGTCTTATAGGCAGTTCGGTATGCCCATAGTACATCACCCAATTTAAGACTCCAGTCCTTCCTGTGACTATTGACTACTTTTTCCAGGATCTTCTTCAAGCTTTGATTGCTTCTCTCAACCTGGCCACTAGTCATAGGGTGATATGGTGTGCCAGTTTTATGCCGGACACCATATTTCTCAAGTACGTTTTCTAGTGGTCGGTTGCAGAAGTGTGTCCCTTCATCACTTATCAAGGCACGTGGACACCCAAATCTCACGAAGATGTTCTTCTTTAGAGAATTCATGACCGTTTTATGATCATTGTGAGAAGTGGCTTGAGCCTCCACCCATTTCGATACATAATCGACACAGACTAAGATGTATTTATTACCACAGGAAGATGGGAACGGGCCCATAAAATCAATCCCCCATACATCGAAGACTTCACATTCAAGAATGGGCTTCAATGGCATGTCAAAACGCCTTGTTAGAGCTCCGGTTCGTTGGTACCTATGACAAGCTTTACAGAAAGCTTCTGTATCCTTGATGATCGTGGGCCAATAGAAACCAGATTGAAATATCTTGGCAACGGTTTTCCAGGGACCAAAGTGACCACCAGTAGGTCCACTGTGGCATTGTTCAATAATGTCACGTTGCTCAGATTCATGTACACATCTCCTTAGAAATCCATCCTTACAAATCTTGAAGAGGTAAGGTTCATCCCATACAAATGTTTTCAAATCAGAGAAGAATTTCTTCTTCTCCTGATATGAAAATTCCGGATTAAGATATTGGGAATGAAGGTAGTTGACGATGGAAGAATACCATGGAACATCTGGAGCACAATCATCTATCAGCATAACATTCTCAAGAGGAAAGTAAAGATCTATATCGTCAGGGTCTTCCTTTTCCTCATTCAACATTCTCGAAACATGATCAGCCATTACGTTTTCACTGCCCTTTTTGTCTTTAATCTGGACATCAAACTCTTGTAGGGTCAGTATCCAACGTAGTAAGCACGGTTTAGCCTCCTTCTTTGTCATGAGATATCGCAAAGCAGCGTGATCAGTCCACACAATCACTTGAGCACCCAACAAGTAACTATGAAATTTGTCCATAGCGAAGACTACGGCTAGTAATTCCTTTTCAGTCGTCGTGTACTTTACTTGGGTAGGATTCAGTGTGTGACTGGCGTAATAGATAGGCTGGAATTTTCCCTTAATCCGTTGTCCTAAGACTGCACCAACAACATAGTTTGATGCATCGCACATAAGCTCGAAGGGTAGATTCCAGTCAGGCGAGATAAGAATCGGTGCAGAAATTAATCGACTTTTAAGCTCCTCAAACGCTTGCTTGCAACTATCATCGAAATTAAAAACAACGTCTTCTTTGAGCAAAGTAGATAGGGGCTTGGCTATCTTGGAAAAGTCTTTAATGAATCTCCTATAAAAACCGACGTGTCCAAGAAAACCTCTAACTTCACGCACATTCCTAGGATAGTTCAGCTTCTCGATAGCTTCAACTTTTGCCCTGTATACTTCAATACCTTTGGCTGAGATTTTGTGGCCAAGAACTATTCCTTCATCTACCATGAAATGGCACTTTTCCCAATTTAGGACTAAGTTCTTTTCCACACATCGGGATAACATCTGGTCAAGATTATCGAGACAATCATCAATGGATTGACCAAAGACCGAAAAATCATCCATAAAAATTTCCATACACTTTTCAACTAACCCATCAAAGATGGCCGAGATACATCTTTGGAATGTAGGCAGGGCATTGCAAAGACCAAATGGCATTCGCCTGTAAGCGAATGTACCATAGGGGCAGGTGAAAGTGGTCTTTTCTTGGTCAACCGGATCGATGGGTATCTGGAAATATCCTGAATATCCATCCAGGAAACAGTAGAATGCATGTCCCGCCAGGCGCTCTAGCATCTGGTCAATGAATGGAAGGGGAAATGATCTTTCATTGTAACCTCATTGAGCTTTCTATAGTCGATACAAACTCTATAACCAGTAACGAGCCTCAATGCTATTTCTTCTCCCTTCTCATTCTTCTCAATAGTAATTCCTCCTTTCTTGGGAACTACCGAGTAGGGGATACCCTTTCACTGTCAGCAATTGCGTAAATGTTACCCATGTCTAAAAGCTTGATAATCTCCTTTTTGACCACTTCTTGCATATGAGGGTTGAGCCTCCTCCGGGGTCATGTCTAACACATTTTGCACCCTCTTGAGTCTTGATTTTATGCATACAAACGTCGGAGATATCCCTCTGATGTCTCCTACTTGCCAACCAAAGGCTTTCTCGTTCTTTCTCAAGACGTTTAACAACTTCATCTCTTCCAATCGAGATAGCTTGGCAGAAATAATCAATGGAAGCTTGTCACCTTCTCTTAAGAACACATATTTCAGATGCTTAGGTAACGGCTTCAGTACCAGATCTGCAGGGGGTCTTCTAAACTTGATTTAAGATCTCCACTTTTCAACTCAACATCATTGAGTTTACTTAGTGGTCCCACTGCTAAAACCTCTCTTTTCAATAATCCTTTATCAAACTCAGCTTCTAACTGTTCTAGATTCACCACACCATGATTATTCAGATTCTCAACTAATCGCTCGTATTCAATTGCAACAACCATGACTTGCTTTTCCATGTAATCATTGAAATCATCTAACATATCTTCAATGGAGAAGCCGGTGGGGTAATCAGAGGGTCTCTGAATAGCTTTGGAGACATTGTAGCTCACCTCCTGATCACCGACTCGTATAGTCACTTGCCCACCATCACAATCAATGAGGGCCCTGGCTGTAGAAAGAAAGGGTCTTCCAAGTATCAAGGGGACATTCTCATCATTCTCTATGTCCGGACGTACCGAGAAAACCGGAAAGGTAAATTTATCAATTTGAACTAATACGTCCTTTAATATTCCCGCAACTTTTCTTGGAAGATCTATCGGCAAATTGAAGGTTCATGGTTGTGGGTTCTAGAAGATCATTCAATCCAAGTCGTTTTTGCGTACGGACAATGGCATCAGACTTATGGATGCACCCAAGTCACATAAAGAATTTGGGAAGACTAAGCCTCCCATCAGCAATGTGAGCACAAATTTCCCAGGGTCACCCCTCTTGATTGGTAGATCATCATAAGTTACCATTGAGCAATCCTCACCAATCAACCGATCCATGTCTTCTAACTTCTTCTTAGACGAAACAACATCCTTGATGAACTTGGTATACTTAGGCATCTCAACCAAAACATCAGATAGTGGAAGATTAACCTGAGTATTTTTCAGAAGATTTAGCACTTTTTCGTATTTCTTATCCTCATGCAAGGGGATGTTGATTTTTTAGGTGGAAATGGAAGTTTCTTCAAATCATTCTCAGAAAAGACTTTCTTCGAGGATGAACTGACAGCTTTGTCTTCCAAATCTTTCCACCTCACCACTTTCTCATTTTTCTTACTAGTCAGGGGATCAGCCACCTGAGGTCCTTC
This sequence comes from Gentiana straminea, assembly GCA_036785695.1. NCBI lineage: Eukaryota > Viridiplantae > Streptophyta > Magnoliopsida > Gentianales > Gentianaceae > Gentiana > Gentiana straminea. Next base: position 12,474,436 of record JAVUPR010000114.1, on the reverse strand, counting down.
AAACTCTTTACTTTTCAGGGGATCAGCCACCTGAGTACTCTCTTGCAGAAAAGGGGAATATAGGTGCTCGACTTCCCCTCCTACCTTATCACTGGCCGGAGGGGTTAGTGGTTTCCCTGGTTCGGGGGACCACTTAGTTGAGTACCAAATCTCAGATTCATTGCACTGGCCTCTTCTCTACCATACGGAATTGAAGGTACCAGGTCAGTGCATTGGCTATGATTTAAATCGGTCTGAGCTACCTGACCGCCCTTAGGGTTCTTCTCCGTAAAGCTAGGCAACTGCCTTGAGGGTCTGGAAGCTAACTGCTCGGCCAATTGCTTGATTTGCCTCTCAAGATTCTTCATTGTTCTATTTTGCTCCTCCCGAAAGGAGTCCCACTGAGCTCTGATATCATTAGAGTGCGAGGGGCCTTGAGAATTTTGGAGGTTTTGGGGAAAAGGCTGGCTAGACCGACTCTGCAATGCAGGATTAGAATTGTTAGGCCAATTCAGATTGGAAAAATTAGTATTCTGGTTCTGATTGAAATTAGGGTTTCTATTGAAATTCTGACTTTGGTTAAAATTCGAATTTTGATTGAAATTTCGATCATGATTGAAACCCTGGTTTTGAAGATTACTTTGGCCAGAGAATTGATTATTAAATCTCTGGTTTTGCTGGCCAAAGAAAGCGTTTACTTCGGCATTCTGTCCATTCATAGGACAGAAACGAGATGTATGCCCCATATTGTCACAGTTCTGACACGTGACTTGATTGTATTGTCCATAATCATGAACATCATTATTTTGATGACTAGAAGGGGAAATGAATTGACACTGGCCAACCATATGGCCAGTCTGACAGCAATGTTCACAATACAGAACCTGAGAGTTCTGTGGGAATGATAGATTCTGGTTAATCGGATTATAAGCCATTTGAGAAGCTGCAATCTGCTTTTGCAGCATGGCGATCGACTTTGTATATTCATTTCCTCGATCCTGGGAGGAGGAGGAGGTGCTTGGATAGCTTGAGAGAGGGGGCGTAATTATACTTGGCAATATCCTCAAATAGTGCCCATCCCTCTTCAGGTGTCTTTCTCAAGAATGCCCCACCAGAAGAACTATTTACCATGCCCTTAGTGAGCTCGGTCAATCCACTGAAAAACGTATTGACTTGCCTCTGCAAGTCCAAACCATGATGGGGACATTTACGAAGAAGAGACTTGAACCTCTTCCATGCATCAAAGAACGATTCGCTTTCCTTTTGGCAGAAAGTGAAAATGTCACTTAAGCATTGGGTTTGTCTTGGATGGCGGGAAATATTGACTTAAGAACTCTTTTTCTAGTCCAAATTTGGTGGTAATGGATTCAGCAGGGGAAGAGCCGTACCACTCTTTTGCCTCCCCCTTCAAGGAAAACGGAAATAGTTTCAGTTTAATCGCATCCTCACCGACTCCTTGGATGCGAGTCGTACCACATATCTCCGGAAATGTGTGTACGTGCGTATGAGGATTTTCAGATTAAAACCCGTGGAAGATGGATGCATGTTGCATCATTTGAATGAGCCCAGGCTTGAGTTCGAAGGTCTATGCATTGATGGTTGGTAAGACGATAGCCGAGTTGACCTTCACTTCGCCAGGCATGGCGTAGTCTGCCAACGTACGTCTATCTTCAGCAGCCATAATGATGAAATCTGCGATCTCTTCAGCTAAGCAATCCTCAAGGTCTTGATCAGCCCTGTCAGAAGGAATCACAGAACGGATTCTCCGCCTGTTTGGTCGGACTATGGTCCGCTCAAGGTCAGGGGTATAGAGTAGTGGCCCTTTTTGACTTCGAGTTTGCATAAACCGGAACAAAAAACAAGTGGTTTAACCTTTTAATCAAAGGTTAAAACCAAGAAAAGATTTTAAAGAAAAGAGGTCAGACGGGCGTCCGGATTACTGGACGGGCGTCTGCTTGAAGAACTAGACGGGCGTCCGGATTAACTGGACGCTCGTCTGATTTCAGAAAAAACGGAAAACAGAAAAACAAAAAAGAAAAGATAAACTAGAAAAATAATAACTACGAAACCTAACGACGAAAAACCTAATAACATAAACTACAAATTACCTAATAATAATAGATAAAATAAAATAAAAAATAAAAAGAGAAATAAATGTAAAATTAAACAAGAAAATAAAAACTAGACAACCGTCCGGTTCCCCAGCAACGGCGCCAAAAACTTGTCTCGGATTTTATCTAAGCAAAATAAACAAGTAATAAAATAATCCGGTTTACCCCAAGTGCAGGGATCGTAGTATAGCAACTAATACCGGGTCGATCTCACAGGGAATCGGGTTGTTTATTCTAGTTTTTATTTGATTAACCTAATTATGTCACGACTACTACTACTAAAAATATTATAACGAAATAAAACAATTAACAAGTAACAAAGCTAAAAACGATAATAACGAAAGTAAACTGGACAGAAGATCGAGATCTAAAGCCAGGAAAATATGGGTGCGAACAAGTTAACTAACCTAAGTTTATTCTAACCCTAATACGCAATAAAAACTATAGCTTTACTAGGCAATTCTAGCACAAGTGATTTTAGTCAATAATTTAACAAACGAACAAGCTATTGATCCACCAATCCTACAACAATCAATTTCTATCTAGATTATCTCGTGATTTTTAACCAAGTTGTGATTCACCTAACAAAGGTATGAACTCCTAATCTCTTAAAAAAGTTCGCCTATCAATCTTTTATCTTTCGATCCGAAAGATTAATGCTTTCAAATCAAAGGTGTAAGATTTCTCAATCTAGCAACCTAGAAATTCAACCTAATCAACTCTCGTTATTTTTAGGTTAAAGATCTAACCTTTATCATGGTGATCTAAGGTTTAACATGATTCTCATCAAAATCAAACAATCAAACATGCAACGATCTCTCGATGTAATTGCATAAAAACGAACAAAACGATAATAAAGGTACAACTTTGATAAGAAAAACTCACAAGATAATCAAGAAACGAAACTTAATTGTTGATAGGATGGCTTCACAATGCTTGTTCCAAGAGCTTTTAGCCTCTAAACATCACTTGAAAGCTTGAATGTGCTTGAATAAAGTACATAAATTGAAAGATATAATATAGAGATTGCAAAGCATAAAAATTGATCTAAAATAAGTATAAAACGCAGCTAAGCCGCCCGTTAGTGTTATTATGGCCGCCTAGACAAAATTAGGGTACATAATGATGTGAAAAACGCGACTATTTATAAGAAAATAAGTCGGTTTCAGCAAAGGCGGCGCTTGGACGCCCGTCCAAAAGAGTGAACGCCCGTCCAGTCATGCATAAAAACTTCGAGTCGGGCCGAGCTGGATCAGACGCCCGTCCTTTGTAAAAATAGACGCTCGTTCATCAATTTTGTCAAAACTCTGATCTGATTTCTTCATCCTGGACGCTCGTTCATCAATTTTGCGTTCAGTTTACTTCAAATCCGATTTTTCCATCTCTATCTTCAATCAACTTCATCCTTATCCTATATAAATCCGATCTTTAACACCTCTTAATCCTCTTTTAAACCAATTTCGTGCATCTACAAGATAAATAAAATATTGCAAAGCGTAATAACATTCAAATGAATAGAAAATCAACAATAAAACCTCATAATTCAACCACTCTGTGATTAAACCGTTTCAAACCTCACTTGCTCAATAAACCAATAAAACACTCAACTTCTATGCAAATTATATAAATATGGAGGAAATTATTACGAAATATAACATTATAAATCACATAAAATCACCCTAAACACTGAACCGAGGAATCTGTACGGTACAGCGGGCCATGTGCCCAGGACATGCCCTAGACAAGCCCAGGACGTGTCTGGACATGTCCAAGATCAGCCCAGACGCTGAACCGAGGGACATTGTCGGTTAAGCGAGCCGACTTAACCCTAAAACTTCCAGATTTACCCTTTTAGCCCTAGGTCGGTTTATTTACTATAAATAAGATGTAATACATCAAATCAAGACGAGTTTTAACCACTTTTAAGAAAGTAGATCGAACCGAACTAGTTAATTATTCCCTAATCGTTCCCTATATTGATTCATACACTTTTGTCATTAAAGTTCCTAGAATAGAATCAATTATTGGTGTATTTTCCTAAAGTGGTTCATAGATTGTGCACGGACTCTAGAACCCTATGAATAGCTAAATGTCTACCGTGTGCGGGCTAGAACAATATTAACTAAACACGAATTAAGAACTAGAAAATACCGATAGTAATTATTGTAAACCTCGCTACGTAACTACCGTGCACGGGCTAGTTAACTAATAACGATCTAATTGTTTCTTGTCCAATTACTCTTTTCAACCTTAGTTCTTCAAGAATAATTTACGAAAACATGCAATGAGTTGATCAAGTTCTAAACATGTAAGTTAAAACGAAACAATAGAAATAATCAAAACAATTCGTATCGGGGAAACTAAATCGTTAAGGCTTTTCTCCAATATAGACCGTTGGGTACTCTTCCAAAACAAAGTCTTTTCCCCGAGACCGGGCGTTTCTCGTGTATGAATCAATATAAATCACGATTAGGTGCAAATTAAATAATTTAACCTAACATGCTTGTAACAAGGATAATCATCACAAATTCATAAAACATAGAAGAAAGAATCGACATGATTACCTAGAAACACGAGATCAATCTTCTAGCTATTTCCTCCGCAATGAATCACCAATTGAACGAACATGCAAAAGCTAAACTACTCTCAAATAATGAAGAAAACAAGAACTTTAGTTTTAACCACTTTTAAGAAAGTAGATCGAACCGAACTAGTTAATTATTCCCTAATCGTTTCCTATATTGATTCATACACTTTTGTCATTAAAGTTCCTAGAATCGAATCAATTATTGGTGTATTTTCCTAAAGTGGTTCATAGATCGTGCGCGGACTCTAGAACCCTATGAATAGCTAAACGTCTACCGTGCGCGGGCTAGAACAATATTAGCTAAACACGAATTAAGAACTAGAAAATACCGATAGTAATTATCGTAAACCTCGCTACGTAACTACCGTGCACGGGCTAGTTAACTAATAACGATCTAATTGTTTCTTGTCCAATTACTCTTTTCAACCTTAGTTCCTTCAAGAATAATTTACGAAAACATGCGATGAGTTGATCAAGTTCTAAACATATAAGTTAAAACGAAACAATAGAAATAATCAAAACAATTCGTATCGGGGAAACTAAATCGTTAAGGCTTTTCTCCAATATAGACCGTTGGGTACTCTTCCAAAACAAAGTCTTTTCCCCGAGACCGGGTGTTTCTCGTGTATGAATCAATATAAATCACGATTAGGTGCAAATTAACATCGTTCAATTCGATCTACAAATAATTTAACCTAACATGCTTGTAACAAGGATAATCATCACAAATTCATAAAACATAGAAGAAAGAATCGACATGATTACCTAGAAACACGAGATCAATCTTCTAGCTATTTCCTCCGTAATGAATCACCAATTGAACGAACATGCAAAAGCTAAACTACTCTCAAATAATGAAGAAAACAAGACTCTTAACCACTTTTAAGAAAGTAGATCGAACCGAACTAGTTAATTATTCCCTAATCGTTTCCTATATTGATTCATACACTTTTGTCATTGAAGTTCCTAGAATCGAATCAATTATTGGTGTATTTTCCTAAAGTGGTTCATAGATCGTGCGCGGACTCTAGAACCCTATGAATAGCTAAACGTCTACCGTGCGCGGGCTAAAACAATATTAACTAAACACGAATTAAGAACTAGAAAATACCGATAGTAATTATCGTAAACCTCGCTACGTAACTACCGTGCACGGGCTAGTTAACTAATAACGATCTAATTGTTTCTTGTCCAATTACTCTTTTCAACCTTAGTTCCTTCAAGAATAATTTACGAAAACATGCAAAGAGTTGATCAAGTTCTAAACATGTAAGTTAAAACAAAACAATAGAAATAATCAAAACAATTCGTATCGGGGAAACTAAATCGTTAAGGATTTTCTCTAATATAGACCGTTGGGTACTCTTCCAAAACAAAGTCTTTTCCCCGAGACCGGGCGTTTCTCGTGTATGAATCAATATAAATCACGATTAGGTGCAAATTAACATCGTTCAATTCGATCTACAAATAATTTAACCTAACTTGCTTGTAACAAGGATAATCATCACAAATTCATAAAACATAGAAGAAAGAATAGACATGATTACCTAGAAACACGTGATCAATCTTCTAGCAATTTCCTCCGCAATGAATCACCAATTGAATGAACATGCAAAAGCTAAAATACTCTCAAATAATGAAGAAAACAAGAACTTATATTGATAATACTTTAAGTAAATTGTCTGCTCTCAAAATTCGTCTGTATTCTGATGTATTACATCTTATTTATAGTAAATAAACCGACCTTGGGCTAAAAAGGGTAAATCTGGAAGTTTTAGGGTTAAGTCGGCTCGCTTAACCGACAATGTCCCTCGTTTCAGCGTCTGGGCTGATCCTGGACATGTCCAGACACGTCCTGGGCTTGTTTAGGGCATGTCCTGGGCACATAGGCCGCTGTACCGTACAGATTCCTCGGTTCCGCGTGCTGGGCTTCATTCTAGGCTTGTCCAGAACGTGTCCTGACTGATCCTGAGCATTCCTTGGGCACTTGGGTCGCTTTACCGAGAAATATTCTCGGTTCAGCATCCTAGGGTTTCCCTGGGCTTGTCCTGGGCATGTCTGGGCTTGTCCTAGACATGTCTGGGCCTTGTCCTGGACATGTCTGAGCTTGTCCAGGACTGATCTCGGACCTGTCCAACAGCTCGACTTGGTTCTCCTCCGGTTCGATCTCGATTTTTCTACATGTTTCGGCTCAAATCCTCTTCGGTTCGGATTATTCCTACAAAGAACCGTAAAACGTGTAGTAATATAATTAGATATAGAAATAAGATAAAAATACGAAATAATCACGATAAAAGCTCATACGCAACTTCCAATCAAATTAAGCACTTTTACGTATAGTTTATCATGAATTAATCATGTTTAAGTCCAATTTCGGGGGTAAATTGATATAGAAAATGTCATAAAGTTGATTCGCATCAACTACCCCCCACTTAATCTTTGATCGTCCCGAGCAAACATCACATTGAAAAGTACTTCTCGAAAAATCATACACGCCGAATAGTACCTACTTAAATCGAGATACAAACATAAGATGTGAATCAACTTCAATCCATAAGCAAGTCATTAAGCATCCCTACTATATGTATAGATCTAATTCGTTGGTGTATAAATCATGAAATAGTGGTTGCGTTATTCAGATCTGCGATGGTCTATATCGCTAGATCTTAATACCTAGTAAATTACTAGTTCATGATAATCAGCGCCAGCTACGTTGATCAACAGATTCAATTTACATGTTAGTAGCCTGATCAACTACGTGCATGTTATCGTAAATTATCATGAAGTACTGATAGTGAAGTGTTAGTTTGGACATTGTCTTGATGGACCCTAGGAACGTGCTAATCAGTGTCGATAGCTGCCTAGGCGGGTTAGCGGTATGGGTTAACGCCCAATACTGGAAACTTTAGTTCTTTATGCGTATGGAATATTACGGACCAATTAAGGAGGGTAGCTTGTGTATAGATTATCTACTACCATGGTCGGAGTAGATAGGGTTAGGAGTTGTACTAGTAGCTAATAATGAATTAAAATTAACCAACGGGGAGAACTATTGCATGTGTGGGGGGAATAACTAATTACTCATAATTGAACTAAAACATTAGAAACTCTTGTTAAACCGTGTGAACTAGCGTAACCTTGTTAGTTTGTGGCACCAATTTTACTACTGTCTATATTTTAGTTTGTCGTAGACCTTATTTGTGACAAACTCAATCTCAAGAATTTGAAGTTCTTACGATTCTCTGTGGGATCGACCTTGACTCAAGAATTTGAAGTTCTTACTACGATAGACCTAGTCCTATTGCTAATAAGTGCTTTGCACGCGATCAATATTCTCTGGCGCTGTTGCCGGGGACTTGTGTCAAGAATACTTTTTCTTGGAGATTGAGTGTCTGTATATATTCGAGTCTATTTTATTGAGTCTGTTTTATAATCTTTTTATACTGGATTCGTACAGAGTCCGTTCTATTGAAATCTAAAAAATAAATTGCATCCGGTTTATCGGGGGTTACCCGCGGTAAATCGGGGGTCCCAGATTCGGCATAATCGGTCTGTCAGTTCAGCATCGAGTCATTAGTCAGAGTCTGTATTTTGTAGTCGGCCAGGCGTGTGTATCAGCTGCCGAGGCATGTCACTAACTTTTCATTTTCTTTTTTTGTCTTGTAGTAAGCTACGCGAAGTTCAGCAGCCAAACTCGAGAGATTCATACGTGAGATCGAAAAGTTTGCTAGAAAAAAAAGAAAGGAAGCTTGAGAGAATATTGTTAGGCTGGTGGACGACGTGAGTTCACACGAAGGAAATCATAGCTAGAAGGAGGAAGAAATTCCACCTTTGGAGGATACATATAACATCATGGTAGAGAATTGACAAAACGGAATAGTCAATAGAGCAGGAGTTGTGGTACAATGAGATAGGAGAACGCTACAGAGTTATGCAATGTCGACGATAGAGCAGTTCATGCCAGCGATTGTTCAGCCAGAGAATGCGACTGAGGTCTTTCATCCGAAGCCAAATGTGATACATATGGTGACTAATTACACTACCTTCCATGGAGTACCGAATGAAGATCCTGGTGTACACGTCACTAACTTCTTGGAGATAGTCATCACAGTCAAACCAACAGGTGTGCCTGAAGATAACATTAAGCGGAAATTGTTTCCATTGATTCTGAAAGACAAAAAAGCGAAAATATGGTTATTGTCTCTAGCACCAGGATCGATCCAAAATTGCACCGATCTACTGTAGAAGTTTATGAACAAGTACTTCCCACCTGGGAAGTCACTACAGATGAGACAAGACATCATGAATTTCAAGCAAAAGCCCACTGAAACTTTCGAGGAAGTTTGGGAAATATTTAAAGAAGCACGAAGGAGATGCCCACACCACGATATCACTCTGCCCGTACGAATGCATAGTTTCTATCACGGATTATGGCCAAGTGAACAAATGAGAGTTGATTCATCGAGCAACGGATGTTTTGCATTGCTATCACCTGAAGAAGCTAAAGAGAAATTGGAACAAATAGCACTAACAAGCCAATGGGGAAAGCATGAAATTGAGACTGCAAAGGTATCTGAAGGCGTATTTGGAGAAGATACTTCTCAAAAGATTTTATACCAGCTAATGGTGATGAATGAGAAAATAGATAGCATGCAAGATCGCATTGACAAGGTTGACAAAGTTCAAGAAATCAAAACCAAAGATATGAACAATCTAGAAAGGCAAGAATATCCTTATGGGGGCGGATATCGCCCAGGATCTCATGACCACCCTGGTTTTCGACTAAGTGATCCTCACGGTGGAGAGAGACCAAGACCAACTGGTGGATTCATGCCTCAATTCAATAAGTCAGGTGGTTGGGAGGCAGCCATGGATAAGATGAGCTCAACTGTGACAGACACAGTCAATCAACTTACCAAATCCATGACCGAACTGAATGCAAACTTCACCACATATTGTTAGAAGAATGATACAAGAGTGACCAATCAGAAAGCCTTAGTGCAGAATCAGTCGCACCAAGTGGGGCAGATTGTCAAAAAAGTGTCACCCGTCCTCCAGGAAGATTGCCAAGTAATACTGAAAAGAATCCGAAGGACGTGAATGCAATTATGACTAGAAGTGGCAAGGAACTGCCTGGACCAGTTGTACCAACTATTCAGGAAGAATCAGAAAGCGCTCAGCATCAAAACATAGCAGAATCTGGAGAAAAAGAGAGGCCAGTAAGTTGGGAAACCACTCCGATTTACCGGGCGTCTGAAAATTCAACAGACGAGCAGGCAGGAGCAGCAGCAGGCGGCAGGTAAGTCTTCAAGAACTGTAACTATTAATCCTGCTACTTTACCCTATCCCTCTAGGAAATATAAACCGAATAATGATGATGCTCATTATAAAAAGTGCATAGAGATGTTTAAGAATTTGCAAGTGAGTATACCTTTGAAAGAAGCTCTGGTCGGAATGACAAAGTATGTGAAATTATTGAAAGAAGCAGTCTCTACCAAAAGGAAATTATTAAACCTTGAGACTATTTGCCTTAACGAGGAATGCTCGGCAGTTTTGCAACGCAAACTGCTTCCTAAGTGTAAGGATCCTGGGAGCTTCCTCATACATTGCACAACTGGAGGAGTGTGCCTAAACAAAGCATTGTGTGATCTTGGAGCTAGTGTCACTTTAATGCCACTCTCCATCTTTCATATGTTAGGAATGAAAGAGTTGAATGAAACATCTATAACCCTTCAATTGGCCGATAGGTCTATGAATCAACCATGTGGAGTAGTGGAGGATGTTCTGGTAAAAGTGGATAAGTTCGTATTCCCCGTAGACTTTGTAGTGCTAGATATGGAAGCTAACCACGATGTTCCATTGATCCTAGGAAGACCTTTCCTAGAAACAAGTAAGACATTGATAGATGTTCATAAAGGTGAGCTGATTCTAAGAGTAAATGAGGACAAAGTAGTATTCAATGTGATGAAAACAATGAAGTATGCATAGGATGAGGGAGAAGCATGTTACATGCTAGATGCCATTGACCCTGAAGTAGCAGAGACTTTTCTCCTGAAAGAAGAAGAAGGAAGTGATGAGGAAACATGGCCTGGGTGTAGCGAAGGTCAAGTACGAGAAGTATAGCCTATATCTTCTATGGATTTAAGAGGAACAATTCATAGACCTTCGTGGCACAAGTTCTTTGACTTACAAATGACTGGTAAGCTATTAAGATCATCGTTGGAAGAACCACCAAGGAACTTAACGTTAAAACCTTTGCCATCTCACCTGAAGTACGTATACTTACCAGATGATACTCTTCCCCTAATAATTTCATCGTTACTATCACCTTTAGAGGAGTAAAAACTTTTAAGAGTATTGAGAGAGCATAAGGGAGCATTCGGGTGGACGATTGTAGATATTAGAGGAATTAGCCCGTCGGTGTGCATGCATAAAATCTCTATAAACCCCGAGAAGAAAGAAGTAGTACAACCTCAAATAAGGATGACACCACAACTAAAGGATGTTGTTAAGGAAGATATTATAAAGATGTTGGAAATGGGGATCATTTTCCCAATTGCAGACAGTGAATGGGTGAGCCCGATTCATATGGTGCCCAAGAAAGGAGGATTCATTGTCCAACCTAATAAGTTCAATGAATTAATCCCTGTGAGGCTACTTACTAGACATCGAGTTTGCATTGATTTCAGGAAACTGAATGACGCAACTCGTAATGATCATTTTCCCCTACCATTCATTGACCATATGTTAGAAAGATTAAGCGTTCATGCTTTTTATTGTGTCTTAGATGGATATTCTGGTTACTATCAGATCCGTATTGCCACCGAGGACCGAGAGAAAACAACCTTCGCATGTCCGTATAGAACTTTTTGCATACAATCGCATGCCCGTCCGCCGAGTTGGATGAGCGTCCACCACCTGTCTATATATACCCCCTCATGCCATGAAACCTCATTCCTTCAAATTTCAAACCGCCTCACCCGACTTTTGCCCTCCTCTCAACCTAAATCCCTTGATTCAACACCAAATTGGGCGATTTCAAGTGCTATAGGACGCCCCTGACCCCCTCTCATCAATTTTCAAAGCCAAATCCCCCAACATTCCATATTTTTGAAGAATCGGCCACCTATAGAGTCCGACTTTGTTCAAGAAAAATCGGATTTTTGAGGTCAATTTGGGTTGTTTTGGACGTCTACAGAGCATTATCTTCATCTACTCATCATCTTTGGTAAGTTTGTAGCAACTTTTCTTGATTTCTTTCACGTTTTTGTGAGTTCGATCTACGGGTCGGCTCATTTTCTTGAAATTTATCTCATTTTGTTGCTTTTTCTTCCTGTTTTGGTGTTGGGATGATGTGGTGATGATGGTTGTGGTGGATGGGTTGACATTGTTGAATTGAAATCCCGATTTGGATGTTAAACGGGTAACCATTGTTGTGGGCTTGTTTGAATTGGTCTTAATAGCTTCAAACATGGTTCATAAGGAAGTGGTTGCGAAGAAGAGGTTCGGTAAGGATGTGGCTAGGGAGAAAGGTAAAAAGCGTAAAGGATCGGACCCTCCCATAGTTGATCCAAATAGAGGAGTAGTGATTCGAGAGCCATCCTCTGGGCTTCACAAATGAGTTAGGACCGATTTGAGGGACGAGACTACTTCCGGATCCGAAACTAATGACGATGAACCCTTGATTAGGATGCCTAGGGTACCTCACGGTGCGCATCTTCTAGGGCTGAACGTACGGTGGAGACAAATTTGTACCGTACGAGGCCGAGACCGAACCGAGGGCTGAACCGCCTCGAAAGAAAGTGAGACCAGCCGTGCCTATTCCTATGCCTCGTCGGTTTGTCAACTCTAAAGCACACGAGGCCTATACCAAACATTACTTTGCGAGAAACATGTTGGTTGAGCGAGCGGTGTTGAAAACGAAAGTGGCCCCCTCTTTTGCAAAAGTGTTGGAAGATAGGAAATGGGAGGAATTAATGAAGATCCCGACTACCCCGGTGAATGATTCGTTGGTTAGGGAGTTTTACGCTAATTTTTCGGAAACCGACTTAGACACGGGGGTGGTGTTGGTTCGAGGTGTTAAGGTTCCCATTTCACCACAAGTTTTTAATGCAAAATATGGGTTGGCAGCATTTGAAGGGTTGGATTATAAGGAGGAAATTAAGAGACGGCAGGATTCTGGACAGGATCCTTTGGAGGACCCGAGGTTGACGGTTGCCCCGATGTTGCTTGGACGCTCGGACCGGGTGGGGACCGTAAGGAGATTGTTACTACGGCGTGGTCCGAGGATTGGAGAGTCTATTGCCATTTCATCCGAGTCGTTGAGTCCGAGGTCGTTCCCGTTACCGAGCTCCGGTTCCACTTCGACACCACCTCGAGCCTCGCTTCTTTCGGATTATCTTCTTCCGAGATTACTCGGCATAGTATGGCTCATAGTTTGAGGGCGATGTTGAGTGACATCCGGGATGGCCAAGATAATATTTTGTCGGTTTTGGAATGTATCGTTGATGGACGGCAACCGAGAGATCGGCGGGTATTCAATGCAAGTAATATGGATTATGTCTTCTCCGAGCGGATAGAGCGGGTGATAGCCGAGGTGGTCAAGATGGAGGAGAAGCCCGAGTCGTCCGACGATGAGGAGGATGAGCCCCCGGTAGACCCCGCCATCGTTTCTACTACGCAGCTCGAGCACCGCACGGACGACGTCCACCGTTGTCGTACCTACTTCGGATCCTCCTCATGTTGATGCCCCCGCCGGTGGTTCTCCGCTCGTTATTCCTCCGTCCGATGCTCCGATTCCGCCCGAGTGATCTTGCGATTTTTATGCTTTTTCTCGCTTGATGTATTTCTTTCTTTTATCCGACTTCGATCCGGTTGTACAATGACTATTACTACTTTCCTTTTGGATGCTTCTATGATTTCTCGTACTTTCTATTTTTTCTCGTTGCTTCATGTAAGCCGTCTAGCACCACATATTTGGATTGCGATTTCATTGGTATTATGATCATTTTTGGTTGACGCTTGTTGTTCTATCTCTTTCATTCATTCCTTTCACATTATTACGTTATTGTGCCCCGTTTTCCCCGAGATTCTCGTTGTTTTGTCGAGTAGTGCGATCTAGTCTTGGTTGAGTTCGGTTTGGACGTTTTTTTCCGACGCTTTTGCGAGTGTTGTTTCTTTCATGCTCCGGCCTCGACCAACATCTCGATTTTCTACGCGCTTACAGCTAAGTTTCTTATCCTTTTACTTTCTGCACAACATGAGGACATGTTGCATTTTTAAGTGTGGGGGAGGGGATAGTTCGATTTGTGCCTATGTGTAAACGTTTGTTTAGTACGTTAGATTGTTTTTATTATGCGAAATGAGCGTAAATTTTTCAAAACTTTCCGACACCCTTGTTTTTGTTTTGTCCCGAGTAGGCAATTCAATTTGAAGTTCGTTGTTTTTATAGTCATCTATGCGATATTTCATATGTTCCGTAAGTTAGTTGTTTCACCTGTCACTATTTCACGAGCCATAGTGACGATGAGCTATTTTATAAAGCTATACCCCGTTTTGGATTAGTAGTTTTTGATTTTCTTATAAGTCATGTGCTTAGTGCTACATATATATCTTGAGATTTATGATAGTTTGTATTTAGATCCGAAGTACGAGATACTGTGAATATCTAGATGTTTGAATGTGATAAGTAACACGTAACTAATGTCAAATGAGAAGTTGAAAAAGTTAAATGAATCTATGTGTGTGTCGAAAGCTAGTCGATGATTTGAGTGCGATAGGGTATACCACGTATGTCCTATACCACTATGATGACTAAGAGCTCACGACAGTTAGGAAAAGCTGCCTTATGATTGGAGTAAGGTAGGGGATTATCTCGAAATGTCCTATTCTGCTATGAGGGCAAAAGCTCATCCTAATGTGTGTTTAAAGTGAATGAATTCAATCAACTTAAGATATGTTGTGAAATTGAATATAAGGCTTAGTTTTCGTTAATCCTATCCCCAGTATAAACTGAAAGATATGATGTAGGGATTATCCTCTGAGTATTTCAGAAAGGCCCTAGATATATTCGATCATCCTTTTCGGGATATGTCACGTTTGTAGGGTACATCTTATGAGTGTCATTTATTACTATTCTACGAGGGGGTATTAGCTAGTTTTGCTTTGAGTTATTCAAGTTTGGTTTTAGTGGAAGTTTTCTATGGCTATGCACTTACACGATGGTGAACACCTAAGTTATTGAATATATGTTATACTTGTTTAGATGCTGTTTTCCTTTCTCGAGCCTAATTTTTTGTTTTGTTTTGCTCGGGACGAGCAAAAGCTAAGTGTGGGGGAGTTGTTAAGGGTGAAAATCTATGTTTTATTATGATATATTTTATGGTATTTTTCCCCCTTAATTGGATTAATTGCATAATAAATGGCCCTTATATGGAAATATTGAGCATACTAGGTTTTTAAGGACTTAATCGCAATATTGAATAAATTATGTGTTTTCATCGTAAATTATAATTAATTGGACTTTATTACGCTTTTGCGATGTTTTCCATGTGTTATAGGTATGTTCATTGTGCTCAAATGGTGATCAAAAAGGGTTAAATTCGAGCTATAAAGATTTAAGAAGAGATAATGATCAAATGGAGTGGGCAGGAAAAGAGATAGAGATGATTTAATCAAGTTTTATTCCAGCTGAACTGGCGTCCAAGTCCCGTCCAGGAGTGGACGGGCGTCTGATAATCCAAACGGGCGTCTAGAGGAAGAATTCAATATTGAGGCATCATGAACTTACTGAACGAACGTCCAGAACAATCAAACGAGCGTCCAAAGTGCAAAAAGAAGATCAGAGAGTTTGGACGCTATCCAAACGAACGTCTGCGTTGGAGTTCAGAACACCTGGACGAGCGTCTACTTACCTGAACGAGCGTCCGGATTGCCGACTTAGTGAAACCGCCTCAAATCTCTATAAATACTTGCCTATTTTCACACATTGGGATACCAATTCTACAATTCTCGAACCCTAAACCCTAGGGGCGGCTATAGGCTGCGTTTTTACTCAGTTTTTTCCCAGTTTTATGTTCTTAAATTTCTAGATAAAATTAGTTTAGTTTATGCAATTTACTTCAACAATTCAAGCTATTCAAGGATGCTAAGAGGCTAGGCTTCCATCAAAAGAGCATTGTGAAGCCATCCAACTTTCATTACTTTTGATTCTTCGGTTATTTTGTAAGTTTTTAATCAGGTTGTTTCCTTTATCATGTCTTATGTTGATTAATTGCATTTATATCGAAAGATGTGCATGTATGATGCTTTATATTTGATGAAAGTCTTTATAAACATTAGATCACCATGATTTAGGAATAGATCTTTAATCTATGTCAAACGAAAGTTGATAGGTTGGAAATCTAGGTTAAAACGCTAAAGTTTGCATCTTTGTTTATGTTATGACGCGTTAATTTCCGTAAATCGAAAGATAGAAATTAATAGGCGAATCATCTACGAAAGTAGGATTCATACCTTTGATAAGATGAACCACAACTTGGTAGAAACTGCAATATAATCGGGATGAGAGATTAGTGTTTGTTGGATAGGTGGATCAATACTCGTTTGCCCGTATTAAACTTGATTTAACCCTTGAGACTTGAACTGTTTAGTTAGTTTATTTTCTATTGCACTTTTAGAGTAATTTGTTCGCAACCAAACCTCCCTAGCTTTGGATTCGTCCTCTCGTCTAGTTTATATTCAGCATATATGTTCGCTTTAGTTTTGTTTAATCGCCGTTTAGTTTAGTTTTCCGTGACATAGTTTAGTTAGACAAAAACTAGGAACCACAATCGTTTAGTTCCCCGTAAGATCGACCCGGCATTAACCACTAGTACTACGATCCTTATACTTGGGGTTAACCGGATTATAAATTTATTACTTGTTTGTTTTGCATAGATAAAATCCGTAGACAAGTTTTTGGCGCCGTTGCCGGGGAACCGGACGGTTGTCTAGTTTTTGTTCTAGTTTTTATTTTGCTTTCAATTCCTGTTTTTAGGTTAGATATTTTCAATTTCTGTTTGTGGTTAGTAGTTTAGTTGTTTTTGTTCAAATTTCTGTCGTTTTAATTGCGTTTTTTGCTAGTAGTTAATATAAAATCTTTGCTCCTAATTTATCCCCTGTTTTCTGTTTACCACGCTCTGTTTTTCCTATCCGTTTCGCTTGTTGGACGAGCGTCCGTACTACCAGACGCCCGTCCAGTTCTTGCTTCAGTCGGACGAGCATTTAGTTTACTGGACGCCCGTCCTCTGAAACGTCATCAATCCTGAATCAGATTCTGACGAACAGACGAGCGTTCACACTTCTGGACGCCCATCTATCCTGAATACTGGTCAGACGCTCGTCCACAATTTTGGACGTCCGTCCGTTCCTCTTTTCCTTCTATCAACTTCTTCTTTTCTTTTCTTTTCCCTAGGTTTTGATCTTAGATTAGATTTTAAGTCTTTAGTTTAAGTCGTTAGTTTCTTAGTTTATAGTTCTCTTTCTCTCCTTCTTTCTTTCTTGCTCAATAACTTGATCTTGGATCTCGGTGTATGCAAACTCGTAGTCAGAAGGGACCACTAATCTACTCCCCGACCCCGAGCGGACCATAGTCCGACCCAATAGGCGGAAACTTCGGTTCGACGAAGGAAACGCTCTAGATCAAGAATTTGAGCATTATCTTTCAGAGAAATCGAAAGAATAGTAATAATGGCGACGGAAGATAGACGGACGTTGGCCGACTATGCCATGCCCGGCACGCTCACCATCAACCCCGTGATTGTTATGCCGCCATTACGCTCAAACTTTCGAGCTTAAGCCAGGACTTATTCGATGATGCAAGATGCATCGATTTTTCACGGCTATCAATCCGAGAACCCCCACACTCACCTACACACATTTCGCACATATGCGGTACTACCCGTATCCAAGGTGTAAGTGAGGACGCAATCAAGCTCAAACTTTTCCCATTTTCCTTGCAAGGGGGGAAGCACTAGAGTGGTATCACTCTCTCCCCTCGGAATCCATTACGACCTGGGCCGGACTTGAAAGAGAATTTTTGAGTCAATATTTCCCTCCATCAAAGACGGCCCAGTGTTTGAACGAAATCTTCACATTCCATCAGCAGGAAAATGAATCTTTCTTTGATTGCTGGAAAAGGTTCAAGTCCCTCCTCCGAAAATGTCCCCACCATGGCTTGTCGATGCAAAGGAAAGTCCATACATTCTTTAGCGGATTGACCGAGCTCACTAAGGGCATGGTCAATAGTTCATCTGGCGGGGCATTTTTGAAGAAAACTCCAGACGAAGGATGGGCATTGTTCGAAGACATAGCCAAATACAACTATGCCCCATCCTATCAAGCTATTCAGGCACCTCCTCCTCCTCCCAAGGTCGAGGAAGTGACTATGCAGAATCTGATTGCCATGTTGCAAAAGCAAATGGCTAACTCTCAACTGACAACGTCTCAAAATGTTCCTAATCCGAGTAATCGACTCTTTCGTTTCCACGAACTCTCGTGTCCCGTATTGCGACAATTGTTGTCAACCCGGCCACGTGTTCACCCCGGTGTCAATTTCAACCCCCCGCTGCTCATCAAGTCAACGCTGTTCATAATAATGGACAGTATAATCCAATCACATGCCAAGTATGTGATGATCCGGGGCACACTGCTCGTTTCTGTCCCATGATTGGACAAAACGTGGAAGTGAATGCTTTTTCTGGCCAGTCTAATCCTAGGTTCAATAACCAATTCTCTGGCCAGAATAATACTCAAAATCAGGGCTTCGGCCAGAATCTGAGTTTCAATCAGAATCCAAACTCGAACTTTAATTCTAACCCGAACTTCAATAGAAACCCCGGTTTTGGTTCGAACCAAAACTCTAATTTTTCCAATCAAACACAAAGGTTTAATCGAATTGGCCCTCCATTTCCAATTCCAATTATCGAATCGGCCCACCCATGCCCACACAAATCAAAATTTCTCCAATTCTCAAGGCCCCTCGAATTCCAATGACCTCAAGGCCGAATGGAACTCATTCAAAGAGGAGCAAAACAAGAACATTCAGCTCCCGATGAGTACCAATAAGAACCTTGAAAGACGAGATAGGGCAACCGGCCGAGCAAGCTAGCATCAAGACCCCCGGGGCATTTGCCCGCTTTACCGAGAAAAATCCTAAGGGCGGTCATGTTGCTCGTGCCGATTTAAGCGGCACCAATGTACCGACCTCGTACCAACCATGCACTATGGACAAGAGGAAGCCAAGACAATGAGTTTAAGAAGCGGTACACACCGAGTGGTCCCCCGGCTTTCGGGGAAACCACTAGCCCCTCCCCGCCATTGATAAGGCAGAGGGGAAGTTGAGCACCCATCGTCCCCTTGGCTGCAAGCAAGTACTCAGGTGGCTGATCCCCTGATAGGTGAAAAGGTTGGAAATCCTCAGGTGGCTGTTCCCCTGAGGACTGAACAAGTTGGAAATCCTCAAGTGGCTGATCCCTCGAGGACCGAAAAAGGGAAAGAAAGTCGTGGCCGATCCCCCGACTACGAAAGCTTCGAAAAGACGGTTCGGTGGAAGGATTTGGAAGACAAAGCTATCGCCGCATCCTCAAAGAAAGTCTTTTCCGAGAGTGATCTGAAGAAGCTTCCGTTTCCGCCGAGGAAGAGCAACATTCCATTGGTTGAAGACAAAAAGTACGAGAAGGTGCTAAACCTTCGAAAAATACTCGTGTAAATCGCCACTATCCGAGGTCTTGGTCGAGATGCCTAAGTATACAAAGTTCATCAAGGATGTTGTACCTTCCAAGAAGAAGTTAGCCGGAATGGATCAAGCGAGCTTGGTAAGGAGTGTTCTCTCGGTCAATTATGAAAGCTTACCAATCAAGAGGAGCGATCCAGAAAATTTGTGCTCACATTGCGTATGGGAGGACTAGTCTTCCCAAATTCCTTATGTGACCTGGGTGCATCTATCGCCTTGATGCCATTATCTGTGTGCAAGCAGTTGGGTTTACAAAGTCTTCTAGAACCCACGACCATGAATCTGCAGTTCGCTGATAGATCTTCTAAGAAAGCTTCAGGAATCCTAAAGGACGTATTAGTTCAAATAGATAGGTTTACCTTTCCAATTGACTGGTACGTTTTAGATATTGAGAAAAGTGAAAATGTCCCCTTGATTCTTGGAAGACCCTTCCTATCTACAGCTAGAGCCCTTATCGATTGTGATGGTGGGCACGTGACCATTCGAGTTGGTGACCAGGAGGTGAGTTATAGTGTTTCTAAATCTATCAATGTACCTTCGGATCTCCAACCGGTTGTTCCATCGAGGAGACGTCCGATGACTTCAATGACTCCATGGATACGCAAGTCTTGGCAGTAGAAGCGTAATATGAGCGATTGATTGATAATCCGAATAATCATGGTGTGGTCAATCTAGATCGCTTAGCACCGAATTTGAGGATGAGCTAAGAGAAGAAGCCTTGGCGTAGGGACCACCGAGTAAGCTCGCCGATGTTGAGTTGAAGAGTGGTGATCTTAAATCAAGTCTAGAGGATCCTCCCGTAGATTTGGTACCGAAGCCGTTGCCTAAACATCTTAAGTATGTGTTTTTAAGAGAAGGTGACAAGCTTCCTTTGATCATCTCTCGCCAAGCTATCTCGTATGAAGAGCTTAAACCGTTAAACGTCTTGCGCAAAAATGCAAAAGCCTTTGGATGGCGGTGGGAGATATCCGAGGGATATCTCCCGACATCCGTATGCACAAAATCAAGACCGAGGAGGGTGCAAAACGAGTTAGACAAATTCGGAGAAGACTCAACCCTCACATGCAAGAGGTAGTCAAGAAGGAAATTATCAAGCTTCTAGATATGGGTATCATATACGCCATTGCGTATGCGGTGAGTGGGTATCCCCAACTCGTGTAGTTCCCAAAAAAGGTGGAATTACGATTGAGAAAAATGAGAAGGGAGAGGAGATAGCATTGAGGCTCGTTACGGTGCTATAGTGGTCCGTATTGACTATAGAAAACTCAATGAGGTCACACCGAAAGATCATTTTCCCCTTCCATTCATAGACCGGATGCTTGAGCGTCCGGCGGGGCACGCATTCTATCGTTTCCCGGATGGATATTCGTGATACTTCCGTATACCCATCGATCCCGTTGACCAAGAGAAGACCACTTTCACTTGCCCTTACGGGACATTCGCCTACAGCGGATGCCATTTGGTCTCTCGTAATGCCCCGGCCACCTTTCAAAGGTGTATGATGGCAATCTTTGACGGGCTAGTTGAAAAGTGCATGGAGATTTTTATGGACGATTTTTCGGTTTTCGGTCAATCCTTTGATGACCGCCTCAATAATCTTGATCGTGTGTTGTCTAGATGTGTGGAAAAGGACTTAGTACTCAATTGGGAAAAATGCCATTTTATGGTCGATGAAGGGATAGTTCTTGGCCACAAAGTGTCCGCCAAAGGTATAGAAGTAGATAGGGCCAAGGTAGAAGCCATTGAGAAGATGAGTTATCCTAAGAATGTACGCGAAGTCGAGGTTTCCTCGGACATGTCGGTTTCTATAGAGATTCATCCAAGATTTTTCCAAAGTAGCCAAGCCCCTATCTACTCTGCTCAAGGAAGACGTTGAGTTCAATTTCGATGAAAACTGCAAGCAAGCGTTTGAGGAGCTCAAGAATCGGTTAATATCCGCTCCAATTCTTATTTCACCTGACTGGAACCTGCCCTTTGAGCTTATGTGCGATGCATCCAACTATGCTGTTGGTGTAGTCTTAGGGCAAAAGCTTAATGGAAAGTTCCAGCCTATCTATTATGCCAGTCACACACTGAATCCTTCTCAAGTTAACTACACAACCACTGAAAAGGAATTATTAGCCGTAGTCTTTGCTATGGATAAGTTTCGTAGTTACTTGCTAGGTGCTCAAGTGATTGTGTGGACTGATCACGCTGCCTTGCGCTATCTCATGACCAAAAAGGAAGCTAAACCGCGCTTACTGCGTTGGATACTGACCCTCCAAGAGTTTGACGTTCAAATCAAAGATAAGAAGGGCGGAGAACGTAGTGGCGGATCATGTCTCTAGGATGATAAGTGAGGAAAGGGGTGATCCCGAAGATATAGATCTTTACTTTCCTCTAGAAAACATCATGTTGATCGATGGCCGCTCTCCCGATGTTCCATGGTATTCGTCCATTGTGAATTACCTTCATGCCCGTTACCTTGACCCCGAGATGTCGTATCGTAGAAGAAGAAGTTCTTCTCTCGATATGAAATATTTCGTTTGGGATGAACCTTATCTCGTTCAAGATCCGCAAAGATGGTTTGCTTAGGAGATGCGTTCCGAATCCGAGCAACAAGAGATTATCGAGCAATGCCATAGTGGACCCACAGTGGTCACTTTGGTCCTTGGAAAACGGTTGCGAAGATCTTCCAAATCCGGTTTCTATTGGCCTACAATCTTTAAGGATACGAAGCCTTCGTAAAGCTTGCGATAGGTGTCAAAGAACCGGAACTCTGACAAGGCGTTTCGACATGCCTTTAAAACCCATCTTAGAGTGCGAAGTCTTTGATGTATGGGGCATCGATTTTATGGGACCTTTCCCATCATCGTGTGGCAACAAATACATCTTAGTCTCGCGTTGACTATGTTTCGAAATGGGTGGAGGCGTGGCCACTCCTCACAATGATCATAAAACGGTCATGAAATTTCGAAGAAGAACATCTTTGTGAGATTTGGATGTCCTCGAGCCTTGATCGTTGATGAAGGAACGCATTTCGCAACCGACCTCTGTGAGAAAGTCCTTGAAAAGTATGGTGTTCGCCATAAGACCGGCACACCATACCATCCGATGACTAGCGGTCGGGTTGAGCGAAGCAACCAAAGCATCAAGCAAATCCCGGAAAAGACAAGGAACAACATCATAGAAAGGACGGAGTTTGAAATTGGATGATGCACTATGGGCGTATAGGATCGCCTATAAAACCCCTATGGGTACATCTCCATATCGTATGGTTTACGGCAAGCCATGTCATCTCGCCGCCTTGAGTTAGAGCATAGGGCCTATTGGGCGACGAAGTTTCTTAACTTTGATTCCCAAACTTGTGGAAAACATCGACTAGCAAAGAAATGCATGAGTTAGACGAGTTCCGACTCCAGGCTTACGAAAGCGCCAGGATAAGCAAGGATAAGATGAAACTCCTCCATGACGCAAAAATTAAGAAAAGAGAATTTCAAGTAGGGGAACAAGTTCTTCTTTATAATTCCGCATTACATTTGTTTTCTCGGAAAGCCGAGGACACGATGGTCCGGGCCCTTTACGATTCTCAAAATCATTCCCGGAGGCGTTCTAGAACTACTCGGTTATAAAGATCACCGTTTCGAGTTAATGGTCGAGGTGCAAACACTACATTGGAGAACCCACGTGCAAGCCTTTGATTGTTAAATTTCTCGATATCCTTGGATGTGGTGTTAATGAGGTCGAAGACTCGACGAGATTTCACCCAATCGTTTCCGAGGATAACGGTGGTGGTCTATCACAAGAAGTTCTAGCCGGTAGTTGGGACATGGAGGAATATGCAAGGGAGCAACAACTCAAACGTCAGCAGAGAAATCTACGAAGGAGAAAGTCGACCATGGGAAAGGTTCAACGTATTTGGAAAACTGTCAAAGCTTTAATCCCATGCGTTAGGTGTCGTTTCTGCAGCCACAATCCTGATCAGAACTTTAACGAGGTAATGGCGGGCAGAAAAGTCAAATGGCCTGACCCAGGCTGAATTTAAATGGTGTCGAGCTAACGACATAAACCAAAAGCGCCACTAGGAGGCATCCTAGATATCCAATCTTGTTTTAGTTTTTCTTAGTTCTTTTTGCTTTAGTATGTTATTTTGGTTAGTTTTACTAAGCTTCTATGTTTCGATCTGTCAGTAGTGCTTTCTAGATATGGATCTCTACGGAGTTCGCCCTGAGGAGTTCCCACTCATTAGTCGCATCCCGCTGATCACAGTAGATGATGGACCAGGAGGCACTATAGTTCTTCATGTAGATTTTGACATTAGCACTCAGGTTAAGACCATCACGTACGTTATCATTGTTCCACCTTGTTCGGGAGGCAGCGATTTCACGACTGAGGAGTTGCAGGAGGCCATAGGACGTCCTTACACGATCCTTAATGATCCTATGCTGACGGATTTGGCACTAGTGCTGCGGGCTGAGCATTTTAGAGGTGTTGAGGTAGCTGGCGAGGATTGGTGTTTGCAAGATGAGTACGACTTCCCTCCGGCTATCGACATGCTTCGACGTCTCCTTCGCTTAGTGGATTGGGACGAGATCTACGCAGATTAGTGTTTCCTTAGTTAGTTTAGTTTTCGTCGAGCCCCGACGTAAAATGGAAGCGCTTGGTGGGAGGCAACCCACTGTTTTATTTTTGTCTGTTTTATTTTCAAATTCTCTCATGATTTTCCATATTGTACTTTAAATTATCAATAATAAAGGTTTCGCGTTTAGTTGTTTTATATGATAAGTTTAAAAAAAAAGGGACAATTTTGTGTTTTTCTTGACTGGACGCCCGTCTAGTGATACTGGACGCCAGTCCGGCCTCGATTTTCCTGGACGCCCGTCCAAGATATGGGACGCCCGTCTGGAAACGAGCTTATCAATCCTGTATTCGACTTCTTGACCAGACGTTCGTCTAAAAATATGGACGCCCGTCCGGATAATTCCCTCCAATCCTGTATTCAAATCAAGCTTTTGGACGAGCGTCTAGCATTTTGGACGCCCGTCCAGTTCATCACAGTTCTAGACAGACGCCCGTCCGCCGAGTTGGACGAGCGTCCACCACCTGTCTATATATACCCCCTCATGCCATGAAACCTCATTCCTTCGAATTTCAAACCGCCTCACCCGACTTTTGCCCTCCTCTCAACCTAAATCCCTTGATTCAACACCAAATTGGGCGATTTCAAGTGCTATAGGACGCCCCTGACCCCCTCTCATCAATTTTCAAAGCCAAATCCCCCAACATTCCATATTTTTGAAGAATCGGCCACCTATAGAGTCCGACTTTGTTCAAGAAAAATCGGATTTTTGAGGTCAATTTGGGTTGTTTTGGACGTCTACAGAGCATTATCTTCATCTACTCATCATCTTTGGTAAGTTTGTAGCAACTTTTCTTGATTTCTTTCACGTTTTTGTTAGTTCGATCTACGGGTCGGCTCATTTTCTTGAAATTTATCTCATTTTGTTGCTTTTTCTTCCTGTTTTGGTGTTGGGATGATGTGGTGATGATGGTTGTGGTGGATGGGTTGACATTGTTGAATTGAAATCCCGATTTGGATGTTAAACGGGTAACCTTTGTTGTGGGCTTGTTTGAATTGGTCTTAATAGCTTCAAACATGGTTCATAAGGAAGTGGTTGCGAAGAAGAGGTTCGGTAAGGATGTGGCTAGGGAGAAAGGTAAAAAGCGTAAAGGATCGGACCCTCCCATAGTTGATCCAAATAGAGGAGTAGTGATTCGAGAGCCATCCTCTAGGGCTTCACAGCGAGTTAGGACTGATTTGAGGGACGAGACTACTTCCGGATCCGAAACTAATGACGATGAACCCTTGATTAGGATGCCTAGGGTACCTCACGGTGCAGCATCTTCTAGGGCTGAACGTACGGTGGAGACAGCTGTACCAGACGAGGCTGAGACCGAACCGAGGGCTGAACCGCCTCGAAAGAAAGTGAGACCAGCTGTGCCTATTCCTATGCCTCGTCGGTTTGTCAACTCTAAAGCACATGAGGCCTATACCAAACATTACTTTGCGAGAAACATGTTGGTTGAGCGAGCGGTGTTGAAAACGAAAGTGGCCCCCTCTTTTGCAAAAGTGTTGGAAGATAGGAAATGGGAGGAATTGATGAAGATCCCGACTACCCCGGTGAATGATTCGTTGGTTAGGGAGTTTTACGCTAATTTTTCGGAAACCGACTTAGACACGGGGGTGGTGTTGGTTCGAGGTGTTAAGGTTCCCATTTCACCACAAGTTTTTAATGCAAAATATGGGTTGGCAGCATTTGAAGGGTTGGATTATAAGGAGGAAATTAAGAGACGGCAGGATTCTGGACAGGATCCTTTGGAGGACCTGAGGTTGACAGTTTGCCCCGATGTTGCTTGGACGCTCAGACCGGGTGGGGACCGTAAGGAGATTGTTACTACGGCGTGGTCTGAGGATTGGAGAGTCTATTGCCATTTCATCCAGAGTCGTTTATTGCCGAAGAAAAATTTGACACACTTTAACATAGGCGACCTTGGAATGTTGTATGCTTTGGTTTTCAAGTTAAATGTCGATGTTGGCCAAGCGATTTATGATGAGTTGGTGTTCAGTCAGAAGAACTACAAGCGGAGTTTGATTGTCCCACATTTGATTCATCAGATATGCAAGGATGCCGGAGTGCCGGAGTATGAGCAGGATCATAGGCCTAAGAACCCGAGAGGTATTCAGAGAGAGAAAGCTCCGTCTACGGTTGAGTTTGAGGCTGTTCCCGTTACTGAGCCTGGTTCCACTTCGACACCACCTCGAGCCTCAGTTCTTTCTGGATTATCTTCTTCCGAGATTACTCGGCATAGTATGGCTCATAGTTTGAGGGCGATGTTGAGTGACATCCGGGATGGCCAAGATAATATTTTGTCGGTTTTGGAATGTATCGTTGATGGACGGCAACCGAGAGATCGGCGGGTATTCAATGCAAGTAATATGGATTATGTCTTCTCCGAGCAGATAGAGCGGGTGATAGCTGAGGTGGTCAAGATGGAGGAGAAGCCCGAGTCGTCTGACGATGAGGAGGATGAGCCCCCGGTAGACCCTGCTACTGCTTCTACTACGCAGCCTGAGCCTGCACGGACGACGTCCACTGTTGCTGTACCTACTTCAGATCCTCCTCATGTTGATGCCCCTGCTGGTGGTTCTGCTGTTATTCCTCCGTCTGATGCTCCGATTCCGCCCGAGTGATCTTGCGATTTCTATGCTTTTTCTGCTTGATGTATTTCTTTCTTTTATCCGACTTCGATCTGGTTGTACAATGACTATTACTACTTTCCTTTTGGATGCTTCTATGATTTCTGTACTTTCTATTTTTCTGTTGCATCATGTAAGCTGTCTAGCACCACATATTTGGATTGCGATTTCGTTGGTATTATGATCATTTTTGGTTGACGCTTGTTGTTCTATCTCTTTCATTCATTCCTTTCACATTATTACGTTATTGTGCCCCGTTTTCCCCGAGATTCTCGTTGTTTTGTCGAGTAGTGCGCATCTAGTCTTGGTTGAGTTCGGTTTGGACGTTTTTTTCCGACGCTTTTGCGAGTGTTGTTTCTTTCATGCTCCGGCCCGACCAACATCTCGATTTTCTACGCGCTTACGCCTAAGTTTCTTATCCTTTTACTTTTCTCGCACAACATGAGGACATGTTGCATTTTTAAGTGTGGGGGAGGGGATAGTTCGATTTGTGCCTATGTGTAAACGTTTGTTTAGTACGTTAGATTGTTTTTATTATGCGAAATGAGCGTAAATTTTTCAAAACTTTCCGACACCCTTGTTTTTGTTTTGTCCCGAGTAGGCAATTCAATTTGAAGTTCGTTGTTTTTATAGTCATCTATGCGATATTTCATATGTTCCGTAAGTTAGTTGTTTCACCTGTCACTATTTCACGAGCCATAGTTACGATGAGCTATTTTATAAAGCTATACCCCGTTTTGGATTAGTAGTTTTTGATTTTCTTATAAGTCATGTGCTTAGTGCTACATATATATCTTGAGATTTATGATAGTTTGTATTTAGATCCGAAGTACGAGATACTTGTGAATATCTAGATGTTTGAATGTGATAAGTAACACGTAACTAATGTCAAATGAGAAGTTGAAAAAGTTAAATGAATCTATGTGTGTGTCGAAAGCTAGTCGATGATTTGAGTGCGATAGGGTATACCACGTATGTCCTATACCACTATGATGACTAAGAGCTCACGACAGTTAGGAAAAGCTGCCTTATGATTGGAGTAAGGTAGGGGATTATCTCGAAATGTCCTATTCATCTATGAGGGCAAAAGCTCATCCTAATGTGTGTTTAAAGTGAATGAATTCAATCAACTTAAGATATGTTGTGAAATTGAATATAAGGCTTAGTTTTCGTTAATCCTATCCCCAGTATAAACTGAAAGATATGATGTAGGGATTATCCTCTGAGTATTTCAGAAAGGCCCTAGATATATTCGATCATCCTTTTCGGGATATGTCACGTTTGTAGGGTACATCTTATGAGTGTCATTTATTACTATTCTACGAGGGGGTATTAGCTAGTTTTGCTTTGAGTTATTCAAGTTTGGTTTTAGTGGAAGTTTTCTATGGCTATGCACTTACACGATGGTGAACACCTAAGTTATTGAATATATGTTATACTTGTTTAGATGCCTGTTTTCCTTTCTCGAGCCTAATTTTTTGTTTTGTTTTGCTCGGGACGAGCAAAAGCTAAGTGTGGGGGAGTTGTTAAGGGTGAAAATCTATGTTTTATTATGATATATTTTATGGTATTTTTCCCCCTTAATTGGATTAATTGCATAATAAATGGCCCTTATATGGAAATATTGAGCATACTAGGTTTTTAAGGACTTAATCGCAATATTGAATAAATTATGTGTTTTCATCGTAAATTATAATTAATTGGACTTTATTACGCTTTTGCGATGTTTTCCATGTGTTATAGGTATGTTCATTGTGCTCAAATGGTGATCAAAAAGGGTTAAATTCGAGCTATAAAGATTTAAGAAGAGATAATGATCAAATGGAGTGGACAGGAAAAGAGATAGAGATGATTTAATCAAGTTTTATTCCAGCTAAACTGGCGTCCAAGTCCCGTCCAGGAGTGGACGGGCGTCTGATAATCCAAACGGGCGTCTAGAGGAAGAATTCAATATTGAGGCATCATGAACTTACTGAACGAACGTCCAGAACAATCAAACGAGCGTCCAAAGTGCAAAAAGAAGATCAGAGAGTTTGGACGCTATCCAAACGAACGTCTGCGTTGGAGTTCAGAACACCTGGACGAGCGTCTACTTACCTGAACGAGCGTCCGGATTGCCGACTTAGTGAAACCGCCTCAAATCTCTATAAATACTTGCCTATTTTCACACATTGGGATACCAATTCTACAATTCTCGAACCCTAAACCCTAGGGGCGGCTATAGGCTGCGTTTTTACTCAGTTTTTTCCCGCTTTATGTTCTTAAATTTCTAGATAAAATTAGTTTAGTTTATGCAATTTACTTCAACAATTCAAGCTATTCAAGGATGCTAAGAGGCTAGGCTTCCATCAAACGAGCATTGTGAAGCCATCCAACTTTCATTACTTTTGATTCTTCGGTTATTTTGTAAGTTTTTAATCGGTTGTTTCCTTTATCATGTCTTATGTTGATTAATTGCATTTATATCGAAAGATGTGCATGTATGATGCTTTATATTTGATGAAAGTCTTTATAAACATTAGATCACCATGATTTAGGAATAGATCTTTAATCTATGTCAAACGAAAGTTGATAGGTTGGAAATCTAGGTTAAAACGCTAAAGTTTGCATCTTTGTTTATGTTATGACGCGTTAATTTCCGTAAATCGAAAGATAGAAATTAATAGGCGAATCATCTACGAAAGTAGGATTCATACCTTTGATAAGATGAACCACAACTTGGTAGAAAACGCAATATAATCGGGATGAGAGATTAGTGTTTGTTGGATAGGTGGATCAATACTCGTTTGCCCGTATTAAACTTGATTTAACCCTTGAGACTTGAACTGTTTAGTTAGTTTATTTTCTATTGCACTTTTAGAGTAATTTGTTCGCAACCAAACCTCCCTAGCTTTGGATTCGTCCTCTCGTCTAGTTTATATTCAAGCATATATGTTCAGTTTAGTTTTGTTTAATCGCTGTTTAGTTTAGTTTTCCGTGACATAGTTTAGTTAGACAAAAACTAGGAACCACAATCGTTTAGTTCCCCGTAAGATCGACCCGGCATTAACCACTAGTACTACGATCCTTATACTTGGGGTTAACCGGATTATAAATTTATTACTTGTTTGTTTCAATTTCTGTTTGTGGTTAGTAGTGTAGTTGTTTTTGTTCAATTGTCTGTGCTCTTAATTGTGTTTTTGTTAGTAGTTGATAGAAAATCTTAGCTCTTAACCTATACTCTGTTTTCTGTTTACCGTACTCTGTTTTACTAATCGTTTATTCCCAGTTGGACGAGCGTCCGTTTTACCAGACGCCCGTCCAGTTCTTGCTTCAGTCGGACGAGCGTTCGGATTTCCAAACGCCCGTCTGTCCTCCTGTTTCAGTGTCTTTTCGTAGGTAGGGTTTTTGTTTCTATCCTTTCTAGTTTCCACGTTGATTCGGTGACATCTAAGGTTGAATCATCTGACTCCACACCTTTCCCGATCAAATTTTAGGATAAAAGGGTCCGTTTTAGCACTTGATAGTATTTTGGCCATAACTTTCGGCTCGAGTGTCGGATTGGCGCGCAGGACCCCAATTCGGAAAGCTCGTTCCGACGCCGACGACGTGATAGACTGCCAGAGGCCGTCCGACACCGTTTTCGAGGTCAAAATCCACTGTTTTCCCTTCCATTTTGGGTTCAGAAGATTTCAACACGTTTTTAGTGTTTCCTGTTTTTCTGTTTTTAAATTTTTCGTAGTTAAGTTTCGTAGTTTTTGATTCCTCTAGGTTTAGTTATCCTTTCCCTCTGTCTGATCTGTCCTTTCGTCACTTTCTATCCTTTCTTGCTCAACACCTTGAGTTGGTGTTCGGTTTATGCAAACTCGTCGTCATAGGGGACCACTAATCTATTCCCCTGACCCCGAGCGGACCATAGTCCGACCCAATAGGCGGAGACTTCGTTTCGACGAAGGAAACGCTCTAGATCAAGAATTTGAGCAATATCTTTCAGGAGAAATCGAAAGAATAGTAATAATGGCGACGGAAGATAGACGGACGTTGGCCGACTATGCCATGCCCGGTACAAGTCACCATCAACCCGGCTATCGTCATGCCTACCATTACGCTCCAAACTTCGAGCTTAAACCCGGACTTATTCGGATGATGCGATGCATCAATTTTCCATGGTTTCCCATCCGAAAACCCCCACACTCACTTACACACATTCTTGCAAATATGCGGTACTACCCGTATCCAAGGTGTAAGTGAGGACGCCATCAAGCTTAAACTATTTCCATTTTCCTTACGGGGGAGGCACTCGAGTGGTATCACTCTCTCCCTCTCGAATCCATCACTACGTGGGCGGAGCTCGAGAAGGAATTTCTAAGTCAATACTTTCCTCCTTAAAAAACAGCCCACCGTCCGAACGAAATCTTCACATTCCGTCACCGGAAAATGAGTCATTCTTTGAGGCGTGGAAAAGGTTTAAGTCTCTCCCCGCGGAAGTGTCCCCATCATGGCTTGCCAAAGCAAAGGCAAGTCCATACTTTCTTCGCCGGATTGACCGAGCTCACCAAGGGCATGGTCAATAGTTCCTCCGGTGGGGCATTTCTCAAGAAAACACCGATGAGGGGTGGGCGTTGTTCGAGGACATTGCCAAATATAACTACGCCCCCTCTTATCAAGCCATCCAAGCACCTCCTCCCCTCCCAAGGTCGAAGAGGTGACTATGCAAAGTCTTGTTGCCATACCGCGTGCGAGATGGCACCTTCTCAACCGACAAACCTCTCACACCGGCCCCTACCCGAGTTATCGTGCTCTTTCACTTTCACGAACTCTCAAGTTCGTATTGTGAAGCATGCTTTGTCGACCGGCCATATGACCGGCCAATGTCAATTTTCTTCCCCTCTCGCTCGCAAGTCAATGCCGTTCATGACTATGGACAAGCATAATCCAATCACATGCCAAGTATGTGACAAAGCATGGGGCATATCGCTTCGCTTCGTCCCATGATTGGGCGAATGCGGAAGTCAATGCTTTCTCCGGCCGGACAAATCGTAGATTCAATAACCAATTCTCTCGGCGAGTATCAGTTTCCAAAACCAAGGGTTTAATCAATCTTCGGGATTTAATCCTAATTCGAACTTCAATAGAAACCCTGGTTATAATCGAACCCAAGCTATAATTCTTCCAATCCACAAAGAAAGGTTCAATCGAATTGGCCCGCCAATTCTAATTCTACATTTCCAAATCGGTCCCAATCGCCACTCCCTCAAAATCATCAGAACTCTCAAGGACCCTCCCAATCCAACAATTTCGAAACCAAGTTGGAGGAGCAAAGCAGGACAATAAAAAATCTTGAGAGACAAATAGGGCAATTGGCTGAGTAGCTAGCGTCAAGACCCACTGGGCATCTGCCCAGTTTTACCGAGAAAAATCCTAAGGGCGGTCATGTTGCTCAGGCCGATTTGAGCAAAGAAATGTGCAATGTACCGACCTCGTACCAACAATGCATTATGGACAAGAGGAGGCCGACAATGAATTTAAGAAGCGGTACACAGCTGAGTGGTCCCCCTGGCTTCCAGGGAAACCACTAGCCCCTCCTGCCATTGATAAGGCAGGAGGGGAAGTTGAGCACCCATCATCCCCTTGGCTGCAAGCAAGTACTCAAGTGGCTGATCCCCTGATAGGTGAAAAGGTTGGAAATCCTCAGGTGGCTGTTCCCCTGAGGACTGAACAAGTTGGAAATCCTCAAGTGGCTGACCCCTTGAGGACTGAAAAAGGGAAAGAAAGTCGTGGCCGATCCCCTGACTACGAAAGCTTCGAAAAGACGGTTCGGTGGAAGGATTTGGAAGGCAAAGCTATCGCCGCATCCTCAAAGAAAGTCTTTTCCGAGAGTGATCGAAGAAGCTTCCGTTTCCACCGAGGAAGAGCAACATTCCATTGGTTGAAGACAAAAAGTACGAGAAGGTGCTAAACCTTCGAAAAATACTCGTGTAAATCGCCATTATCCGAGGTCTTGGTCGAG
Source organism: Gentiana straminea (assembly GCA_036785695.1). Lineage (NCBI taxonomy): Eukaryota > Viridiplantae > Streptophyta > Magnoliopsida > Gentianales > Gentianaceae > Gentiana > Gentiana straminea. Next base: position 12,441,760 of record JAVUPR010000114.1, on the reverse strand, counting down.
ATGCCTAAGTATACAAAGTTCATCAAGGATGTTGTATCTTCCAAGAAGAAGTTAGCAGGAATGGATCAAGCAATTGGTAAGGAGTGTTCTATGGTCAATTATCAAGACTTACCAACCAAGAGAAGCGACCCAGTGCAAATTTGTGCTCACATTGCGGATGGGAGTCCTAGTCTTCCCGAATTCCTTATGTGACTCGGGTGCATCCATCGCCTTGATTCCATTGTCCGTTTGCAATCGCTTGGTTTGCGTAATCTTCTAGAACCCACTACCATGAACTCAGCTCGCCGATAGGTCCTCTAAGAAAGCTTCGGGGATCCTAAGGGACGTATTGGTTCAAATAGATAGGTTTACCTTTCCGCTTGATCGGTACGTCTTGGATATTGAGAAAAGTGAAAGTGTCCCTTTGATTCTCGGAAGACCTTTTCTATCTACGCTAGAGCCCTCATCGATTGTGATGGTGGGCATGTCACCATTCGAGTTGGTGACCGGGAGGTGAGCTATAGTGTTTCGAAATCTATCAATGTACCTTCTAGATCTCCAACCGGTCGTTCCATTGAGGAGACGTCCGATGACTTCAATGACTTCATGGATAAGCAAGTCTTGGTCGTAGAGGCGGAATATGAGCGATTGATCGATAATCCGAATAATCATGGTGTGGTCAATCTAGACCCGCTTAGCGGCCGAATTTGAGGATGAGCTAAGAGAAGAAGCCTTGGCGAGGGACCACCGAGTAAGCTCAGCGATGTTGAGTTGAAAAGTGGTGATCTTAAATCAAGTCTAGAGGATCCTCCCGTAGATTTGGTACTGAAGCCGTTGCCTAAACATCTTAAGTATGTATTTCTGAGAGAAGGTGACCGGCTTCCTTTGATCATCTCTGCCAAGCTATCTCGAATAGAAGAGCTTAAACTGCTAAACGTCTTGCGCAAAAATGAGAAAGCCTTTGGATGGCAGGTGGGAGATATCCGAGGGATATCTCCCGACATCTGTATGCACAAGATCAAGACTGAGGAGGGTGCAAAATGTGTTAGACAGCCCCAGAGGAGGCTCAACCCTCATATGCAAGAAGTCGTAAAAAAGGAAATCATTAAGCTTCTAGATATGGGTATCATATACGCCATTGCTGATAGTGAGTGGGTGTCCCCGACTCAGGTAGTCCCCAAAAAAGGGGGAATTACTATTGAGAAGAATGAGAAGGGAGAGGAGATAGCATTGAGGCTAGTTACGGGCTATAGAGTCCGTATTGACTACGTAAAACTCAATGAGGTCACAATGAAATATCATTTCCCCTTCCATTCATTGATCGATGCTTGAGCGTCTAGCAGGCACGCATTCTACGCTTCCCGGATGGATATTCGGATACTTCCGTATACCCATCGATCCCGTTGACCAAGAGAAGACCACTTTCACTTGCCCTTATGGGACATTCGCCTACAGGCGGATGCCATTTGGTCTCTCGTAATGCCCCGGCCACCTTTCAAAGGTGTATGATGGCAATCTTTGACGGGCTAGTTGAAAAGTGCATGGAGATTTTTATGGACGATTTTTCGGTTTTCGGTCAATCCTTTGATGATCGCCTCAATAATCTTGATCGTGTGTTGTCTAGATGTGTGGAAAAGGACTTAGTACTCAATTGGGGAAAATGCCATTTTATGGTCGATGAAGGGATAGTTCTTGGCCACAAAGTGTCCGCCAAAGGTATAGAAGTAGATAGGGCCAAGGTAGAAGCCATTGAGAAGATGAGTTATCCTAAGAATGTACGCGAAGTCGAGGTTTCCTCGGACATGTCGGTTTCTATAGGAGATTCATCCAAGATTTTTCCAAAGTAGCCAAGCCCCTATCTACTCGCTCAAGGAAGACGTTGAGTTCAATTTCGATGAAAACTCGCAAGCAAGCGTTTGAGGAGCTCAAGAATCGGTTAATATCCGCTCCAATTCTTATTTCACCCGACCGGAACCTCGCCCTTTGAGCTTATGTGCGATGCATCCAACTATGCCGTTGGTGCGCCTTAGGGCAAAAGCTTAATGGAAAGTTCCACCTATCTATTATGCCGCCACACACCGAATCCTTCTCAAGTTAACTACACAACCACTGAAAAGGAATTTATTAGCCGTAGTCTTTGCTATGGATAAGTTTCGTAGTTACTTGCTAGGTGCTCAAGTGATTGTGTGGACTGATCACGCTGCCTTGCGTTATCTCATGACCAAAAAGGAAGCTAAACCGCGCTTACTGCGTTGGATACTGACCCTCCAAGAGTTTGACGTTCAAATCAAAGATAAGAAGGGCAGTGAGAACGTAGTGGCGGATCATGTCTCTAGGATGATAAGTGAGGAAAGGGGTGATCCTGAAGATATAGATCTTTACTTTCCTCTAGAAAACATCATGTTGATCGATGGCCGCTCTCCTGATGTTCCATGGTATTCGGCTATTGTGAATTACCTTCATGCCCGTTACCTTGACCCCGAAATGTCGTATCAAGAGAAGAAGAAGTTCTTCTCTGATATGAAATATTTCATTTGGGATGAACCTTATCTGTTCAAGATCTGCAAAGATGGTTTGCTTAGAAGATGCGTTCCTGAATCTGAGCAACAAGAGATTATCGAGCAATGCCATAGTGGACCCACAGGTGGTCACTTTGGTCCTTGGAAAACGGTTGCTAAGATTTTCCAGTCCGGATTCTATTGGCCGATGATCTTTAAAGATACAGAAGCCTTCTGTAAAGCTTGCGATAGATGTCAAAGAACCGGAGCTTTGACAAGGCGGTTCGACATGCCTTTAAAACCCATCTTAGAGTGCGAAGTCTTTGATGTATGGGGCATCGATTTTATGGGACCATTCCCATCATCGTGTGGTAATAAATACATCTTAGTCTGTGTAGATTATGTTTCGAAATGGGTGGAGGCAGTCGCCACTCCTCACAATGATCATAAAACGGTCATGAAATTTCTGAAGAAGAACATCTTTGTGAGGTTTGGATGTCCACATGCCTTGATTAGTGATGAAGGGACACACTTTTGTAACCGGCCTTTGGAAAAAGTCCTCGAGAAGTATGGTGTTCGTCACAAGACTGGCACACCGTATCATCCGATGACTAGTGGTCGTTGAGCGAAGCAACCGAGCTTGAAGAAGATCCCGGAGAAAACAAAGTGAATGTCATAGAAAGGATCGGAGTCTAAAGTTGGATGATGTACTATGGGCATATAGGATCGCCTATAAGACCCCCATGGGTACATCACCCTACCGCATGGTTTCGGTAAATCGTGCCACCGCGCCGGTTGAGCTGAGCACGCAGCTTATTGGGCTACAAAGTTTCTTAACTTCGATTCCCAATCCTGTGGCAAACACCGGCTGCAGCAGTTTGCATGAGCTTGATGAATTTAGACTCCAGGCTTACGAGAGTGCCAGGATTAGTAAGGAAAAGATGAAACTCCTCCATGACGCCAAGATAAAGAAGAGAGAATTCCAGGTCGGCGAGCAAGTTCTCTTATACAATTCTAGGTTACATTTGTTTCCTGGGAAGTTGAGAACACGTTGGTCTGGTCCATTTGAGATTCTCCAAATCATTCCTGGAGGCGTTCTAGAGCTGCGCGGTTATGGCGATCAACCGTTCCGAGTGAATGGTCAACGATGCAAGCATTACATTGGTGAACCCAAGGTAAAGCCTTTGACTGTTCGATTTCTCGATATCCTCGGGTGTAGCACCCCTAAAGTCGACGAGTCTGACGAGTTTTCACCCGACTTGTTTTCTCGAGGATGACGGTTGTGATCAATCCGAGGAGGTTCTAGCCGGTAGTTGGGATATGGAAGAGTATTGGAAGGAGCGTCAACGCGATGTCATCAAAAGCTTCGAAAGACGAAGAGGTCAACCATGGGGAAGTTTAAACGTATTTGGAAAGCTATAAAGGATTTAACCCCATGTGTTAAGTGTCGTTTCGCGGCCACATTACTGACCAAAGCTTACACGAGGTAATGGCTGGCAGAAAGGTTAAATGGCCTGATCCGGGCTGAGCTTCAAATGTGTCGAGCTAACGACAATAACCATTAGCGCTACTAGGCGGCATCCTAGATATCCCTTTTTATATTAGTTTCTTTCTTTAGTTGTTTTTCGTTGTTTTAGTTCAGTTTTATTAGGATTGTGTTTGTTTTTGTCAGTCAGCCGTCCCAGTCCTATAAAGGGTCGAAGTGTTGTTTTGCTTACGATTTCCTCTTATCTTTATCTCTATCACTTTTGTACGCTACGATATAATCCCTTGTATCCCCCGAGGTATTTCTTTGTTTTCATGAGTGCAGGGAATTTGCATTAGCTTTTGTGCGATTTCAGATGATGTCAGTTTTCCGGTGGATGGTCCACGATCTCTACCCATCGCATTCATCGAGCATTTCTGGAGGTGGATCGATACGCTTCCAGAAGTGTTTCTTTATAACTACAATCAGCTAAGTACTTTCTTTTTTTTTTTTAATTTTAATTCTGCACACCATGAGGACATTTTGTCATTTAAGTGTGGGGGAGGGGATTAGTCGATATGTATCTATACATTTGCTTACATGATATTATTTCTATGCTAAAATGAGCTAAATTTTAAAATTTTTTGTTTTGTCTCGAGTGAGCAATGCATGTTTTTGTTCGGTTTGTTATATTCATCGATGATGTATGCCGTATGTTCTGTAAGTTAGTTGTTTCACCCGATATTATTTTTCACGTGCCATAGTGAATGATGACATAATTTATAAAGTTATACCCCTTTTGGACGAGTGATTTCTGATTGTCTTATAAGTCGTGTGCCTAGTGCTACGTACATATCGTGAGACTTATGATAGTTTGTATTTAGTTCCAAGTACGATGTACTGTGAATATCTAGAAGTTTGAATGTGATAAGTACGCGTAACTATTGTCCAAAGTGAAGAAGTTGAGTTAATAATGAAATCAATAGTGTGTGTCGGAAGCTGGTCGATGATTTGAGTGCGGTAAGGCATTATCTCGAAATGTTTTATTCCACTATGATGACCAAAAGCTCACGACAAATCGAAGAAGTCGCTTTATGATTTGAGTAAGGTAGGGTATACCACGTATGTCCTATTCTCGCTATGATGAGCAATAGCTTATTCGATGTGTGTTTAAATGTGAAATCAATTGAATCAACTTAGGAATTGGTATGAAAAGAATGAAATGAGACTTAGTTATCGTTAATCTTATCCCCGTATAAACCGATGGATATGTCTTGTAGGGATTATCCTCTAAGTATGTCGGAAAGGTCTTAAATGTGTTCTATCATCTTTTCCGGGATATGTTCCGTTTTGTAGGGTGCATCTTATAAGTATCTTTTATTACTAGTTTGAAGGGGGTATTAGCTAGTTTTTCTTTGAGTTTTTCAAGTTTGGATTTAGTGGAAGTTCTCTATGGCTATGCACACACACGATGGTGAGCTTCTAATTTATTGACTATGTGGTATATGTGTTGAGGTGTCTATATTCTTTCCGAGCCTTTATCTTGTTTTGTTTTGCTCGGGACGAGCAAAGTTTAAGTGTGGGGGAGTTGTTAAGGGTGAATTTATACGTTTTATAACGTTGTATTTTATGATGTTATCCCCCATAATTCATATGATTTGCATAGGAAATGTGGGTTTAAATGATTTATTAAGCAAGTGAGATTTTAATTAGTTTATTCGCAAAATGAGGTTGTGTACGTGTTTTGATTATGGTTTTATGAGTATTTGGATTGTGTTACGTTTTGTGATGTCTTAATGTGATGTAGATACATGTTGGAGGCTAAATTGATGATCAAATGTTGATATAATTCGAGCTAAATCGAGATAGAGATGAGAAAAGAAGGATAAAGATGGAAGAAGGAGGAGATAATGATCAAGAGATCGAGTTCCAGCATCGATGAACGAGCGTCCACGGTCCGTCCATGGTGGACGGGCGTTTGCTCAACCGAACGAGCGTTCGAGGTGCGATTTACATTCGAGCCTTCAAACGCCGCATAGACGAGCGTTCACCTCCGTCCGTAAGCCGCCGGACGAGCGTCCAAGATAGTGGACGGGCGTCCAAGCACCGCCTTAGCCTAAACCGACCTAAAAATCTATAAATAGGCGCGATTTCTCAAACCCTAGACACACAATTCGAACCCTAAAAACCTAGGGGCAGCTTGGCTGCGTTTTTCTACGCTTTTATCTACTTTTATGCAATTTAATTCCTAGATTAGATTAGATAGATTCATGTCTTTTATTTCATCAATTCGAATTGCAACAAGGATGCTAAGAGGCTAAAACCCTCTTGAACAAGCGTTGTGAAGCCTTCTTTCAACAATTCAGCTTTTGATTCGTGATTAATCTGTGAGTATCTATTTCAAGTTCGTTTCTTTTATCATGTTTTGTATGTTTTTGCATGTTTAATCGAAAGATGCTTGCTTTGATGATTGTTTATTTGATGAAAATCATGTTAACGATAGATCACCGTGATAAAAGAATAGATCTTCGATCTAACTAAAACGAGAGTTATTAGATTGATTTTCTAGATTAGGAATTGAAAGATTTCACGCCTAGGTTAGAAAGACGTAATCTTTAACATCGAAAGATAAAAGTTTAGGAAACGAACTTGTCCACGAGAGTAGGAGTTTATGCCTTCGATTAGGTGAATCACGACTTGAGTAGAGATCACGAATTAATCCGAATTAGAATTGAATGTTGATAGGATAGGTGGATCAATTGCTTGTTCGTTCGTTATAATTTGATTTTAATTCTTGAACTTGAATTGTTAGATTAGTCTACTTTTTCTGCACTTTAGTTTAGTTTAGTTTATCGCTTTCAATCTTTCCTAGCTTTGGATTTCATCCTCTTGTCTAGTTTATTTTCAGCATGTTTGTCCAGTTTTAGTTCCCTGTTTAGGTTAGTTTTCGTGACAATAGTTAGTTAAAAACAAAAGCTAGGGTTCACAACAGTCTAGTTCCCCGTAAGATCGACCCGGCATAGCCTCTACACTACGATCCTTGCACTTGAGGTTAACCGGTTTATTACTTGTAGTCAAGAAGGAAATTATCAAGCTTCTAGATATGGGTATCATATACGCCATTGCAGACAGTGAGTGGGTATCCCCAACTCAGGTAGTTCCCAAAAAAGGTGGAATTACGATTGAGAAAAATGAGAAGGGAGAGGAGATAGCATTGAGGCTAGTTACAGGCTATAGGGTCTGTATTGACTATAGAAAACTCAATGAGGTCACACTGAAAGATCATTTTCCCCTTCCATTCATAGACCGGATGCTTGAGCGTCCGGCGGGGCACGCATTCTATCGTTTCCTCGGATGGATATTCGTGATACTTCCGATACCCATCGATCCCGTTGACCAAGAGAAGACCACTTTCACTTGCCCTTATGGGACATTCGCCTACAGGCGGATGCCATTTGGTCTCTGTAATGCCCCGGCCACCTTTCAAAGGTGTATGATGGCGATCTTTGACGGGCTAGTTGAAAAGTGCATGGAGATTTTTATGGACGATTTTTCGGTTTTCGGTCAATCCTTTGATGACTGCCTCAATAATCTTGATCAGGTGTTGTCTAGATGTGTGGAAAAGGACTTAGTACTCAATTGGGAAAAATGCCATTTTATGGTCGATGAAGGGATAGTTCTTGGCCACAAAGTGTCCGCCAAAGGTATAGAAGTAGATAGGGCCAAGGTAGAAGCCATTGAGAAGATGAGTTATCCTAAGAATGTACGCGAAGTCAGAGGTTTCCTCGGACATGTCGGTTTCTATAGGAGATTCATCCAAGATTTTTCCAAAGTAGCCAAGCCCCCGTCTACTCGCTCAAGGAAGACGTTGAGTTCAATTTCGATGAAAACCGCAAGCAAGCGTTTGAGGAGCTCAAGAATCGGTTAATATCCGCTCCAATTCTTATTTCACCCGACCGGAACCTCGCCCTTTGAGCTTATGTGCGATGCATCCAACTATGCTTGTTGGTGCGCCTTAGGCAAAAGCTTAATGGAAAGTTCCACCTATCTATTATGCCGCTCACACACCGAATCCTTCTCAAGTTAACTACACAACCACCGAAAAGGAATTATTAGCCGTAGTCTTTGCTATGGATAAGTTTCGTAGTTACTTGCTAGGTGCTCAAGTGATTGTGTGGACTGATCACGCTGCCTTGCGTTATCTCATGACCAAAAAGGAAGCTAAACCGCGCTTACTGCGTTGGATACTGACCCTCCAAGATTTTGACGTTCAAATCAAAGATAAGAAGGGCAGTGAGAACGTAGTGGCGGATCATGTCTCTAGGATGATAAGTGAGGAAAGGGGTGATCCTGAAGATATAGATCTTTACTTTCCTCTAGAAAACATCATGTTGATCGATGGCCGCTCTCCTGATGTTCCATGGTATTCGTCCATTGTGAATTACCTTCATGCCCGTTACCTTGACCCCGAGATGTCGTATCAGGAGAAGAAGAAGTTCTTCTCTGATATGAAATATTTCGTTTGGGATGAACCTTATCTGTTCAAGATCTGCAAAGATGGTTTGCTTAGGAGATGCGTTCCTGAATCTGAGCAACAAGAGATTATCGAGCAATGCCATAGTGGACCCACAGGTGGTCACTTTGGTCCTTGGAAAACGGTTGCGAAGATCTTCCAAATCCGGTTTCTATTGGCCTACAATCTTTAAGGATACAGAAGCCTTCTGTAAAGCTTGCGATAGGTGTCAAAGAACCGGAACTCTGACAAGGCGTTTCGACATGCCTTTAAAACCCATCTTAGAGTGCGAAGTCTTTGATGTATGGGGCATCGATTTTATGGGACCTTTCCCATCATCGTGTGGCAACAAATACATCTTAGTCTGCGTTGACTATGTTTTGAAATGGGTGGAGGCAGTGGCCACTCCTCACAATGATCATAAAACGGTCATGAAATTTCTGAAGAAGAACATCTTTGTGAGATTTGGATGTCCTCGAGCCTTGATCAGTGATGAAGGAACGCATTTCTGCAACCGACCTCTAGAGAAAGTCCTTGAAAAGTATGGTGTTCGCCATAAGACCGGCACACCATACCATCCGATGACTAGCGGTCAGGTTGAGCGAAGCAACCAAAGCATCTAGCAAATCTGGAAAAGACAAAGGTGAACATGTCATAGAAAGGACCGGAGTTTGAAATTGGATGATGCACTATGGGCGTATAGGATCGCCTATAAAACCCCTATGGGTACATCTCCATATCAGATGGTTTACGGCAAGCCATGTCATCTGCCAGTTGAGTTAGAGCATAGGGCCTATTGGGCGACGAAGTTTCTTAACTTTGATTCCCAAACTTGTGGAAAACATCGACTGCAGCAGCTGCATGAGTTAGACGAGTTCCGACTCCAGGCTTACGAAAGTGCCAGGATAAGCAAGGATAAGATGAAACTCCTCCATGACGCAAAAATTAAGAAAAGAGAATTTCAAGTAGGGGAACAAGTTCTTCTTTATAATTCCGCATTACATTTGTTTTCGGAAAGCCGAGGACACGATGGTCCGGGCCCTTTACGATTCTCAAAATCATTCCCGGGAGGCGTTCTAGAACTACTCGGTTATAAAGATCACCGTTTCGAGTTAATGGTCGAGGTGCAAACACTACATTGGAGAACCTACAGGCAAGCCTTTGATTGTTAAATTTTTCGATATCCTTGGATGTGGTGTTAATGAGGTCGAAGACTCTGACGAGATTTCACCCAATCTGTTTCCTGAGGATAACGGTGGTGGTCTATCACAAGAAGTTCTAGCCGGTAGTTGGGACATGGAGGAATATGCAAGGGAGCAACAACTCAAACGTCAGCAGAGAAATCTACGAAGGAGAAAGTCGACCATGGGAAAGGTTCAACGTATTTGGAAAACTGTCAAAGCTTTAATCCCATGCGTTAGGTGTCGTTTCTGCAGCCACAATCCTGATCAGAACTTTAACGAGGTAATGGCGGGCAGAAAAGTCAAATGGCCTGACCCAGGCTGAATTTAAATGGTGTCGAGCTAACGACATAAACCAAAAGCGCCACTAGGAGGCATCTTAGATATCCAATCTTGTTTTAGTTTTTCTTAGTTCTTTTTGCTTTAGTATGTTATTTTGGTTAGTTTTACTAAGCTTCTATGTTTCGATCTGTCAGTAGTGCTTTCTAGATATGGATCTCTACGGAGTTCGCCCTGAGGAGTTCCCACTCATTAGTCGCATCCCGCTGATCACGGTAGATGATGGACCAGGAGGCACTATAGTTCTTCATGTAGATTTTGACATTAGCACTCGTGTTAAGACCATCACGTACGTTATCATTGTTCCACCTTGTTCGGGAGGCGCGATTTCACGACGAGGAGTTGCGGAGGCCATAGGACGTCCTTACACGATCCTTAATGATCCTATGCTGACGGATTTGGCACTAGTGCTGCGGGCTGAGCATTTTAGAGGTGTTGAGGTAGCTGGCGAGGATTGGTGTTTGCAAGATGAGTACGACTTCCCTCCGGCTATCGACATGCTTCGACGTCTCCTTCGCTTAGTGGATTGGGACGAGATCTACGCAGATTAGTGTTTCCTTAGTTAGTTTAGTTTTCGTCGAGCCCCGACGTAAAATGGAAGCGCTTGGTGGGAGGCAACCCACTGTTTTATTTTTGTCTGTTTTATTTTCAAATTCTCTCATGATTTTCCATATTGTACTTTAAATTATCAATAATAAAGGTTTCGCGTTTAGTTGTTTTATATGATAAGTTTTTTATAAAAAAAAAGGGACAATTTTGTGTTTTTCTTGACTGGACGCCCGTCTAGTGATACTGGACGCCAGTCCGGCCTCGATTTTCCTGGACGCCCGTCCAAGATATGGGACGCCCGTCTGGAAACGAGCTTTTCAATCCTGTATTCGACTTCTTGACCAGACGTTCGTCTAAAAATATGGACGCCCGTCCGGATAATTCCCTCCAATCCTGTATTCAAATCAAGCTTTTGGACGAGCGTCTAGCATTTTGGACGCCCGTCCAGTTCATCACAGTTCCAGACAGACGCCCGTCCGCCGAGTTGGATGAGCGTCCACCACCTGTCTATATATACCCCCTCATGCCATGAAACCTCATTCCTTCGAATTTCAAACCGCCTCACCCGACTTTTGCCCTCCTCTCAACCTAAATCCCTTGATTCAACACCAAATTGGGCGATTTCAAGTGCTATAGGACGCCCCTGACCCCCTCTCATCAATTTTCAAAGCCAAATCCCCCAACATTCCATATTTTTGAAGAATCGGCCACCTATAGAGTCCGACTTTGTTCAAGAAAAATCGGATTTTTGAGGTCAATTTGGGTTGTTTTGGACGTCTACAGAGCATTATCTTCATCTACTCATCATCTTTGGTAAGTTTGTAGCAACTTTTCTTGATTTCTTTCACGTTTTTGTGAGTTCGATCTACGGGTCGGCTCATTTTCTTGAAATTTATCTCATTTTGTTGCTTTTTCTTCCTGTTTTGGTGTTGGGATGATGTGGTGATGATGGTTGTGGTGGATGGGTTGACATTGTTGAATTGAAATCCCGATTTGGATGTTAAACGGGTAACCTTTGTTGTGGGCTTGTTTGAATTGGTCTTAATAGCTTCAAACATGGTTCATAAGGAAGTGGTTGCGAAGAAGAGGTTCGGTAAGGATGTGGCTAGGGAGAAAGGTAAAAAGCGTAAAGGATCGGACCCTCCCATAGTTGATCCAAATAGAGGAGTAGTGATTCGAGAGCCATCCTCTAGGGCTTCACAGCGAGTTAGGACTGATTTGAGGGACGAGACTACTTCCGGATCCGAAACTAATGACGATGAACCCTTGATTAGGATGCCTAGGGTACCTCACGGTGCGGCATCTTCTGGGCTGAACGTACGGTGGAGACAATTTGTACCGGACGAGGCCGAGACCGAACCGAGGGCTGAACCGCCTCGAAAGAAAGTGAGACCAAATTGCCTATTCCTATGCCTCGTCGGTTTGTCAACTCTAAAGCACATGAGGCCTATACCAAACATTACTTTGCGAGAAACATGTTGGTTGAGCGAGCGGTGTTGAAAACGAAAGTGGCCCCCTCTTTTGCAAAAGTGTTGGAAGATAGGAAATGGGAGGAATTGATGAAGATCCCGACTACCCCGGTGAATGATTCGTTGGTTAGGGAGTTTTACGCTAATTTTTCGGAAACCGACTTAGACACGGGGGTGGTGTTGGTTCGAGGTGTTAAGGTTCCCATTTCACCACAAGTTTTTAATGCAAAATATGGGTTGGCAGCATTTGAAGGGTTGGATTATAAGGAGGAAATTAAGAGACGGCAGATTCTGGACGGATCCTTTGGAGGACCTGAGGTTGACAGTTGCCCCGATGTTGCTTGGACGCTCAGACCGGGTGGGGACCGTAAGGAGATTGTTACTACGGCGTGGTCTGAGGATTGGAGAGTCTATTGCCATTTCATCCAGAGTCGTTTATTGCCGAAGAATAATTTGACACACTTTCACATAGGCGACCTTGGAATGTTGTATGCTTTGGTTTTCAAGTTAAATGTCGATGTTGGCCAAGCGATTTATGATGAGTTGGTGTTCAGTCAGAAGAACTACAAGCGGAGTTTGATTGTCCCACATTTGATTCATCAGATATGCAAGGATGCCGGAGTGCCGGAGTATGAGCGGGGATCATAGGCCTAAGAACCCGAGAGGTATTCAGAGAGAGAAAGCTCCGTCTACGGTTGAGTCTGAGGCTGTTCCCGTTCCTGAGCCTGGTTCCACTTCGACACCACCTCGAGCCTCAGTTCTTTCTGGATTATCTTCTTCCGAGATTACTCGGCATAGTATGGCTCATAGTTTGAGGGCGATGTTGAGTGACATCCGGGATGGCCAAGATAATATTTTGTCGGTTTTGGAATGTATCGTTGATGGACGGCAACCGAGAGATCGGCGGGTATTCAATGCAAGTAATATGGATTATGTCTTCTCCGAGCAGATAGAGCGGGTGATAGCTGAGGTGGTCAAGATGGAGGAGAAGCCCGAGTCGTCGACGATGAGGAGGATGAGCCCCCGGTAGACCCTGCTCCTGCTTCTACTACGCAGCCTGAGCCTGCACGGACGACGTCCACTGTTGCTGTACCTACTTCAGATCCTCCTCATGTTGATGCCCCTGCTGGTGGTTCTGCTGTTATTCCTCCGTCTGATGCTCCGATTCCGCCCGAGTGATCTTGCGATTTTTATGCTTTTTCTGCTTGATGTATTTCTTTCTTTTATCCGACTTCGATCTGGTTGTACAATGACTATTACTACTTTCCTTTTGGATGCTTCTATGATTTCTGTACTTTCTATTTTTCTGTTGCTTCATGTAAGCTGTCTAGCACCACATATTTGGATTGCGATTTCGTTGGTATTATGATCATTTTTGGTTGACGCTTGTTGTTCTATCTCTTTCATTCATTCCTTTCACATTATTACGTTATTGTGCCCCGTTTTCCCCCGAGATTCTGTTGTTTTGTCGAGTAGTGCAGATCTAGTCTTGGTTGAGTTCGGTTTGGACGTTTTTTTTCCGACGCTTTTGCGAGTGTTGTTTCTTTCATGCTCCGGCCTGACCAACATCTCGATTTTCTACGCGCTTACAGCTAAGTTTCTTATCCTTCTACTTTCTGCACAACATGAGGACATGTTGCATTTTTAAGTGTGGGGGAGGGGATAGTTCGATTTGTGCCTATGTGTAAACGTTTGTTTAGTACGTTAGATTGTTTTTATTATGCGAAATGAGCGTAAATTTTTCAAAACTTTCCGACACCCTTGTTTTTGTTTTGTCCCGAGTAGGCAATTCAATTTGAAGTTCGTTGTTTTTATAGTCATCTATGCGATATTTCATATGTTCCGTAAGTTAGTTGTTTCACATCACTATTTCACGAGCCATAGTGACGATGAGCTATTTTATAAAGCTATACCCCGTTTTGGATTAGTAGTTTTTGATTTTCTTATAAGTCATGTGCTTAGTGCTACATATATATCTTGAGATTTATGATAGTTTGTATTTAGATCCGAAGTACGAGATACCGTGAATATCTAGATGTTTGAATGTGATAAGTAACACGTAACTAATGTCAAATGAGAAGTTGAAAAAGTTAAATGAATCTATGTGTGTGTCGAAAGCTAGTCGATGATTTGAGTGCGATAAGGTATACCACGTATGTCCTATACCACTATGATGACTAAGAGCTCACGACAGCTAGGAAAAGCCGCCTTATGATTGGAGTAAGGTAGGGGATTATCTCGAAATGTCCTATTCTCGCTATGAGGGCAAAAGCTCATCCTAATGTGTGTTTAAAGTGAATGAATTCAATCAACTTAAGATATGTTGTGAAATTGAATATAAGGCTTAGTTTTCGTTAATCCTATCCCCAGTATAAACTGAAAGATATGATGTAGGGATTATCCTCTGAGTATTTCAGAAAGGCCCTAGATATATTCGATCATCCTTTTCGGGATATGTCACGTTTGTAGGGTACATCTTATGAGTGTCATTTATTACTATTCTACGAGGGGGTATTAGCTAGTTTTGCTTTGAGTTATTCAAGTTTGGTTTTAGTGGAAGTTTTCTATGGCTATGCACTTACACGATGGTGAACACCTAAGTTATTGAATATATGTTATACTTGTTTAGATGCTGTTTTCCTTTCTCGAGCCTAATTTTTTGTTTTGTTTTGCTCGGGACGAGCAAAAGCTAAGTGTGGGGGAGTTGTTAAGGGTGAAAATCTATGTTTTATTATGATATATTTTATGGTATTTTTCCCCCTTAATTGGATTAATTGCATAATAAATGGCCCTTATATGGAAATATTGAGCATACTAGGTTTTTAAGGACTTAATCGCAATATTGAATAAATTATGTGTTTTCATCGTAAATTATAATTAATTGGACTTTATTACAGTTTTGCGATGTTTTCCATGTGTTATAGGTATGTTCATTGTGCTCAAATGGTGATCAAAAAGGGTTAAATTCGAGCTATAAAGATTTAAGAAGAGATAATGATCAAATGGAGTGGACAGGAAAAGAGATAGAGATGATTTAATCAAGTTTTATTCCAGCTAAACTGGCGTCCAAGTCCCGTCCAGGAGTGGACGGGCGTCCGATAATCCAAACGGGCGTCTAGAGGAAGAATTCAATATTGAGGCATCATGAACTTACGAACGAACGTCCGTAACAATCAAACGAGCGTCCAAAGTGCAAAAAGAAGATCGAGAGAGTTTGGACGCTATCCAAACGAACGTCCGCGTTGGAGTTCGAACACCCGGACGAGCGTCTACTTACCCGAACGAGCGTCCGGATTGCCGACTTAGTGAAACCGCCTCAAATCTCTATAAATACTTGCCTATTTTCACACATTGGGATACCAATTCTACAATTCTCGAACCCTAAACCCTAGGGGCGGCTATAGGCTGCGTTTTTACTCAGTTTTTTCCCAGTTTTATGTTCTTAAATTTCTAGATAAAATTAGTTTAGTTTATGCAATTTACTTCAACAATTCAAGCTATTCAAGGATGCTAAGAGGCTAGGCTTCCATCAAACGAGCATTGTGAAGCCATCCAACTTTCATTACTTTTGATTCTTCGGTTATTTTGTAAGTTTTTAATCAGGTTGTTTCCTTTATCATGTCTTATGTTGATTAATTGCATTTATATCGAAAGATGTGCATGTATGATGCTTTATATTTGATGAAAGTCTTTATAAACATTAGATCACCATGATTTAGGAATAGATCTTTAATCTATGTCAAACGAAAGTTGATAGGTTGGAAATCTAGGTTAAAACGCTAAAGTTTGCATCTTTGTTTATGTTATGACGCGTTAATTTCCGTAAATCGAAAGATAGAAATTAATAGGCGAATCATCTACGAAAGTAGGATTCATACCTTTGATAAGATGAACCACAACTTGGTAGAAACGCAATATAATCGGGATGAGAGATTAGTGTTTGTTGGATAGGTGGATCAATACTCGTTTGCCCGTATTAAACTTGATTTAACCCTTGAGACTTGAACTCGTTTAGTTAGTTTATTTTCTATTGCACTTTTAGAGTAATTTGTTCGCAACCAAACCTCCCTAGCTTTGGATTCGTCCTCTCGTCTAGTTTATATTCAAAAGATATATGTTCGCTTTAGTTTTGTTTAATCGCCGTTTAGTTTAGTTTTCCGTGACATAGTTTAGTTAGACAAAAACTAGGAACCACAATCGTTTAGTTCCCCGTAAGATCGACCCGGCATTAACCACTAGTACTACGATCCTTATACTTGGGGTTAACCGGATTATAAATTTATTACTTGTTTGTTTTGCATAGATAAAATCCGTAGACAACGGGCTTGTGAGAGAGAGAGAGAGAAAAGAGTGAAAAATCTGCCAAACGAAAAAAAAAATGAAAAAAATAGAAAAAAGAAAAAAAAATATAATCAAGACAGTGAGGGAAGCAAACTCGTAGCAAAAATGGCACGACCCTCGCATAAAAAAGAAACAAACGAGGACCTAAGAGCAAGACTTGGTGCCAAGTCTGCTCGGCCCGATTAAGGTACCTTGTTGTGTAACCAAGTCTGAAGGCAAGACGAGCGAGTGTATGCGCAGATAAGTTAAGATTGTGGGGTTAATACAACTTGATTCTCTTCACGAATGCACTATCACGAAAGATTCATCACACGACACATTGATGCATGGTAAGTAGTGATTAATGAGGAGCTTATGGAATATGGCTTGATGTATGTTCTGCGTGAAATCTTTATTGAATATATGGTAGTTGATGGAGGTTGCTCGCGGAGTTACATTCCGTCTTGATACTCTGCTCGAGGACGAGCAAATGGCTAGTGGGGGGTAGTTGATGACGCTTAAAATAGTCTATCATACGGCATCAACATTCTGTTCAATCCGAGCTAAAAGTAGTTGTTTCAACCTATAATTATGAACCATTTGAGTTGAATATCACATGTCGGGTTCGTGAGTTGAATGAAAGGATTCGGCCTAGTGTATTCCAGAACCTTCCAAGCTAAGTCGGCAGAGTAAAAAGACAAAAATACCCCCGGTAAATTGGGGTATGCCGCCGGGTTACCGAGAGTCTAGAATCTTCCGAAACACGTTTTCTTAGACGAGGGGTAGATCTAGGTGTTTCTAAGTCAGTTTATGTAGCTATAAATAAGAGGCGCCTCATAATTCAATGTACACAAATTTTCAAGGCAAAACTAAGCAACAAAAGTTCTTTATTTTTATTATTTTACGAGTTATTTTCGGTGAGATGACGGAGTTGCCGCCTAGGAGGAGATCCGAGGGAGATCTACACTTGTCTTCGAGGGTATGATTTCCTGCCTTTACCAAGATGTAGATTTGTCGTTGTTCTATTCAACTAGTATGCGCTAACTGTTTATTTAGTTTAATTATGTTGTTGGTAGTTTATTTTACCCCATATATGTATAAATCTAATTCGTTGGTGAAGAAATCATGAAATAGTGGTTGCGTTCTTCAGATCTATGACGGTCTATATCGCTAGATCTGAATACCTAGTAAATTACTAGGTAATGATAATCGGGGCCAGCTATGTTGACCGACAGATTCAATTTACATGTTAGTAGCTTGATCAACTATTTGCATGTCATCATAAATTAGCATGAAGTACTGATAGTGAAGTGTTAGTTTGGACATTGTCTTGATGGACCCTAGGAATGTGCTAATCAGTGTCGATAGCTGCCTTGGCAGGTTAGCAGTATGGGTTAATGCTCAATACTGGCAACTCTAGTTCTTTATGCGTATGGGCTATTACGGACCAATTAAGGAGAGAAGCTTGCGTATATATTATCTACTACCATGGTCGGAGTAGATATGGTTAGGAGTTGTGCCCGTAGCTGATAATGAATTAAAATTCACCAATAGGGATGACTATTGCATGTGTGGGGGGGAATAACTAATTACTCATAATTGAACTAATACATTAGAAACTCTTGTTTAATCCGTGTGAACTAGCTTAACACTTGTTAGTTTGTGCCACGAATTTTACTATTGTCTATATTTTAGTTGGTCGTAGACCTTATATGTGACAAACACAATCTCTAGAATTTGAAGTTCTTACGAGTCTCTGTGGGATCGACCTTGACTCGCCCGTACTCTACTTCGATAGACCTAGTCTTATTGCTAGTAAGTTCTTTGAACACGATCAGGTTCTCGGTTCGGCGGCACTTTCCAGATCTTATTGCATGTGAGTTAATATAATCAACGAAGGAGGTTAACATCACATAGGCGTCTACTGTCATATTAAAGAAGTAGATAACTCTAGGAGATTGCACCCGTAGCTAAAACTGAATTGAACATGCGTTCTGCTTAAATGTGGGTAATTACGGGGAGAAGTAGGTATAAGGGTTAACCACACCAAGTTAGGAGATCGGTGAGGAGAGATAAACAAACTTTATTATCTGTTTCCTTGTTGGTCGAAGACCATTATTTGTTTTCATAGTTAGTTTGATAGATGTATTGAATGAGTGACGTTGTCTCTGTGGAATCGACCTTGACTCACTTCTACTATACTACGATTGACCTAATACTCTTGCTAGTATTTCGGGTGTGTTAGTTGCCTACAAGCGACGATCAAGTTTTTGGCGCTTGTTTCCGGGCACAAAAGCCAATTCAATCAATATATTCATTAAATCTAAATATGAATTTTGGTTTTTCTGTTTGTTAAATTTTATTTATCGAGTCCAGAGTCTATAAACCCTGCACTGTTTACGATCGGAAAAGATAAAACCGGTCCCGAAATTGCGACAGGTGCTGCCGCAATGTCGAGACCTGGAACGATCTTTTCTGATCCCTCCACTGTGATTCTATGTTTATGCTTGTAAGTTACTAGGTCCGCAATAGTTCGGTCTTGACCCAGCTGAGGCGGGAATTTTTTTTACCTTGTTTCTGTTTTGTTCTCTTGCTGGTAGTGCAAAACACTTTTGACTTTCTCTCATAAGGACGAGTAGGAATTTTGTTAAGGCCATATTTATATGACCTTTAAGGGTATATTTCATTATTATTTTCCCCACATTTGCATAATTTATATAAGAATTAAGGGTTTAAGTGTAATTATTTAGTAAGGATGATTTTTATATGGTTATTTGCAAAATTGGTTATTTTAAGTGTTTAATTGATTTAATTATGATTATTTGGGTTTCATTACATTTTGCAATGTTCATTTATCTTTTAGGAGGCTTAATTTCGAGATGAGAGAGGATCAATCAAAGATATGGGAAAATAAAAGAGATAAGGAAAGAAATCAATCAAGATAAAGATGGAAATATCAAGGAATCCGTTCTGCATCAATCTGAACGAGCGTCCATGCGGCGTCCAGTGTGGACGGGCGTTTGGTAATTAGGACGAGCGTCCAGGGAAGAAAAGTTGAACAGAGAGTTTGGACGGAATCTGGACGAGCGTCTTGATAGCGTCTAAGGCATCTTGAACGGGCGTCCATATAATCTGAACGAGCGTCCGCCGCCGACCTAAGGCTAACCGACTTAGCACTCTATAAATACAGCAGCAGCCCCAACCCTAAATATATACTTTTTACACATCATTGAGATCGCACTTTCACACCAAAAAAAGCTGCGGCCAGAGAACCCTAATTCCATAGAGATGAATTTCTCCAATCCAACAATCATATTCAACATGATTGTTGGCTAGAAACCTTGCAGTGAGTCGACGGAGGAAGCCCATCATCAACACAACCAACTAGAGAGTTCGATGCTTAAGTTTAGTGAGTTTATTTCATAGTTTTTCATTACTTTGGATCTGTTTTGTATTGTTTAAGTTTTATTGAATTAAGATTTGATGAAACGATCTCCGTTTATGTGATGCTTGAATCAATATATGAAAATATATTATTTAAGTTCTATTTTATTCAAAGTAATGCAATTATTCATGTTATAAGAGATTAGGCATGTTTAGTTGAGTAAGAGTTTGGAAACAATCTCGTGATTTCGTTTTGATTGCATGTTTAGTTTGTTTGAAAAGATAAACGAAACCCTAGAATTTGGTTGAAGAAATTTAATTGAATTCGTGAATAAATCACTACTAAAAACTATGTCTTTTTAATCACCATCTATTTGGGGGTTGTTGGTTGATAGGTGGAACCTAGTCGCCTTGCTGTGTTTTCCTTTAATTGTTTTAATCAAATCGTTTAGATTAAGTTTAGTTTAAGTTCTAGTTTTATAAACCCTAATTTCCTGCTGTTTTCCTGCAATTTTTTGCTTCAATTCATAATCAGACGCTCGTCCGCAATAGCAGACGCTCGTCCATTAGATTTAGTTTCCAGACGCTCGTTCATCAAAGTGAACGCTCGTCCGTCTTTCTGTTTTCTTATTTCCTGCTTGTTTTTATTCCTGTTTTAGTTTCAATTCTTAGGTTTAGGTTTTAGTTAGTTTCAGCCTTAGTTTAGTTAGTAATTGTGACATAATCGATATAGATTTATACTCGAATTCGATAAACATTCCATTCCCTTAGGACGACCCGATAACATCCTTTACTACAGAACCTTATATTTGGGGTTTTCGGTATTATAAATTTAAAACGTGTTTTTACCGAACAAGTTTTTGGCGCCGTTGCCGGGGAATCGGTAACGGTTGTCGGATTCTTTTAGGTATAAAATTTTATATCGATTTTAATTTTAATTTGTAGGTCTAAATTTTAGAATTACTTTTATTTTTGTTTTCGTTTTACCTTGTTTTATTTAATTTTATTTTCCTTCAATTATTTTCTTTAATTTTTGATAGTTATATTAGTTTCTATAATTTTAGAATTGTTTCCATAATTTTAGATTAGCCTTTAATTATTTCCTTACGTTCCTTTTAGTTTCCTTAATTATTTTTATTTCGTTTTTAAGTTTTAAGCCTTAGTTTTAGATTTTCGAAGTCTGGACGAGCGTTTAATAATTTGAACGCCCGTCCACTTCAATCCTGTTCCCCCGAACGACCGTTCATTTATTTGAACGAGCGTTCGGCCTACGAACGGACGTCCACTAACACCGGACGCCGGTTCGATCCGTTCAATCATCACTTCTTTTCTATCTTCTCTTCTCTTCTCTTTTCTTTTCTCCTCTAAACCATCAAACCGTTTCTAAACCTGTTCTAATCAACCCTAAGGTTGATTTCTTCCTTTTCCTTTCTTCTGGTTTATGCAAACGAGAAGTAAGAAGGGACTTCTAATCTTCGATCCCGAGCCTGAACGATCTATTCTTAGAAGGAGGCTTTTCTCTGATTTGGACAAAATGGCGGATCAAGATCCACCAATTCCAAATCCTGATCCCCAAGCTCAGTTAAACTTAATCCTTCAGCAAATGCAAGCTTTGCGGCAACAACGAATCAACAAGCTGGCATAAATCAACAACTTCAACAATTTAGACAAAACCGACTTAATCAATCGAACCAGGACCCCTACACCCCATATCTAAATCAAGATTTTCTCGAGGGGCATAGACCTATTCGTCCTCCGACATGGGAGGAGTGAACTTTGATCTAAAGAACGGAGTAGTTGCTCTAGTTCGAATAGCTCTTTCCATAGTATGCTCGGGAAGATCCACACGACTTCTTGTCCACATTCGTACAAATCGTGAAGCGAGTGCCATTATCCTGGTGTTGATTCTGAGATAGTTAAGTTAAAGCTATTTCCTTTTGCTTTGAAAGGTGAGGCAAGTCGGTGGTTTAAATCGTTGGCACATCATTCTCTCCATACATGGAATGATGTCAAAAGAGCCTTCGCTCTTAAGTGGGTTTAACCAGGCAAGATTATGGAGATGAAATGGGAAATAGCTACGTTTGAGCAGTTGGAGGATGAGACTGTTGGCAAAGCTTGGGAGAGATTGAATCTCTTGATGAGGAAGTGCCCCAATCACGGATATGACAGACATGAGTTCTTTGGAACCGTTTTATAGAGGTGTCTCTCAACCTAATAGAGACTATCTTGACTCCACGACTCATGGATCCTTCTTAGGGGGAGGTGATGAGACCGCCTACTGAGTGGGCGAGACCATCGCCAAGAACAATATGTGGTCGACTCCCAAGAAGACCAATGTCGTTAAGAAAGAAGGCTGCGGTAATCCCGATACCAAGCCGTTAGTTGCTCAGATGGAATTGATAAGCAAGCAGCTGGCCAATCTTCAGACGCAGCCTTCTGATCTTGGAATGCAGGTAGGAACGGAGATGACGGAAGAAATAAATTTAATGGATAATCAAAACCAACCCTTCCGAAACTTCAATCAAAGCCAGAACTACTCAGGATTTCAACGACAAAACTTCAATCAAGCCAAGTTACCACCGGCCCTTCCAATTCGAATTCTTTTAACTCAAACTATCAAAGGACGCCTCCTAACTCCCAAAGGCCTCAAGGAGGATGGAACCAAACTCAAAATCATACCACCTCACGTGTCCCTCAACACAAATTTGATGAGTGGTAGACATGGTGAAGACTCGTCTACTAGTGTTAAAGCTATCGAAAGACAAGTTGGTCGGATGGCGGACCGGCAAGCAAGCGAGACCTCATGGTAAACTTCCGAGTTACACCGAGAGAAACCCAAAAGCGATGTGAATGTTTGCACTTTGCCATTACACCACAATGGGAGTATGGACAAGAAGAGCTCAATGAAGTAACGTTGAGAAGTGGTAAAAGGCTGGACCCGGCAAGATGTCGGGAAACGAGTAGCCCCTCCTGACGCCATGAGTTCAGGAGGGGGAAATCAGAAACCACATGCCGAAGAAAGCAACGATGAGGAGCCTAGTGACAATTCTTCGGAGGACGAAAATAATTCTGATGATGAGGAAAGAAAGGAAAGTCAAGGGTTGGTACCCCTGACTAAGAAAAAGGAAAAAAAAAGTTCGTGAGATGGAAGGATAAGGAGGATGAGGCGATAAAGAATCAGGCCACAAGGAATGATAAAGCCCGTCCTTATCCCCCAAAAAGGAAAGAGAAAGCCCTCACTAATGACAAGCAGTATGCTGGAGTGAGGAGGATGCTTAGAGACACTCAAGTTAGTATGCCCTTAGCCGAGGTATTAACTGAAATGCCTAAATGCTCTAAGTATCTTAAAGAATTCTGTGGGAGTAAGAGAAAGCTTCAGGGGATGGCTGAAGAAGTGCTACGCGAAGATTGCACGATGGTTTCACAGAAAATTGCTGTTAAGCGAGGTGACCACGCGGACCTTCAATCTCCCGTGAGATCGAAGGCCATTTATTCGAAAATGTCTTATGCGACTCAGGGGCCTCTATTAATGTGATGCCATTAAACGTATGCAAAAATCTCGGGTTAGATAAAAGGATGCGGGAACGCCCGATTTCTCTTCGGATGGTAGATAAATCTAGCCGGACTGCGGCCGGTTGTGTAGCTAATGTTCTCCTTCAAGTTGAACATTTAGTCTTCCCTACCGACTGGGTTATTCTAGACTATCCACCTGATAAGGAGATGCCTCTAATTCTAGGCCGAACCTTTTTAGACACTTCTAACGCTCTCATCGACTTCTGCAAAGGATAGATTACCCTTAGAGTCGATGACACATCCGTTACCTTCACCCGAGGGACATATCCTGAAAGAGCCGTAATTGATGAAATATCGTTTGTCGAAGCTATCTATGAGGACGGAAAAGATGCCTACTCTGAAGAAGCAGAGGAGTTGACAGAGATAGGTGTTTTTGAAGTCATGGACATTGAAGATCAAGCTGACTGCGGACCATTTTCTAATTCATTTCAAGCCGTAGGCATTGCCGAATCATCTTCACTCGCTCACACTGAGCCTGTTATTGAGTTAGAAGCATGGAGATACCCAGCAACAAACGATGATCTCAAAGAACTGAGTCAGGAAGACTTCGTCCCTAGTGAAGAAGAAGCTCTGATGGGTAGTTGGGACGAGGTAGAATTTTGGAGAGAAGCTACTCATTGGGAAGTAGATGACTGGGAAGAGCTGGCAGAAGAGCTTAAAGATGAAGAGTTAAGAAAAATGATCGATCACAAGAAAAAGGAAGCAAGTGTTGATCGGAGGATTCCGATGGACGATTTGATCCAGTACCTTTCTGGGGTTGAGCCTCAGAAAGATGAGTTATTCTTTAGTCAACCACTCCAAGCTCATAAAGAGAAAGGTGGCCCATTAAAGTCTAGTATTGAGCAACCACCTACTGATTTAAAGCTCAAACTGCTTCCGAAACACCTTAAGTATATCTTTCTTAAGGATGGAGATAAATTGCCTTTGATCATTTCTTCGAAACTCGACCACGAGCAAGAAGCACGGTGATAGAAGTGCTTAAAAAGAATATCCTCTCGTTCGGATGGCAAGTGGGTGATATCCGAGGAATCGGCCCGGATGTATGCATGCATAAAATCCGAACGGAGGAGGGAGCTAAAAAGGTTAGACAACCTCGGAGAAGGCTGAATCCGCATATGCGGGAGGTTGTCAAGAAAGAAGTGATAAAGTGGCTTGACATGGGCATCATCTATGCAATCGCCGATAGCGAGTGGGTCAGCCCTACTCAAGTTGTGCCAAAGAAGGGCGGAATCACGGTTGAAAAGAATGAAAAAGGGGAGGAAGTTGCCTTACGACTCGTGACGAGCTATAGAGTCGCATTGACTATCGTAGACTTAACGAGGTTACTGCCAAGGACCACTTTCCCCTACCCTTCATTGACCAGCTTATTGAACGACTGAGTGGTCATAAGTATTATTGTTTCCTCGATGGATATTCTGGCTACTTCCAGATAGCCATTGATCCTAATGACCAAGAGAAGACAACTTTTACGTGTCCATCTGGTACTTTTGCTTTTCGCAGAATGCCATTCGGCCTATGCAATGCACCCGCGACTTTTCAACGGTGCATGTTAGCCATTTTTGATGGACTTGTGGAGCAATGCATGGAGGTCTTCATGGATGACTTCTCAGTCTACGGCGATAGCTTTGATGAAATCTTAAGGAACCTAGATATGGTACTCCAACGGCGTGTTGAGAAAAATCTGGTGCTTAACTGGGAAAAATGCCATTTTCTAGTAGACGAAGGAATCGTTTTGGGACATAAGGTGTCCAATGCTGGTATTCAAGTTGATAAGGCTAAGGTCGAGGCCATTGAAAGGATGACGTACCCTAAGACAGTGAAAGAGGTACGAGGTTTTCTAGGTCATGTTGGCTTCTACAGGCGTTTCATTAAAGATTTTTCTACCATCGCCAAGCCTTTATCAAATCTTTTGAAAGATGAAGTAGATTTCTTGTTTGATGCGAAGTGCAAAGAAGCTTTCAATTGTCTGAAAGACAAGCTTATCAGTGCCCCTATTTTAGTTGCACCTGACCGGACCAAGCCTTTCGAGTTGATGTGCGATGCCTCTAATTACGCCGTAGGCGCAGTTTTAGGTCAAAGAGTTGATAAAAGGTTCGGGCCCATTTATTATGCGAGCCGCACCTTGAACCCGGCTCAATGCAATTATACCACAACCGAGAAGGAATTCTTAGCCGTTGTTTTTGCCATTGACAAGTTTAGAAGTTATCTTCTAGGGTCTCAAGTTGTTGTTTGGACCGACCATGCACCTTGCGCTACCTTATGGACAAAGCGAGATGCAAAACCAAGGTTACTTCGATGGATTCGATTTTACAAGAGTTTGACCTTGTGATTAAAGATAAGAAAGGTAGTGAGAATATTGTGGCTGATCATTTATCTCGCTAAGTAAATGAGGGTGCAGAGAATCACAATGATATAGGCATTGATTTTCCGACTGAGCAATTGATGAAGCTTGAAACGGTTAGGCCGTGGTATGCTGACTACGTCAACTATTTAGCGAGTGGTCATTTAGAGGATATGACGTATCAGGAGAAGAAAAAGTTCCTTTCTGATCTTAAATATCTCGTATGGGAAGATCCTTATTTGTTCAGAATCTGTAAAGACGGGTTGCTTCGACGGTGTGTTCCTGAGCATGATCAGTGGGATATCCTAGAACAATGCCATAGCGGTCCTACCGGAGGTCACTACGGAGCACCTAAGACGGTTGCAAAGATCCTTCAAGCTGGATTCTACTGGCTGACTCTGTTTAAGGATGCAGAAGCCTTTTGTAAAGGTTGTGATAGGTGCCGGAAGGCGGACGGCGAGTAGTAGGATGGAAATGCCACTTAAGCCCATTCTTGAATGCGAAGTTTTCGACGTTTGGGGCATAGATTTTATGGGACCCTTTCCATCTTCGTGCGGTAATAAATATATCCTCGTCTGTGTCGACTATGTTTCCAAGTGGGTTGAAGCAATAGCCACCCAAACTAATGATCATAAAGTCGTGAAGAAATTCTTGCAAAAGAATATCTTTACCAGATTCGGTTGTCCGAGAGCACTCATTAGTGATGAAGGTACCCATTTTTGCAATGCGCCGCTTGATAAAATCCTTGAAAAATATGGTGTCAAACACAAAGTTGGTACACCATATCATCCTCAGACCAGTGGCCAAGTCGAGGTAAGCAACCAGAGCTTTAAAAGAATTTTAGAGAAGACCGTGAACAATAATCGATCTAATTGGAGTCTTAAGTTGGATGACGCATTGTGGGCTTATCGTACTGCATTTAAAACCCCGATGGGCACGTCACCCTTCCAAATGGTCTATGGCAAAGCTTGTCATTTACCTGTCGAACTTGAACACAGAGCTTTCTGGGCAATTAAATTCTTAAATTTCGATAGCCGGCTACGTGGGAGAAACGGTTGTTACAATTGAACGAGCTCGACGAATTCGGACTCCGTGCGTACGAGAATGCTAAGCTTAGCAAGGAAAGAACGAAGATGCTCCATGACGCTAAGATCAAGGACCGAGAATTCAAAGTTGGTGAAATGGCTTTACTTTCTATAATACTAGACTTCACCTGTTTCCGGGTAAACTCAAGTCTAGATGGTCCGGTCCCTTTGAGATTCTCGAGGTTAATCCAAGTGGAGTAATTACTTTGAACGGGTATGGTAATCAAGCTTTTAAAGTGAATGGCCATCGACTTAAGAAATATTTTGGGCAACCAAAGGAAAAGCCGAGACTCTTTATTTCCAAAGAAGAGATGAGAGTACAGATGTCCTGATTTGTGAAGAGATTCCATCTTATTTCTTTGAGTCAGATGATGACATTCCTACCTCTACCTGTGATGAACCTTCTTCTGGGACCCCTGAGTAGGTTAGCACACCTACGCCTGTCATCCGCAAGAACACGAAGAAGAGAGTCAGTGTAGTTTGGAGAGAAAAATTTAACGATCTTATTGCACACTTGACTTGTTGTTGTGGTGAAAATCATTTCCGCCCCAGTGCTCGATTCTGATACTGAGGTGGCGGCTGTCAAACCAAAGTGGCCCGATCCGGGTTGATTCTTGAACTTTGTGTCAAGCTATTGACATTAAAAGAGCGCTCCTAGGAGGCAACCTAGTTTTCTTTGTTCGTTTTCTTTTCTTAGGTTGTTTTATTGTTTTAGAAATAATACTTTAGTTGATTATGTGTTGATGGTTATTCCTCCTACATTCATTGTAAGTGTTTTGTGTTATGTGTTGCTCATATACCCCGTGTACCCCGAGATTATATGGTATGTCGAGTGTGGCAGATACTTTTGAGCAGGTTCACAAGCTTTTATGTCCAGTGTTGTCTATTCGAGTTGTCGCGGTATATTCATGCTCCGGCCTGACCTCTGCCAACTTTCATCCGACAACCACTGTTGAAACCAGCTAAGTTTTTTTTTTCTTTTATTTGCACATTCTGAGGACATAATGTGATTTAAGTGTGGGGGGGTAAATTGGGTATGTTTTTATGCTATATCCTTTGAAATATGAGTGAATGTTGAATTTCGAGCAAATTTAAAATTTTTGTGAATCTCGAGCATATGATTGAAACTAAATGCTTGCTAGTTGTAGTTTTCTAACGATGATAGTATGTGACTTAGTGAGATAATTATAGCATGTCTTTACTTTCATGGAGCTAGTATTCATTTTTCACTCACGAAAGCCTTTGAGATTGAAGCAAGATTTTTGAACTATATCCTTTCATTGTTTTAGTGATTTATCTTAGGAGGGTCAGTATAGTAACACCTTAGTTAGCCCGTGTGCTGTGAATATCATAAAGTTTGAATGTGATAAGTGAGATGTAACGTATGTCTTAAAAAAGAATGAATAAGCAATCATAGTAAATACGTTTGTCGAAAGCTGGTTTATGATTTGAGTGAGGTAGGGTATACCACGTATGTCCTATTCCACTATGATGACCAAAAGCTCACGACAGTTAGAAGAAGCTACCTTATGATTTGAGTAAGGTAGGGTGTTATCACGAAATGTCCTATTCTACTATGATGGGTAAAAGCTCATTCTGATATGCGTCAAATTTGAGAATTTTGGAATTGATGAGTAAAAATAAAGTGAAGTCTTTGTTATCATGGATCTTATACCCAGTAGAACCGCATGATATGCTGTAGGGATTATCCTACTGAGTGCGTGGGAAGGCTTTGAGTGGAGCTATTACTGCCTATATCTAGGATAGTCATTGGATTTTTGAGAGGATATTTCTTTGAAAGGCTTGTTAAATTTGAAAAGGGCTTGTCACACATACACTGAATCTATCTCTGTGATGGTATTGTTTGCTATAGTTGTTGTATCTTTTGTTACGTGAGTTAGAGATCTATGTGGATTGCATGAAAGTTGAGCTATAGTTTTGATTGTTTTGTCCGAGGACGTACAAAAAGCTAAGTGTGGGGGTGCTGTTAAGGCCATATTTATATGACCTTTAAGGGTATATTTCATTATTATTTTCCCCACATTTGCATAATTTATATAAGAATTAAGGGTTTAAGTGTAATTATTTAGTAAGGATGATTTTTATATGGTTATTTGCAAAATTGGTTATTTTAAGTGTTTAATTGATTTAATTATGATTATTTGGATTTCATTACATTTTGCAATGTTCATTTATCTTTTAGGAGGCTTAATTTCGAGATGAGAGAGGATCAATCAAAGATATGGGAAAATAAAAGAGATAAGGAAAGAAATCAATCAAGATAAAGATGGAAATATCAAGGAATCCGTTCGCATCAATCGAACGAGCGTCCATGCGGCGTCCGGTGTGGACGGGCGTTTGGTAATTAGGACGAGCGTCCGGGGGAAGAAAAGTTGAACGAGAGAGTTTGGACGGAATGCGGACGAGCGTCTTGATAGCGTCTAAGGCATCTTGAACGGGCGTCCATATAATGCGAACGAGCGTCCGCCGCCGACCTAAGGCTAACCGACTTAGCACTCTATAAATACAAGCGGCGCCCCGACCCTAAATATATACTTTTTACACATCATTGAGATCGCACTTTCACACCAAAAAAAGCTGCGCGCCGAGAAACCTAATTCCATAGAGATGAATTTCTCCAATCCAACAATCATATTCAACATGATTGTTGGCTAGAAACCTTGCAGTGAGTCGACGGAGGAAGCCCATCATCAACACAACCAACTAGAGAGTTCGATGCTTAAGTTTAGTGAGTTTATTTCATAGTTTTTCATTACTTTGGATCTGTTTTGTATTGTTTAAGTTTTATTGAATTAAGATTTGATGAAACGATCTCCGTTTATGTGATGCTTGAATCAATATATGAAAATATATTATTTAAGTTCTCTTTTATTCAAAGTAATGCAATTATTCATGTTATAAGAGATTAGGCATGTTTAGTTGAGTAAGAGTTTGGAAACAATCTCGTGATTTCGTTTTGATTGCATGTTTAGTTTGTTTGAAAAGATAAACGAAACCCTAGAATTTGGTTGAAGAAATTTAATTGAATTCGTGAATAAATCACTACTAAAAACTATGTCTTTTTAATCACCATCTATTTGGGGGTTGTTGGTTGATAGGTGGAACCTAGTCGCCTTGCTGTGTTTTCCTTTAATTGTTTTAATCAAATCGTTTAGATTAAGTTTAGTTTAAGTTCTAGTTTTATAAACCCTAATTTCCTGCTGTTTTCCTGCAATTTTCTGTTTCAATTCATAATCAGACGCTCGTCCGCAATAGCAGACGCTCGTCCATTAGATTTAGTTTCCAGACGCTCGTTCATCAAAGTGAACGCTCGTCCGTCTTTCTGTTTTCTTATTTCCTGCTTGTTTTTATTCCTGTTTTAGTTTCAATTCTTAGGTTTAGGTTTTAGTTAGTTTCAGCCTTAGTTTAGTTAGTAATTGTGACATAATCGATATAGATTTATACTCGAATTCGATAAACATTCCATTCCCTTAGGACGACCCGATAACATCCTTTACTACAGAACCTTATACTTGGGGTGTTTCGGTATTATAAATTTAAAACGTGTTTTTACCGAACAAATTTCAAGCCAAACAAGCATCATGCCTCCACATTAGAGATACGTACGGAATCCAAGACCAATCTCCATATATCTTGGTTCGATGGTTTACGAGAAATATCTGAGAGACCAGAAAATAGTAGCGGAGGAAGAAGCTGCTAAGGCCAAAAAGGAAAAATAAGCTAATCTGAAAGAGTACGAGGACTTCCGTAAAGGTAAGTGTGTTACTGAAATTAGTTCTGAATCTGAATCTGAACCTGAGGATTGTTGGAAATATTATTTATGTTTTGATGATGATTCGTCACGTAATTAGACAAATCACTTACAACCCATGATGATGAAGTCACAACTAACTGTTATAGTGCATAATGGAAGAAGAAGCAAGAAATGGTCTAGAGAAAATGTATAAGTTCTATCTAGAGTCTGAACCTTGTTCCTGTCCTTTAACTTGTGCGGAGTTCAGCTAACTCAACTGAGTATAAGTCAATACTGACTTATATTTAGTCTTGTTAACTGGCAGCGGATATAACTAGCCTTTAGTGCAATAGATGTGTCAATAAAGATCTGAATCTCCTATATATCAGTTTTATGCTGACTCAGTGTCTGATGTTTGCTGAGTGTGAAGATAACAAGAATTAAATCAATCACAGCAAGAATATAAATGCATAAAGTAAATCAACACAAGATTTGTTTATGGAAGTTCCGGGTGGTGTAATCCCGTACGTCTCCCCTTCTCCTGTGGTGTAGGAGTATCACTAGAATCTTGATATAACCGTTACAAAATCCTAGCACTATGACAGTCCTTCACGACACCCTAGTTTCACTATCTACACATAATGAAGAAAGGTAGGATTGCTCCCTTCATTCTGCACACTGATCTTTCGGAGGTGGAATTGCTCATTCACCAGCTCACCACTAACACACACACAGTCCGCAGACTGCACCAACAGCTGTGGCAACCAAGTTACAACCGTATGAAGAAAGGTGGAATTTCTCTCTTCAAACTATGCACAACCAACCCTTTTTCACAAAGGTTAGGTTTAGAATTAATAAAGAGATTAATTCAGTGAGCTGTCTGATTCTTCTAAATCTGTCTTTTTAGCTCCAAGATGCCTTCTTTCCCTTTAATAGGTTACTGGATCTTTCTTTGAAATCTTCAAGGCAATTCTGTTGGCTTCCCCTTTTCTAGATATATATGATCTGATTTTCTGGATATGGATCTTTGGATATGTGCTTGTAAAGCTCTTTTTCTGATCATTCTCTCTCTTTCCTTCAAGTGATTCTCTTGTGTATTTATAGGGGTGATGTAACGGTCACTAGCTCTTGTAGCCATTACACTTGTCGTTTAGCCAACGTTCATATGTACGACCTTTGTTGTATTGTTAATTCAAATTCAACAAGGTCTTAACTCAGTTTTCTACTCTACTTCAAAACTGAGTCCCTTTTATACTTAACATCTTACTTTAATTAACTAAGTCAGAGTACACCATTCAATTTCTTCTTTTCCTGATAACTGATAATCTTTGTCCTTAAGATTATTCAGTTTTACATGATCTATAGTTCAGTTTCAGGTCACCACAAACATGCCTAAATCCTGACTTATAGTCACGACTAAATCAGCTTCTAACTGAGTTTGCCACCTCAGTTCTTCAGTCTTTTGTAACTGAGTCTGTGTCCCTCAGTTCTTCAGTCTTCTAGATAAGCCAACTGAGTTTGTGACCCTCAATGAACTTATCTTCTTCAGTTCTTTCATAACTGAGTTTGAACCCTCAGTTCTTCATGTGCATACTCAGTTTTCTTGTTGTGACTCAGCTGTTCGCCTAGTTTCTATTCTATTACAATGCTTGTCTGAAACAACCTATACAAAATTCAGACTCTAGATAGAACTTATACATTTTCTCTAGACCATTTCTTGCTTCTTCTTCCATTATGCACTATAACAGTTAGTTATGACTTCATCATCATGGGTTGTAAGTGATTTGTCTAATTACGTGATGAATCATCATCAAAACATAAATAATATTTCCAACAATTTCCCCCTTTTTGATGATGTATCATAACCCTCCCTAAAAGCAGTAATAAAAGAATAATGCAAGAAATCATAACAAATCAAATTAGGATAACAAACTAGAACAACTGAATTCATTACAACAATAAAGTCTAAAACAGACTGAGTTAAAACTGAGTAGAATTACAACTTTTCTTTTTCAAGTGCCAACATCTTTTCTCCAAGGAAAATACTTCTTTTGGTTTCTAGGAGTCTTCTTTCTTTTCCTTCTTCAACTGATTCGCCATCTCTAGGCTTGATTTCTAGATATTCACCGATCAACTGATTAGCCTCTTCATTATCTTGATTTTTGAGCTTTATCAAGATTTCTTTGATTTCCTCATTCATCATCATTTCTTCTTCTTCTAGATAAGACTATGTTCTTCTTCCTTAGTCTTTTCAGCTTTTCCTTCTTGTTCCAATTCAGCTTTCCCCTTAGTTGTTATCTCTTTATCTTCTACTGACTTTAGACGTTCTTTCAGTCTGATATAGATTGCAAGTTTTCTTCTGATATTCATCACAACTCTAACTGAGGTCTCTTCATCTTCCTCAGTTCTTGTTTCTTTGAAGGTTTCTTCCGCGATCAGTTCTTCAATCAACCTATCAACTGCTTCTCCATTCTGTTGAATTATAAGTAGATCAGCATCTACTTGTTTGTCTTGTTCTATCCCCAACTGTTTGGCATAGATTTCTTCAGCTGATTCAGCTTTAGAATTACTTTTAACTTCATCACCAGCTTCATCTTCCCCCTTGTTTGAAGATAAGCGATAGCTTTCTTCAAATAACTTACGCAGGGTGATGAGGTTGGAGTATTCATTCAAACCTGAGTAATGAGATCTTCCAATGAAGTCATGTAGATTGTAAAGTCTCTGCTGTAGAGTCTGCATCACACCTTCAATGATTTCTTTTGCTCCTTCCAATCTTTCTTCAATCTCAGTTTCTTGATGCTGAGATTCTTCATTTGCAGATTTGCTTGTAGTGCCTCATGAACTTGAGATGAGGAACCGATTTCAGGATAATAAAAATGAGTGTCATGAGTTGACAGCTCTTTTTCATACTCAGCCTGGCAAAATTCACCATATTCCAAAGCTTCCCTTTGTTTATCAGTGTATTCTCCATGCATCTCAGTTGGAGATTCACTTTCTTCAATTTTATCAATCTCGCTTCCTTCGCTTCCTTCACTTTCACTTTCCTCGGTTTCACCAAGCTCACTTTCTTTAGTCTCATTCTGTTCACTCATTACAGTTTCATTCTATTCACTCTCTTCAGTTTCATCCTCAATTTGAATTACTTCTTCAGTTTAAGTTTCTTTTTTCCGAAATTTGTTCCAAGCCCTCTTTTGTCTTCTGAGAGTGCTTTCATCTAAATTCACAGTTCCACTTGAACTTGAATTTGAAACTTCACTTGATTCTCCTTCAACAATATTTCTTTTCTTCACTCCAGTGACTACTGATTTGTGTTCCACTTTTGTTCTTGTGGATCTTGAAATAGAGAAATGATCTAGTATTTTTTGACCTGGAAGAGTGAATCCCTTTTTCAATAGACACTTTTCCCCAGAAA
Source organism: Gentiana straminea (assembly GCA_036785695.1). Lineage (NCBI taxonomy): Eukaryota > Viridiplantae > Streptophyta > Magnoliopsida > Gentianales > Gentianaceae > Gentiana > Gentiana straminea. The sequence continues at coordinate 12,407,898 of JAVUPR010000114.1, read as the reverse complement.
CCTTCTTTCCTTGTGCTCTTTCTTTCTCGTCTGAAATATGTTTTATCAATTGATTGAGAACAAATTTGTTCCAATCAAATCTCTCTTCAAACCAAATAGCATATATCAGTTTTAGTTTATCTGTTGAAAGAGTGTAGAAATTCCTGGCATGACCAATGACATTTTTGGTTAGAAGAATCGTCAAGAATGCAAATTCTTGTTTTTGCTGATAGATGGATCCGATGAAGTTCTTCTCTTCTTTGTTGACTGCAGTAACACTCCAAAGCTTGCCCTTTTCTTCATTTCCAAACGTAAGAGATGAAGATCCCCCGATTATGTCCAAGCCAAACACCAGTGAAAGCATCTGTTCATCAACAGTAAAGCTCTTATATTGAACTGTCGTTTTGAAGCTTTTTCCATTATTGATGATTTCGGCATTTTTGTAGAAGTCTTTGATGCCGTCTGGACTCAAGGTAGTGACTTTTATATCGATCAAGTTTTCCAATCCTCGAATCTTCTTGATCTTGTTCACAATCCATTTTGATAGAGTGGAGTTTGAATACTTTTGACAAAATTCGTCCACGCTTATGGTGATTCCATCATCAATATTGTATTGCTCCATTGATTTCTGAATTAGGAATTCTTTTGGAAAATCTTGAATGCTTTGACTTTGGATGAGCAAGATTTCGTCAAGATTTTGTTTTGCAATCGTTTTCTAATAAGAGTCGTGTCACAATCACTGGGATTTTGTAGGGATGTACATGTACTTCTTTTTCTCCCAGATTGACACGTGGCTTCGAATGATTTGTCATGTCAGCCCAAGCGTCAGATGTTAGCTGGAAAGTTTTCTACTTTTGACCAATATGTCCTTCATCAACTTTTGTTTAGAGGTCAGTTTTCTCAGGATTCGGCATTGAGAACTGACTCGGCCTGCAAAACAGTTTTAAGTTTTCTTCGGTACCCATATCTTTTTGGGTCCGGCTGGATTAGTTGCTGAAGTATTATTTTCAGTTTCTTCGATGAGAGAATTAAGCTTTCTCATTTCTTTTCTGGATAAACCATAACGCTCAATCTTAGTTGATTTCACAAGGATTCTTTTGGATTTATCATTTTTAGTTTCCTTGCGTAATCCACTAGATCTTCCGGTAATTTGATGTCCAGAATTTTCATTCTTTGAAATCTCAATACTGGGTAGGTGTGGGAAATTATCATTGCTTTTGTCAAATTTACTAGACATTAATCTTTCAGCAAGATTTGACATCTCAGTTTCAAGAAACTCATTCCAATCTTTCGCTTTGTCAAGTTCTCCGTCTTTTAATTTCAGTTCCAACGTAAGTTTTTCGGTTATCTTGACAAGTTCAGAGTTTCTCTTACAGAGTTCAGCGAATGATAACTGAGTTGAAGAATGTACCTTTTCATGATGGTTTGATATAGTTTTAAGATCTGAGTGTACATCCTTTTGTTGCTCTAATGAATCTTCTATATCAATGGTAACTTGCAACAACTTATTTTCTTCTTCTTCTGAGAGATTTCTTTGTGATGGAATTCCTCTGGATTTGTCTATATAAACATTGAAGTTTGTATCCATATCATCACTGAGTTGAGGTTCTGGATTTGTATGCAGATTTGTCACACTGAACCTTTCAACTATTTGATCCTAAAAATCAGATACATTTTGCAAATAGTTAGTCAGGGGGTGAGTAAGCCAACTCTTAATTCTAGATGTAGTCATTGAAATCAAACTAAGTGATTTTACAACTGATACAGTGAGGTTCTTCAACAACTGGTTGCTTAACTGATGCACTGTTATCTCCATGAAAAGTAACAGTTCGGATCTCCTCCAAAAGGAAGAACTTGCTCTGATACCAATTGTTGGTCCCTTAGAAAGGCTAACACAAGTTTAGAGGGGGGGTGAATAAACTTGTCACCAACAGGAAGACTTGGACTTTATAGTGACCCTGATGATGTCTTGATACTTGGACTATTTTAGAAGATCCAGGTACCTTCAGACTTCCTATAACTGTTAATGGAAGATCATTAGGGTTAGGACTGTGTGATTTTAGCTCTAGCAGAAACATAATTCTGCTTTCTCTTTGTCAATTACTCGGATTCGATATCATGAGCGAGACTAGGGAAATGAGGTTTGTTGACCGGCAGGTGAATATAGTAGCAGGCGTGTTGGAGGATTATGAAATTAAGATAGGACGCTTTGAGTACCTGACTGATTTCATAGTCCTGAACATACTCGATGATCCCAGTGCAAATGTGATATTAGGACGCCCTTTCCTGGCCACAAGCCGAGCTAACCTAGACTACGACAATGGTGAGATTACATTGAGATTGAATAATGACATCGCCACTTATAAGATATTGGAACGACTAGACAGACCAGTGGATTGTAGAGTTAGCTATGAATCTGGAGAAGTTGAGTTATGAAGGTAGACGATATGCGAAACGAGAAGAAAGAGGATATAAAGACCATTGTGCAGAAGTTTATGTCTATCTTACTTCTAGAAAAAGATGATAAGGACCACGACAAAGCGCTACCCGAGTGCTCTAATCTTGGTAGGCATAGTGTTGACAAGAATTTAAAAGTTGAGGAAGTGGAATCCTTGGACTTAATGAAAAATTCTTGAACTAGAAAAATGCCACATGCACGAGAAAGAAAGGTTAAAAGTGCAAGGCAGAAGGCTCATGAGTTAGCCCGCGAAGACACCCTTCGAAAAAGAAACGTGTTTCTTCCTAGGGTTGAAAAGCCTAGGGAAAGCGCGTATAGAAAAAGAAGGAAGGCGTACCATGGTTAAGTCCTCTAGAGTTCAAGTTTAGAGGATAAAAAACCCAAAGTCTGAATGAGGAAAAGTCAAAGGAAAGTCGAGCTGGCGACTCTAAACTCAGAATTACTTCGAACCAATTAGGATGGATGAGTGAGAATAAAATTAGCAAAACAGACCAACAAGGATTTTTTCATCCTGCCACAACCCTAGGATTAGTTCCCGAGGCATGGCGGGAAGGTTTTTTTTCACTTGTTGATCAGTGTGGTGAGGTAGGTTAGTAGAGTAGGAAGAAAAATACAAAAGGGAAATGAAGACTAATTTATGAGGAGTCAATGTTGATAGATGTTTGTCAAAGAATTGAGGAAGGAAGTGAGCATGCAAGGAGTTACAAGAAGCGGTATAAAAGTACTCCGGCAATTGCAATGAGGACCCCTACCATTTCGGGACCTATAGGACATAGTTCTTGAGTTTTTTTTGTTATTCTGGGCATGAGGTAGGCGTGTGAGGTACACGCGCTGGTGCGTGGAATCTGGTGCAGTCAACCAACCCATCCACACCATTACTCCACTTTTCCACCTTTCCCTATTCCCATTACTACCATTACTCCACCTATCCCTCAATCCCAACAATCACAACTCAATCTTCTCATCACAATTACTCCACCCACCTTCCCATAAATCCATCCATATTCGAACCAATTCAAATTTCAAATTCATCTTTTCTTCTCCTATTTAAACTCCCAATCATCTACACCATTTTCACCACCAACAACACCATTCTTCCATTTCTAAATTTCCATCTTCTTCTTATTCTTCCTAAATTCAGCCACCCTCATAACCTCCATCACCATTAAATTCCCAGCATAACACCACCAAATCACCAATCCTAAACACCAACCCCCACCATTGTGCTGTTACTGTACAATTCGACCACCATAATTTCTACAATCCCAATTTCCATTTTTAATCACAGAGTTACAGAATCCAAGAAAACCAAAAAATTCGATACTCAGGTAGCTGTGTGGGGTGCTATCGTAATTATGTGACCATTTTTTCAGAAAAATCAGAGTATTCAGTCCCAATTCAATTGCAGACAGAGCTAACTGACCCCGAAGACGCCGAGGAGGAGAGCAGAGAGTTGAAGGGGATGCCATGCCCCTTATCAATAGAGTTCCTCAGTTTGCCTCATTGGCAATTTATTAGTCTTTTCAGACTCATTGGAACAACAGGGCGGTAGCACGGGAAAGAGGTGTCAACCTCGATGACTGCGGTGACATCTACCACGGGTTATTCAACATCATGGTTTGGCGGATATGAGTATTATTCTAGAGCAGTTTAATGCCACTATTGTCCGAGAGTTCTATGCCTATGTAGCGGCCTACCCTGATTCGAATGTGGCTATTGTTAGAAGGCGTGCCGATTGATTTCTCTATTGAGATTATCAATGCCCGTTACGCCATTGAGCATGCCCCAGTTCATGAGGAAGTGTTTACCACTACCACTGCCGAGCACGATTTTAAGAGAGCGCAACTTTTTGCGCAACACTTTGGAGTTCAGTGGGACTATGTCGCCGATGGATTCCTGATCAATTTTCAGGTTAATGAATTGGATTTGATTTCAAAGATGTTACACCGATTTGTGATCACACACCTCTGGCCAAATACTCATAATGATTCTGTCACCTACCGGAAATCCGAGCTCATGTACCCTCTAGATAACCAGTGGGATGTGAACTTTGGCTTGTTGATTCATGAAAGGAGTAGGCAGGTTGCTCGAAATGCAAGGGATATCTTACCATATGAAAACCTCATAGATGGATTGTCTAGGGCGGTTGAGTGCCCTGTTTTAGTTGCTGATGAATTGGCTGAGCGCATTCTTGACAGTAGCTTTGTCACTGTCACTGGACGGCATAGAGGACGGCCGAGGCAACCGAAACAAGACGGATTTAGGACACAACAAGAGTTTCAGAAAGTGGTGATACCGGAATTGTCTACTATGCGAGCTACGCTCAACCATATGACGACTCACCTCCACATTCCTCCTATCAAAACCCTCTGCCTGTTCCTAGACAAGATGCCTCTTGTGCCGGCCCGTCCAATGCACCTAACGATGATGACCTCAAGGAGTAGATCGGTTTTTGTTTTTGTTTTTACGGATTTTTCTCCATTTTAGTTGTTTTATTTATCTTTTCTTTTATTTAATTTTGTTTTGTAACCGACCTTGCAATAAATGGAAGTCTCTTTTTCATTTATGTTTTGTTCGGACTAATCCTTTGACAATTTCGATTAGAGTTGCTTGGTGTGTTTTGCTAGCATTTTTTCTGCAGATTCTCCGAGATTTTAGCACATGACTGCCCACGATAGATTTGTTTCTAATTCAATTTCCTCGCATCAAGCTTAACCAAAGCTAATTTCCTTTCTTCATTATCATCTTATCGTCGTTGGGGACAATGCTTCGATTAAGTGGGGGTTAGGATCGTCACTTGGCAATTGACTATTCAAAGCACTTCTTCACCACTTAGTCTTTTGAGACTTTTTGAGCACGATTGCAAGTTAATTAATTATGACTTAGTTTCACAAACAATAGATGAAATCACGACCACTTTTTGAAGTTGTTGCGTATATCATATATTCTGTTTGTGGACCACCCTTTTTAAGCACGTATAACTCACTTCTTCAGTATGTATTATAGATAATGCAATATTCAAAGTCGTATGGAAGAATGATCATGTGTCATGTTGCATGAAGTAGTGACTTATTAATTATTATTTTACCGTTGCATTCAATTTTTGAGCACACAATCTGAGTGAAAAGTATTTGAGTCTAGATGAAGAGTTATCTTAGACCGGGAATCGATATTTTTCGGTGGATACAAAAGGTAATCAAGATGCCACAAAAGGAAAAATGGGACAAAACGGGCTTGCAAGTGAGAGAGAAAAAAAGTGTGAGAAATCGGCCAAGCAAAGCCGATTGAGAGTAAAACGCACGGCTATTGCATAAAAGAAAAAAAGAAGAAAAAAAGAGGAAAAAAGGATAATAAAGGCAGTGAGGGAAGCGAACTCATAGAAAAAAGAGCACGACCCTCGCATAAAAATAAAACAAACGTTGACCTAAGAGTAATACTCGGTCCCCAAGTCCGCCAGGCCCAAGTAAGGTTTCATGTTGTTTTCCTGAGTCTGTAGGCAAGATGAGCGAGTGTGCACATTGATAAGTAAAGGTTGTGGGGTCGCTATAACTTCATTCTTTGGTTGGTTGCACTATCAAAAAAGGTTTATCACACGACATATTGATGCATTGGTAGGTGATGATTAATGGGAAACTTATGGATGTGTGCATGATGCATGTTTTGCCTATAATCCTTATTGATATAATGTGATTCTGTCTGCATCACTGTTGTTTGAGAGTTATTGCACACACACACACATTGGTTAATAAATTAGATATAGTTTAATGCGTTACTTATGGACATCAGAATTTATGATTCTTGTCTTGACTTCGTCACGCTGGCTGTTTTTAACTAACTTGTATATTGGTCTGAAGATTCCATTTCTTTCGAATTTTTGCTTGGGACGATCAAAAGCTAAGTAGGGAGGTAGTTGATCACCGTGAAATTAGTACTATAAAGTATATATGTTTATTTACCCTTAATTGTGCTCAATTCCGGAATGATAGATGGATTATTGTATGAAATACTTGTCAATTGTATATAGTCGCTTCCTTGGTTAGTAATTCTGCATCTATACATTTTACCCCGAGAATTTGTACTATTTCTTGTTATTTTCTATACTTTTCAGATGTGCCAAGTCATGGAGCGAAGTGGGAACGAATCTGGGCTAAAAAGGATAATTGAGACGAAGTCATAAAGTCCGGAAAAAAATCTGTTGGGCCAAGAATCGAAGAAAAGAAGTCCGGCAACTGCGGCAACCCTAGCTACAGTTGCGTGACTTAGGGAACACGAAATCGAGGCCGCCATTAATTGTATTAAGTCGGTTAGGGTTTAGGCAGCCTAAGTCGGTCGTATGACTATATAAAGCCTGTTTCAGAACCATTATAGTGTGCAAAAACATATGTATACAATTTATATTTATTTTATGAAATTAAGTTTCTTTAGAGTTTGTTTTCGCTTTACTTTGGTTATCTTCTCCATGCCATCAACTAACTTGAGTCGATCAAGTTAGATCAACCGTCACGTAGGTATGAATCTTTGAACGTTCATTCATATTCTTGATTATGGTAGATTTACTTTGATTACCACGATGTAGTTAACCTGCATGCTTAAACAACTCATAATTAACCAGAATTAGTTAGGACAAAACAATGAAATTCCAGAATTAGGAACCACCACTCACGCAATTACGGCGATATTTACAGCAATTTCGGTGCAACTTAGGTAACCCTAAATCTTGAGATTCAGCGTCAACTACGTTGATCGATAGGTTTAATTAATAGTAGGTTAGATCTGTCAATCTGCTTATTGTATTCGTAGATTAACATGAAGGACGATAAGTGAAGTGTTAATTAGGACATAGTCTGGATCATTCCTAGAAACGTGCTAGTCATATTAATGATAGCTGCTTAAGAGGTTCTCAGTTCGCCGGAACTTTCTAGATCTTATTGCGTGTGAGTTAATACAACCAACGTTCTAGTTAAATTTGGGTAATTACGAGGAGAAGTAGGTATAAGGGTTAATCACACCAAGTTAGGAGAACGGTGATGAGAGATAAACCAACTTTATTATTTGTTTCTTTGTTTGTCGAAAACCATTATTTGTTTTCATAGTTAGTTTGATGGATTGAATGATTGACTTTGTCTCTGTGGGATCGACCTTGACTCGCTTCTGTTATACTACGATTGACCTAGTACTCTTTCTAGTATTTCGGGTGTGTTAGTGGCCTACACGCAACGATCAAGCTGATCCTGCAATAGAGGCTATGCTCAGTTACAAGAGGGCCGCAGAGGGAAATATCAGAACACTTTGAACACTTCTGGATCTCAAATTTGCAGTTACAAGGTCACCCCAGAACTTTGAAGCTAGCCAATACGATATTGCTAGGATCAAACTTTTTCGTTGTCGAATTACTGAAGATGTAGAACTGCAAGAATACCGATAACGAGGGTTAGGCTTCAAAATTCGGCATAACACAATGAAAGCGGTCATTATCCTCACCGCCCCTGGGGTGAAGTCGCAGGGCAAAGCTGCCAGCTTATCCATCACCTCAATGAAAAATGGATCAAAAGGGGGGCGGAACCCCGCAACAAAATGATAATGGAGGACTAGAGCATCCTCGTCCAGTCATTGACTGCTTTTATCGTAATCAAGCAGACAACCTTCAAGCTTACCATCTTTAGTCATGAAACTGAAGCCCGAAAAAGCATAATCTTTGGAGATGTTAAATTCAGCTTAAGTGCTCGGCTCAGAAAGATGATATCGGATAGCCGCCCACTGAGTTATGATATCCTTATCCAGGGCATCCATCATTTGATCTTCATGGATCGCCTAGGGATTTATAAGCCGAAGCGCTTTATGCTTCATCTTTTCCGAATCATCGTCCACGATCCGTTTTCCTTTCGAGCCTTTGGAGGTAGCCATATGTTTACTTTTCCCCTAAGCTTTGAAGGCTTCTTTCCACTTTTTGGAAGGAGCGGCCGGCTCATAAGAAATTTTATGGACAACGGCTTTTCGGCGGTCTGTCGCGGTCACGGGTAGCTAGGATAACACCATAGTATCCCGCCTCAAATCGTCACTTGCAGTCTCACTGCCACTTGTCCTCACCTTATCGACCTCGCCCGAAGCATATCCGTGGACACCGTCATTTCACTGGCTGAATCAGACATTCTGCAAAACAAAAGGATGAGGTAGAGAATCAATCACCCAGGTCAATTAGGGCCAGGCCAAAACAGTAGAGACCGCTCGTCTCGACACCTCATCCTTTCATCTTTTAGGACAGAAGGGACTTGATAAATCCCTGCCTAGGACTCAAAGGAGAGACTGGGGAATAAATAAGGGCCAAGAAAATGGACGAGGAAAATGCCAAGAATCAATGATCCTACGCTCTACCCAAAGATTCCTAAGAAAGCAAACTTATAGGAAAACACAAACAAGAAAGTTTGAGTTTAATCCCTAGAGTTACTTCGAAGGAACAAAAACGAGGGCCAGATGCATATGAAAAGAAATCAACCACAAAACTACAATTTTGGAGGAAATATCAGAGGGATTACCTAGACAGAAGGCCGAAACTTGAATAAATCTAAGAAGAACAGCCGGAAACTTTAAAACTTCGCCGAAAACCTCTAACCTTCGCCGGAAATCAACTAGATTTGAAAATGAGGATTGTGAAAATGTGTTAGGAGTTGGGAATCAGCCCCGTTATACGAGTTGGGTTTTTTATCGAAGCGGTTTGTGTTTTCCCTTTATCGAGTAGAAATTTGTGTTTTATCCCGAGTTCGAATTCATGTTATATAGGCTCCTCTCGGGTTTTTTTTTTCTCGATCGAGTGGACGGTAGAGATCGAAATGACCAATGGTTAAGATCTGATCAGTTATTTCCAAATTTCTAAATTTGAAACCACCATCATTATGGCATGATTATCGAAAAGCCCTCAACCAGTCAGAATATCCGATGGTTCACATCAACCATCGCATCATTTACGGAATCGAGACGGCTGTTCAAGCTATGTACTCAACCATCAGACTGGTCATGAAGCCAATTTAGCTCCACCATTGGGTGATCCGTTAAACTGTTAAGCCATCCTCTTAGAAACGCAATCCCTCAAGATCATCCACCTTAATAGTGCAATCACAAAAATGTCAAAGCCGTTCACCACATAAGACGGCCAAAAGGCTAAGGCTATATGCCCTTTCAAGCCACCAAAAAGGTCAAGGCTATTCACCGCTTAAGATCGCCAATAGGCTGAGGCAGTCCCACACTTAAAGCTACCGAAAGGTGAAGGCAATTCTCCACATAAGACTGTCAAAAGGCTAATGCTATATGCCCTTTAAAGCCACCAAAATGGTCAAGACTATTCGCCGCTTAAGACCGCTAATAGGCTAAGGCTATATGCCCCTTAAAGCCACCAAAAAGGTCAAGGCTATTCGCCGCTTCAGATCGCAAATAGGCTAAGGTTGTCCCCCACTTAAAGCCACCAAAAGTTCAGACAGTTCACCACATAAGACTGTCAAAAGGCTAAGGCTATATACCCTTTAAAGCCACCCAAAAAGGTCAAGGCTATTCGCCGATTAAGACTGCCAATACGCTAAGGCTATATGCCTTTTAAAGCCACCAAAAATTCAAGGCTATACAATGTTTGATGCCGCAAAAGGCTAAGGCGATCCTCCGTAAGAAAGACACACAAAAGGCAAAGTCAGCCCATGACAAAAGCCATGACGACACGCTAAGGCATTCGATCTATGAGCTCACTTTACTCCCTGCTTAACTTCTTTGGAAATTTCTAGGATACAGAGTAGGGGGCCTTTGATATGCCTAAACCATAACCCAGCCCGCGGACCTCTATTTGGGACCATCCGGCCACCAGGGACAACATAAGAGGCCAACGGCCATCACAGCCCGCCGACCCGCAAAGCCGATTTGGGCTTGCTGACCATTAGCCCCTTATGGAATCGCATAAGGCCAGGGGGCCGATTGGTGAACCCGGAAGGCATTAAGGTCCACCAGAGGTCAATGCCCACGATACTTGTGGGACAGAACTACCACTGATTCGGCATGACAAAAAAATGAAGGAATTGAATATCGACGAGGTCAACGGGGTCGCTACTCATCCGTTCCACTGTAAGCCCGCCTATTAGCCGAAGATCTAGTCATACTCTTAGTCCTTTATTGTAATTATAATGAACTATAGTCAGTTTCTCCCCTATAAATAGGGCTCATTGTACCCCCTTTGAGATATACACAAGTAATAGAAAACAAGGGAAAACTCTGCCCATTTCACTACTCATATTTGCACCACCACAGATTCATCACCACCACTGTGCACCACCGGTGGCTACTCATCATTACAGCCAGATATCCACCATGTACACCACCACAAAACACCTGAGATAATTTTGACATTATCACCATTGTTACTATATCCATGACTTTCCATTTTTTCGGATTTATCAAAAAACTTTGTGTAGACACTACACAATAAAATTCTACAAGAATTTTATTTCAATCCGAATAAATCACGATGAAAATTAATTTAGACGCTAAATAAATTTTCATTATTAGAATTTTATATCCGGATAAGATTCCCTTGGTTCTATTAATTTGATTAATTACCAAAATTAATTTAAACTAATTACGTGTTCATACATGTTTAATCAATTTCTTTTAATTACCTACATGTATGCAATACTAGGAGTAGAATTCATGAATTTGATGCATGATATGTAATGGCATAGTTATGTCACATAATAATCACCAAAGAAAATAAATGTGAAAATGTACACCACTGAGTGGATTGGTTGGTACTCCTGTATCTAATGTACTAGAAAAATGAAAAGATTTATCTAGTCCTCGTCTCTGTATTCGTCCGGGCACCATGTTCTGAATCAGCATGAACCTGAATCCCTACAGCCAATATAAATAAAAAAAACTGACCCTCACCGTAGCGGAATGATTCGGCTGCAGCGAGGCTTTTTTGGGTTCAAGCTCCTCTGGAAAATCGTCTCTACTTCATTCTTCTGGAAATAACCGACCTATGTTGAAAAATCCTATAAAAAGACACCAGTCATCCCTAAACTCTTCAGAAATCACGTTTTCAAGACTAAGTACCAAGCATCAGCCACTATCGCATGCGAGCACTAGGGAAACCGCCCTCAAAGTTTACATCTGGAGCGATTTTTGTTGATTTTCTATGTTTCTACAGGTCGAGGTGTTGATTTTGGAGTGGTTTCTGGTTCAGGAACATTTTTAAATTTGGTTTCTTCCCATAAAGGTAATCATCATAAATTCTCGGTTAATTCATAATTTGGCCTTGTTGGTCCTTTGAAAAGGCTTTGGTTAAGTTTAGAGGGGGGGGTGAATAAACTTAACACTTAAAAATTTTGGAGTTAACAAACTCAGCAACTTCAGCAGCCTGCTGATTGCTCAAGTAGTCTGTTGACACTCGAAGTCTGGCTACTATTGACTTTACTGAATTTGTAGCAGCGGAATATATTTAAATCAAGCCTTATTACTTGTTGTTAAAATATGATACCAAGTATTAGATACTCAGTAGTGTATGTGTGTGATTCAGTTGCTAGTTCAGTAGATTGATATGCTAAATGTACTAAATGCAGAATGTTAATGCAGAAAGTAAGTAGGCTATTTTTATAGTGGTTCCAGGTGGTGTAATCCTGTCAGTCCACTCTTCTCCTGTGATGTCGGAGGTAATTCACTAGAGATCCTTGAGGTAGCAGTTATAAAAATCCATAAGTTGTTTGTCCTTCACCAATAACTATGGCTTCACAAACTGAACACTTGGAACATGTAGGATTGCTGCTCCAAAGTCTTCCACTGGTCCTTGAAGGGTAGGATTCTCTCTTCACCAGCTCCACCACAAACAATAGTTCCTGACACACAAATGTGCTTCACTGTCTTCAGCAAGTTTCTTGTAAAAGAATGTTTGAATCAAGTAAATGATTCAATAGTCAGCAGCTTGATCAGGATGAAATGATCAGCAGCTTGGATTCTTCAAGTGTGTAAACTTGATGTAGCTTGATGACAGATTACACTTGAAGAAGTTTACTGGATCAATAGCTTTAAGCTCAATAGGGTCAGCAGGGTGACTTCTTGTTAAGAATCTGAAGCTCAAGATTATCTCTTATTTTTCTTTCAAAAATCATCATCTATTTCTGTATTAGGGGTCTTCTATTTATAGGTGAGACTCCTTGTGATTTATATTTGAAATTCAAACATAGCCGTTTCAGATTTGTTTCATCTTGACTTGCTTTTTGTCCCTATACATAGTACGACACTGCCAGTTTGCTTTGCTTTTTTTCTTCAGATTTCAGACTGTTCACACTTTGACTTGTATCCATTGAATAAACCTCTGTTTATTTCCAACGTCCCTTTAATATTGGCCATTGATTTGTTGACGAAACCAAGAGTTGTTATCTGTCATTTTTTTTGTAAACTTCCAATGTAACCTTTGATTAAATCGAAATATATGTTCAGCAGGTTCCTGTGTGTGTAAGTTTGCTAAAATACATATCAGTCAGCCGATTCAAGGTTGCTGTGTTTATAAAACACTGGAGCTGACTTCTCTTATATCTAACTTTTTATTATTAACTTAGATTACACCACTTTTATCATAACCAAGTTCCAATCACCATTTAACTTGTGCAACTTAGACCTTGTACACAATGTATATGCAATCAATTTAGGTCAACACAACCTCCCTAAATTCTGATTCCATATCCTTTAATTAAATACTAAGTTTGATCCCTTAGTCTTCAATAACTGAGTTTGAGCCCTCAGCCTTCAGTCCTTCGGCAGGTTCCTAAACTAGTCTACTGACTCAGGTACCCTACTGATCTAGACAAGTCTGCTGATGAAGGTCAGCTGACCAATTACAGTGCTTGTTTGATCAAACTGATGACGTAGATCAAGTGATAATAAAATACTTGCCACCATAAACCAATACTAGCAAAAGGAAAAGGTCCATCGTAGTATAGCTATAGCGAATCAAGGTCGATCCCACAGGGAACCAGTTGTGGGTCATTTATATACAAACAATTAATTATTCATATCAAGGACACGAAGGCGGTCTGCGACCAACAAAAGACAAGAAAAGGTAAACGACACGACTCGACACAACACAAATAAAGACACGTAATTAACCTCCCCAATTATTATGTTATCGTTTGGACCTAGAGATTATATATAATTAAGCGATACTCGACAACTATTAATCCGATTCGTATTTCTTTTATATTGGCTACGGGAGTCATCCCCTAAACTAGATCTAGCTCCGGGTAGGCCATCTAGATCACTATGCTACATTACGTGACTTCGCTTTTTTGGCCTCCATCTCATATAACTCACACGCTTACAAAACTAGGGATGCCGATATTAACCGTATTCATCACCTAGGCAACATTCCTATGATTAGGCGTAATTCCTAAGCGATCGCATCCGTCTCTGTCCCATTAACAATTACCTGCACGGTCTCATGTTAATCTACGATTTACGTATAAATAGGTGTGCACAATTCCCTAATACAGAACATATCTAGATCTCGCTGAAAGTCCCGGAAGATCAATTCATGAGCCGACCTAGGAGCCCTATATTGGTATTTCCTAATCATACGCTAATTAAAATAGACGAGCAATGTAGCCGTAGCCATACCTACTAAGACAAGAAATTCGAGGTGGACAATCACACCATAAAGACGTGGCTAGATTGACGCGGCGAACAACTAAATCTTAGCGTTTCTACATACGTAATGGATAAAATAGAAGTTCATAAAGCAATTATATAGATCTACTAAAAACACGGTTGTCGATCATACCAAAGTCATCTATAGATCACCGGATGACAGATCTGGGTGAGTGGATCCTTATAGACAAGGAATCCCCACTGCCTCATATCGTACCCTTAGATCCACATCGTCCGGTGAAGAACAAACAACCTCAAACAATAAACAATAAGTAGGGGCTTAATTACAAACAACTAAGAACAAATAAATACAAGAACTTACATTATTGCAGAACTTGCATAAAAACTGCTCTAAGAAAAACTGAGAACTTTATTATAATTCAAGAGAAGTGTCTAAGGTGTATATGGTGTGTATGGCATGTATGACATGTCTTTATTTATAGGGGTTCAAGCTAATTAAGAGATATACTTCAAAATGTCAAAACAAATAAGAGATAACTCCCGGCCGATCTCAAAAATAAATTGCAAAATGCGCCCCTCCTTGGTGCGTCACCCATTGGCGCCAACTCTTGTCATGCCTTACTCCTCTTTTCGTGCTTATCCAATCTTTATCTTGAATTTCCTTTGATTTATCTTGAGGTTTAATTCTTCCATTTGCATTTATCCTCCAAAAGTTATCTCAATCTAGAAAATAAATATTTATCCCAAAGTAAATCATATTTAAATAAAAACGGATAAATACCAATATATATCTTATAAATCACATAACATTAAATAATAAATATAAACATCTGATTTAATATAAAATATATTTTATTATTATCGATTTAAGGACAATGTTGATGACTTTTACGGGTATAATTTGACCGTCATCAACTACCCCCCACTTAGACTTTGATCGTCCTGAATAAAGCATCAATAAGTCATTCCCCAAGACAACATTTCCCGTGGTCAAATCATACTTACGCAAGAAACTCGAGTCAACCCATACCATTCATGCTCATAAGGTATCCATTATTCACTACTCGCTATGAATCGAAGTGATGTGTGCATGTGCATTTGATTTTATCTATTCGTGGCAAGATTAAAGTTTATGCTAACTTCGCGATCTCAACCTACCAACATCAGCATTCCTACTTCTTAAGCCTCGCATGGGTAAAGACATGGTGCAATAAGCAAGAGCGTCATCCAGAAGGTTTTTGGACTTGGAGACCGAGAAAAATACTCGAAGCCTCTTAAAAGTTGAATTTTTTTTTCACATTTTCATATTTTCAAGCATTAACACATCTCAAGAAAGAAACTTGCTTTAAAAGTAAATTATGCATTGCAAGAATCCCCTTTCACGGATTGGTCAATAACATGAATATTACCACAAGCGCGAGGCTACTTTGGTAATGTTACTACAAGCCCAGTGTTTAACGCTTTGTCAAAACACAGATTATTCTCAAGCTTATTACTCCGCTTTGATGGCTAGAAGATAGGAATACATCAGCAGATAAATATCGACACTAAGTCCACATTACCAATCATCTACGCAATGTACGCATAATTTCCTCAGTTATTATAATTCGTGTGATAAACTCGATTCAAAGATTGAGTAATCGAATAATAAATAACTACTTGCAACAAACGGCATGAATATCCTTAAATTTACATTCACATAAGTATAAAATGATCATGTAATCATGCAACTTGGTTCCTTTCCTATCAATTCATAGCTAGGAACTCACAATTCTAAGGGTACGAGATAGATAATATGGCATTTATTCAATTTTTTTCAATTTTTCACCGTTTCATTCAATTTTCAATTATAGCTTATCATAGCTATGTCTCCTACCCCCCCCCCCCCACTTAAACATGGCATTATCCCCAATGACAAATAAAAATGAGAATTTAAGAAAAAGACTTAGCTCTGGAAATGGCTCTCAAGTAGATGCAGAACATCGGAGTAATCTAAGCACGTCGTGGAGAAGCATGTGAAAACCTGTTTAAGCAAACCAAACAGAAACTCCACGAAACCATTAATAACATGTCAATGGAAGTTATAAAATAATGTGGCAGTAATTAGATATAAAATATCCAAAAACAAATTAAGCCACTTTATTCCATACAACCAATGACAAGGAAACCCAAGGAGTTAAAACGCCTCGTTCAGACACGAATTCTAAAACGAATAAGAAAAGGATACATATATAGACGCAAAAAGAAAAATACTAAATAAAATGAAAAATAAACAATCAACTAAAGATTATAGTGTTCATCGAAATCCTCCACCACAATAATATTATTAAAACCGGGTGGAGAAGACAAAGATCAAAAAGCATTACCCCATGTGCGAAAACACGAGGTTTACCGGATTGATAAGGTATTTAATCCAGCGGAAAAGAGACACTTGGTAAGGTATAGCAGATTCACTGTGACCTATAGGCTAAAGATTAAATTAGATACTGACCGCAGACACTTCACCTTTTGATTGGATATCAACAACTTAGGGAGATGTAGCTTCTCCTCGAAATTACTAATAACCCAATGTATCACGTAAAAGTCATCACCGGCATCAACAAGGTCGGATCGGTGTGATATTTTAGAACAAAACTCATCATCCAGAAATGCCGGGATAGGCGTAAAAGTGTGAATTTTAAAACTTCCGGTAGAAAGATAAGTTGCATTTTGATCGAACCAAAAAAACTTTTAAAATCTAGCTAGGTTCAGAGCTACACGTACCCTAGCTAGGATCATGAAACCCAAAATGATAAAAGATAATCATTAAAGCTTAGCAATATTTCAAATTCCGCAACACAAAGGTATTTTGTAAACAAAATGGAGGTTGAGAGTATGATGGGTTTAGAAAAAGATATATATAAGGATGGTAAGAAAAGATAAAGGGTGGGTAAGAAATTGTGTTTTGGGTGGGTATTGGTTAAGGGATTGGGTGAGGATGGGAGAGTGAAATAGATGGAAAGAAAGAGAGGGGATGAAAGAATGGTTAGAAATGTGAACTGTCGGGGCAGATTGGTGAGAGGATCGAAAAGGTTGAAGGGTGAAAAGGTATAGAGGAAAGGATAAGGGTAGTTGCAGAACGAATTGCACACAACTTTGGATTTTCACTCGGATCGCCATTCTAAAAAGTTTTGGAAGTTGACCAAAATTGTTCTTGTTCGCACCAATCATTCTCTGTAACATTTTTAGTAATTCTCAAGCTCTCTTAATGCTTCCATCTTAAGGTTGATTGCTAAATTTCCTTTTCTTTAGCAATTTCTCGACTCTCCTACGGAACTGTATTTCACATGGCCTATATTGAGTAAAAATGTTTTGCACATCCTTAGCCCAATGGCCATCGGAACACGGCAAAATAAAAAACCTCAACATATGTCACGTTACTCTTATTGGACAAAAAACCTAAAATCCTAAAAAGAAATCCTAAGGGTTTTAAAGAAGTAGTTCTGAGTTTAAAGTCCTCAGCTCGACTTTCCAAAAAACATCCTTGTCAGTCATCCTTCATAGTTCGCCAGACTTTGACCCTTTGAGCACTATAAGAGGTGGGCTCGTCGCTTTTGCAGATTAATACCCTTCCCTTGGTTGTGAGACCTAGGAAACGACATCTATCCATACCATTTTTACAAAGCTCTTACCTCGGCTCTCGTTTTAGGAATGAGTGAATTCTAAGAATATTTAGTCCTAGGGACCCATTTTAATCACATCCTCTATAATGCTTCTTCATTCTGCTCTCTCAAAACTCAACGTCTTCTTTAGATTGAAAATTCTTAAAACTACACAAATTGTTGCTCCCCTGGCCAGTAGAAGCAATCTCATGCATAGGACAATGAGATTTTAACAGAACTACGAGGAACTCTTTATTCACTGCTTCCTTCAACTACTACATGTTTCCTTACACCCTCTAGATGAGACAGATTTGAGGCAGAACCTTCCACACTAATAAAATTAATCTTACAAACCAACTCCAGGCTAAGATTCATACTCAGGTTTATGTAAAGACTAACTTATGTTCAAAAAACCAAAAGATAGTAATAGTACCTTGCCTTCAACATTGTCCACGAATAATTCAAACCTTTTAATATTTATTTTCTCGGAGCCATCTTGGTGCTTTAAAGGTGTTGCTTCCATCGCTTTTCCCATCGTAGATTCATAGCTCCACATGTCGCTGGGTTATTTACTCAGCGCCCGCGAAAAATTAATGAATCGGATTATTGCTTCCATGGTTTCTGCAAACAGAAGAAAAACAAAACGGACCGTAGACTGATTTTAACATGGTTTCCCATGCTGCTATCAGACCTACGGATTAAACATACCGAGATAAACAGACACGCGAAATTCCGAGAACAGAACCAGGCTTGCCGGCGAGAGAGCGCTCTCGGCCGGGAGCGGAACTAGCCGTTCCAGATTCTGGAATTTTTACACAGAGCAGACAACCAGAGGGACTCAAAAACATAAAAATAGACTCTAAAACATAAAACTCGACATGAATAAAAAATTATTTATATATAAAATTGACCGTTGGTTCCCCGGCAACGCCGCCAAAAACTTGATGACGTAGATCAAGTGATAATAAAATACTTGACCACCATAAACCAATACTAGCAAGAGGACTAGGTCCATCGTAGTATAGCTATAGCGAATCAAGGTCGTTCCCACAGGGATCCAGTTGTGGGTCATTTATATACAAACAATTAATTATTCATATCAAGGACACGAAGGCGGTCAACGACCAACAAAAGACAAGAAAAGGTAAACGACACGACTCGACACAACACAAATAAAGACACGTAATTAACCTCCCCAATTATTATGTTATCGTTTGGACCTAGATATTCTATATAATTAAGCGATACTCGACAACTATTAATCCGATTCGTATTTCTTTTATATTGGCTACGGGAGTCATCCCCTAAACTAGATCTAGCTCCGGGTAGGCCATCTAGATCACTATGCTACATTACGTGACTTCGCTTTTTCGGCCTCCATCTCATATAACTCGCACGCTTACAAAACTAGGGATGCCGATATTAACCGTATTCCTCACCTAGGCAACATTCCTATGATTAGGCGTACTTCCTAAGCGATCGCATCAGTCTCTGTCCCATTAACAATTACCTGCACGGTCTCATGTTAATCTACGATTTACGTATAACTAGGAGTGCACAATTCCCTAATACAGAACAGATCTAGATCTCGCTGAAAGTCCCGGAAGATCAATTCATGAGCCGACCTAGGAGCCCTATATTGGTATTTCCAAATCATATGCTAATTAAAATAGACGAGCAACATAGCCGTAGCCATACCTACTAAGAAAAGAAATTCTAGGTGGACAATCACACCATAAAGACGTGGCTAGATTGACGCGGCGAACAACTAAATCTTAGCGTTTCTACATACGTAATGGATAAAATAGAAGTTCATAAAGCAATTATATAGATCTACTAAAAACACGGTTGTCGATCATACCAAAGTCATCTATAGGTCACCGGATGACAGATCTGGGCGTGTGGATCCTTATAGACAAGGAATCCCCACTGCCTCATACCGTACCCTTAGATCTACATCGTCCGGTGAAGAACGAACAACCTCAAACAATAAACAATAATTGGGGGCTTAATTACAAAGAACTAAGAACAAATAAATACAAGAACTTACATTATTGCAGAACTTGCATAAAAACTGCTCTAAAAAAACTGAGAACTTTATTATAATTCAAGAGAAGTGTCTAAGGTATATATGGTTGTATAGCGTGTATGACATGCCTTTATTTATAGGGGTTCAAGATAATTAAGAGATATACTTCAAAATGTCAAAACAAATAAGAGATAACTCCCGGCCGATCTCAAAAATAAAATGCAAAATGCGCCCTCCTTGGTGCGTCCCCCATTGGCGCCAACTCTTGTCATGCCTTACTCCTCTTTTCGTGCTTATCCGATCTTTATCTTGAATTTCCTTTGATTTATCTTGAGATTTAATTCTTCCATTTGCATTTATCCTCCAAAATTTATCTCAATCTACAAAATAAATATTTATCCCAAAGTAAATCATATTTAAATAAAAACGGATAAATACCAAAATATATCTTATAAATCACATAACATTAAATAATAAATATAAACATGTGATTTAATATAAAATATATATTATTATTCTCGATTTAAGGACAATGTTGATGACTTTTACGGGTATAATTTGACCGTCATCACAAACATATACAAAGATCAAACTCTAATAACCCTATACATTTGATCTAGACATCTTTTTGATTTTGCTCTATAACAGCTAGTCTGGCACTCATCACTAAAACTCAAAATAAGTCCAACAATTTCCCCCTTTTTGGTGATGATGCCAATACCCTCCTTACAGCAAAGCAAAAAGAGTAAAAACAAAAACAGAACAAATTCAGTCATTTCTCATTATAAACAGTTGTTCAAAAGATATTACAATCTAGATTCAGTAAAAATAAAAGCAAGTGTAAGTATGCTGATCTAGTTCCTTCTTTCTCTTTCCTGTCTTTCCTTCTCTTGTTGCTCTTGATATTCCCTTATTTCTCTAACCATATCTCTCATCCATTGATTCTCAATAAGGGAAAAATCAATATGGGGATTCACTTCCTTCCACCATTTCCATGCCTCAGGTAGAGTAAGGTTGATTTGGTGTACTCTAAAACCTAAACGCATGTATAACTGTTTAAACTCATCAAGTGAATCTTTTGTTGATGTAGTAGGTAGACTCCTTCCACCTCTGTGTGAAGATCTTAAGGCTTTAACTCTTGCTTCCCAAAACTTAAGTCCCAGAAAGGAATATAGTCCTTATGGAATCCCTTGTCATGGTAAGGTCTTCTCTTGTTATAGTAAAGCTTCTTGTATTCCTTGAAAAGATCATCAGTCAGTGGAAGTCTGCAAGGTGCAGGTTCTCTGAATGCATTGGTTTCAGCCTCCCATCTCTTTTGTGCAAAATTTCTTGCAGCCTTTTTTGCTACTGTTGTCTGGCTCTCTTCCCCCTTATTGACATCATCCACAAAACGGGACAACAGACCATGAACACACTCCTGTGTGATCACCAAGTTGTTCCGTTGACCTTCCATGATCTCAGTTCTAGTGTCAACTACAGTGATCCTTCCTTGCATTGTCTGCTCCAGTAGATTGATCCTCTCAGTAAACTTAGGATCCAATCCAGCAGGGTGAAGTGTTCCAGCAGGTTTAGCCACATCAGGCTTGGGTGCCTCAACAAGTTTATCAAGTTTCTGGTGAATGGATGTAAACTGATCTTTCAAGAACTTATCCTTTAGTGTATTGCCCTGTTTTATTCCCTTTACATCTTGTGCAAGATCAGCAAGAGCATACTGAATGGAAGTAATATTGGAAGCAACATTTTCAGTGGTTCTTCCTCTATTTTCCACCAAGTTCACCAAGTCTTCAAACCTTTTCTCTTGCCTGTCAAGTTGAGTTCTTAACCTTGTAATGTCACTTCTGACAGCCCTCAACTCATCAAACACTTGCACTGGTACCCCACCAGTCATTCCTCCAGCCATATGTCCAGCAGATTCATCAGTAGGCTCTTCCACATTGTATTGTGCCCTCTGTCTGTTGACAACCATGGCCCAGCTCATATCTCTTCCAGCAGGGTTAGGACCTTGGAATTCCTCCAGAATTGGATCTAGGGCAGGTTCCTCAAGGATTGGTACAAATGCCTGTTGAGGTTCAGCAGCAATAGGTTCTTCCTCAGGCATTTGAAACTCCTCATCACTGAAGTCATAGTCCAACAGCTGTTCATCCACATCAACAACACCAGTCTGCTGACTATCCTTCCCTTCAGTGACCTTTCCTCTAGTAGGCATTACTACAGCAGCCTGTTCTTCAACAACAGCAGGGGTTTCCTCCAAACCCATTGAGAGTTACAACCTTTGTCCTGGTGCTGTTTGGTCCTCAGCAACCTGTACCACCAGTTCCGACCTTTGTTCAGGTGCTGTTTGAACCACAGCAGCCTGAACCTTGTTGGTCCCAAAGAAGGGTGAAACTATAGTCGAGGGGGGGGTGAATGACTATAGTGGAGTTTCAAAAACTTTTCTTGTGTTTTAAAAGCTTTTGGGCAGCGGATAAGTCCCTTCTTACTATGTTGTTTTCAAATCAGTTTAGACAATCACAGATATGTGTTATGATGTAGGCAAATTAAATAAGTGCTGTAAAGTAAATTGCAGAAATTAAATTGACACAAGGCTTATAGTGGTTCAGGGTGGTGTAATCCCTTAATCCACTCTTCTCCTGTGATGATCGGAGGAATTCACTATTATTTTCACAGATACAACAGTGTGATTGTCCTTGGCTTCCCAAGCTTCACAATCTACAAGACTATCACTCCTTGACTGCAATAGCTTCAGTGATTCAGTCTTCCTTTTGCTTTCTTTTGAGATCAAAATCCTTCAACAAGCTATCACGGTTTCAACTCCTTCTCGGATTGCCTCGATTCGGTTGCTTCGAGTTTGATGTGAATGTGATTCACGCACTTGCTTGATCAATCTCAATTCTGAATATGACTTTGTAGTTCTGATGTTTGAGTTGATCACTAGATGTATCCTTGTAAGTTCAGAGAGAAGGCTTTTCTAATTGACAGAGTTTCTGCTTTTCTTTCCTTTTCGATTGTCCTTTACTTTTTCTGTCAATGCCTTCTATTTATAGCCTTGAGTAGCCTTGATTTTGAAATTCCGTCCGTTGGCTATATTAATGAGGGAATAATCCTTGATTTTATCCTTGATTCCCCCTTAATTGTATTCTCCTTGATTTCAGTGATCGGATTCTTCTTTCAAATGTATAGCAGAAAATCCGTCCTTGATTGATCCTTCAATGATTGTGCATTTAATGCATGATCTGCTGAATCTTCAATGTATATTAATTCTGATCTTGTAAGTGTCTCTTCACCGTCTGTAGAACGGTGGAGTGAGCCTTCTGACTTAGCCGTTAGTTCTTTCTTCGCCGTTTTGTTTTCTCTTTGCCGACAGTCAGTGTACTCAGCCGATTCACTGTTTTCTTCTTTGCTTTAGTTTCAGGAGAATCTTTATACTTCACTGATCCTTGATTTGGGTGGGATCAGTGTACACCATATTGGAATATTGAGTTTTATCACTTGAAACATAACTTAGACTTATCCAAGGTCATCACAGACTTCCTTGGTTATAAGTCAGATCATAAGCCCTTCTCTGTATCTCTGCTGGTGCTTGGCTGGCTTCACTCGCCGAATGTCTGTTTTCACTTTGCCGTCCTACCAACTAGTACAATACTTGTCCGACTCAACTTATACAACATGTCGGACTCTAAGTAAAGACTTATACGAGAGAATTCTAACTTATTTCGGGCTTGCTATAACAAATAGTATGGCCATCATCAAAACATAATAAAATGTTCCTAACAATTTCCCCCTTTTTGATGATGCCAAAACCCTCATAAGCCTGAACATAAGTAATCAAAAAAATTTCATAATTGTCAACAGATTAAAAACTCAAAGATTTTATTCTTCCATCATAGGGTAATAAAAAAAAAGAGACAAATGATAAGATAGATTGAATTGAATTAAGCAACAGGCAATTGGTTTTACTTCTTCATTTATTCAAACCTGATGCCCTTGCCTTTGCTGTCCTTGCCTTTGCTGCCCTGTCTCTTTCCAATGGAGCTTTCAGGCTTTGAGTTATCATCTTCCCCCTTTGTGGCAGCATCAAAATGTGCCTCAAGGTCTGCAATTGCTGCATCAGACTCAGGGAGAGGGCCAAATCTTTTCTCCAGTAATTTGTTGTTGGCCTCACCAACTTTGATGAGAAAGTCCGGTTGCTTGCCGAATGCTCCATTATCTCATCCAGATGCTGAATTTTGGAAGTGTGAGCATTGAGGGTGTCCACCAAGGGCTTGAGATTGTTGTCAACCGTCTCAGCATGGAATTCAAGATTGGTTTGGACATGGTGAGGGATGAGGTGTTGTAAGTTGCAAATTAAGTTCCCTTGTCTCTCCATGACTTCATCTTGGATTTTGATGTGGCTGATGAGAGCCTCAATCTTGTGATTGAAGGAGGTTGCTTCACTCCTTAAGGCATGCTTCGATTTTGCTCGCCGTAATATTGCCTTTCCATGTCCACAATAAGGGGTTGAATGTCCGTTGAAGACTCTCTCTCGGATCAATTTCTTCAGGTGCCACATGGACATCCTTTTCATCTTCATCATTTTCACTCTCAGCATCTTCACCTTGCTGCTCCTCAGTTTCCACTTCAACTTCTTTTTCTTTCTTTTCCTTCTCTGCCTCCTCATTTTGAACCTCTTCTTTTTCTTCCAACTTTTCTTGTTCTGCCTCAGTAGGCCCGAGGTCATCTAGAGGAGGTTGTTGGAATTGAACTTCTTCATCTGCTTCTTTTCCCCCTTGTCCAATTGTGGGGGCGTTGGCAATTTCAGCTGAGTGAGCTTTATCAGCTGGCTCACTGAGCTGTTTGTCAACCGTACCAATGCTTTTGAAAAGCACTTCCTGGAGGGTCGGTTCATCGTCGGATATGCCCATATCTTCCCGATTTGCTTGCATGAGCTTCACCTTCTGGTGTTCATCTTCTCGACTCATCTTCTCGCCTCGTCTATCTCTTCCTCTTCGGATGAGGTGATTCTATATCCTTCCTCACCCTCCTCCGATAGACAATTTCCTCCTGTTGCTTTTCTTCTTCTTCGTTTCGTGTCATCACTTAATATCATAGGCTCATTTAAGTTGTTGGTATTTGGCACGGTGGTATCTACTTGTGCTCGTTGAGACTGGTTCTTCGTCCCACTCCCGATCCGCCGGATTCGGGTTGTTTCCTCTTTTGACCAAGCAATGGGTTTCGGCTTCGGGGAAGCCTTGATGTAGGTGAACATTGTTTTGGACTTGTGTGGGGACCGCAAATTTGTGGGTTGTACTTTCATGGCGTTGAACAGGTGTTGAAGAGGGAACCCGTATGATTTCTTTTCCCGTAAATCGCCACTTTTCTCGCAAACCCTTGCTTGGTGCGGTGATTGATAAGTCAATCTCCTTTTGAATCGATCCTTCAATCGATTGAATACGAAGGTTGCCCAATCAAACTTTATTCGTTCGTAGATTATGGCCATCGGTTTGATCCCGACCTCGCTTAGGTTTTCCGTTGACCCATTTCTCCCTTCAATATTTTTGGTGATGACCGGTGCAAATTCAAAGCAAACGGAAGTTTGAGCGTTGATCTAGGTAGATTGTACGTTTTTTGTTTGGCTTAGGGCATTTGGCTATTTCGGCCCGAATTTTGGGATGTCCGCCGTCACAAGCTTGACATTTGCGGGACCAATTTGGGGGAGGTTCGAACCCGTTGAGTGTATTGGGCGTGATGACTATGTGCTTTCCAAAGATTGAGCTTGTGATGCGATCAACTTCAGTCTTCTTCATGCTGGGCATAAACTTTGCGTTTTTCCAAAATGCTATCAGATTCTCATAGCAGATACCAGTTATTGGGGGGTTTAGAAAGGTCATCGGCCCCAAATTTGTACAGCAATCGACCAGGCGTCGTGCTTGTGCATCGTTGTCACAATAAGAGAGATAGTACTCAGGCTTGAAAAACAAGCCGGTTATGATTGATTTTTCGTAGTATTTTTCAGTAGCAGTGATTTGGGAGGATGAAGCCATCGATAGGTAGAGGAGGATTAGAAGAGTATATTTTGAGAAAAAGTAGGGCTTGTAATTTGCAGAAGTATGTAAGGATCTCTGAAAATCTCTAAGTCTGATTTATATAGTGTGATTTGGGTAGTGTGAACGTGGTTTGAATATGGAAGGATTTAGTGACATAATGGCGTGATTTTGTGTATGAAAAACGCGATATTCGAGCGTAGAGGGGAGTGGTTTGAGGCAAGTAATGATAGAGCCCGGGAATCGAGGAATTTATAATTCAAAAAATAATATAATTACCTCCATGATCATAACGTGATCGCCACGTGTGTACTTGAATAATCCTCCATAATTTCCTTATTCTCCACGTGTATTTTGAATTGATTTTGTTCACACTTTGAATTTGTCCAAGTCTTTATTTCGGTGAGTGCCTTCGGTCGGTCACTTAACCGGTCCAATGAGTTCTTCACCGAGTGCTTCATTGAACTGTTCCTAACAATCGCTTAAGTTACCTCTGCTTTGGATACCGATGCCTTACTTCGCTACATCTCCCGTAACGGCAAAGGTTGTACCGATTGATGAAGTCACTTAGCCGATTACTCCGAGTTAGCCGCTCGTTGATACTTAGTCAATTTCAATCATCCCTAACTCGCTTCTCAACAAACTAAATCTTTCATAACCGAGTGGTTTAGTGAAGATGTCGCCCAATTGGTCTTCGGTGGATATGTATTTTAGGATGACATCTCCCTTTTCAACATGGTCTCTCGATAAAATGATGTCTCACATCAATGTGCTTTGTTCTTGAATGCAATCTTTGGATTTTCTGTAATAGATATTGCACTTGTGTTGTCACACATGATTGGGATTGTTTTCTCTTCGACTCCATAGTCCCTTAGCTGTTGTCTTATCCACAGTACTTGTGCACAACAGCTACCTGCTGCTATATATTCTGCTTCAGCTGTTGATGTAGATATAGAGTTTTGCTTTTTGCTGAACCATGAGACTAGTCTGGTTCCTAGCATTTGGCATGTTCCAGAGGTGCTTTTTCTATCTATTTTGCATCCAGCATAGTCAGAGTCTGAATATGATATCAGTGTAAATCCTCCATCTTTTGGGTACCAAATGCCAACATTGATGGTGTGTTTCAAGTATTTGATTATCCTTTTAGTTTGCTAAGATGTGATTCTTTTGGTTGAGCTTGAAATCTAGCACACACTCCTACTGCAAATGCAATATCGGGTCTTCTTGCAGTTAAGTATAATAATGATGTTAGGAAATCACTAGTTATACGCAGCGGAATTTAAAATTTGATTTCCTTTTCTAGATCGTTCTTCGTTTAATGCAATAAACACGTTAAGTAGTTTGACGGTTATACCTTAGATGATCTACGAGATCGTCGCTTTGACCGCCAACGGAGAGTAGTTCAATGCGCAAGCCGTCCACGCGTCCGGCCTCTATCGCTAATCCACACGAACCCCTCGCCGGAATCCTCCTTGGATTGCTATCGAATAACTCCGGTTGCTAGACCGGACCTTTTCTTCCCTCACAAACTCACTATGGAGAGCTCTCTATTTTACACAAGAATTATGAACTCTTGCAATTGTGTTGTACAAAAGAGCTTGACACCCACACTATATTTATAGGGTATGGGCGCCCCAACGAAGAGTGTGAGGAGAAGAAAACATTTTTCCAATAAAATAAGGAAAATATATTTGATTGATTTATCTCATTTATTATAATATCTCATATTAAATAAATCTAGGATATTGTCAATATCTCATATTGAATATTTCCAAGATATTGTCAATATCTTATATTGACAATATTTATCTTTATTATATTACCATAAATCAATTTACACATGTGTATATATCACATATATATTACACATATAAAAATCTAATAATATCATATGTACACACATTGGTGCGCATGATGCAAATCACCAATTTGCATTTAATGCACTCACACACGCATGTATTCATAGTATATCTATATTATTTTATTTTATTAATATCCAATATTAATAATAGGTAATATCATTAATTAAATTCTACAATTCAAGTAGTATCACTTATACACAAATAAGTTGCGCCACCTTTGACCAACAAATTGGCTTCCGGAATATTCTTTAATTAATCTAATTTATATATAATTAATATCTTGTATTTTTATTTATTCATAATAAATAAATACCACCATATTAATTTACCACTATAACCTTTATAGTCTAGAGATAAACTTTCCTTATTTGGTTATCAACTATAACCGCATTTTAATCCGACTCGATGTTCATATGTGTGTGACCCGATAGGCTTCCGAATATGTTGGCCGTAGACACAAAGTGCAATTTACTAAAATGCCCTTCATACCTAACGATCACGGGATAGCGTCTAGCAACACACCGTGACCCCCAATTATCGGAAGAGTCAAAAGAAATGACTACTACCTTTCATGTGAAGCAGTTACCGTGTAACTTACAATCCTATCGCTATAATAATATCCATACGGTCGTTAGTCGAGTGTCAAAACATCAACGACCGTATCTTATAATCTGGATATCATGCTCTCTCGAAGTAACTCGTTTACTCCCACTTTGCAAAGATTCACGAGAGTAAGACATTCCTTATAAGAAGGCCATTTCGGATATTCGATCCCAATCATAGGATACGCGATTCCCGGACGACCAATCATGTATACTCCGTATGCTTCAGTATCATACCCAATCACTACCGCATGATCGCCCCGTGGCTAGGGGAAACCTCAATAGTGTCAAAGCATGACAATCCACACCGTGATGCCATGAAGACTCCGGTCTTAAGGATAATTACACAACCGTCACATAGTGTGACACTTATCTGTGTAAGTGGGTCAGTCTAACGTACGCATTCTCTAATACACGTCCACGTACAGTCCAAGTGTCTCTACACTTCGATAGACGAGATCTATCCCTGCCCTAAAGACAAAAGACATCTAATACGTGCTAGTCTGTTTATACTATCAATGCCATGTTTGATAGTACGTCAGCCTAGAGACATTTAAGTATCAAACTTATTAAAGTGATTAGAGATCTCATCAACCATAATCGCCTACCATGGTTTCTCTACCACAGTTTAATACTAAGGACGTTATCATATAACAATTCACAATTGGTTCTTTAGAAGAACAGATATATGACAACAGAAAAGCCATTTAATATATGTACAAACATAAAGAAATAGTAGAAATGATCCGACCCGGTCGGATCCGGTCCAACCCGATTGGGTTTAGGACACTATTCCAACAATCTCCCACTTGGCCTAAAACCAATCACTAGCACATACAAGACCAAGTTGAAACACAAGAATCTCATGCAATACTCGCAACCAGCCCTAGCCATGAACGGATCGCTATCCATGGGGACTCAGACTATCTTCATATCACGTTCCAAATGACCAAGTCAAAGGAACAGCCTCAACACACACGAATCTCTGACGAGACCTTGGTCCTTGCTTCAAGCAATGAATCCACTTACTATATCAGCTATATAGAAAAGGTGGAAGAACCGTACAAGGTTCAGGAATGAACCTTCTAGATCCATGTACTGCTCCCGCTGCGCCTCTAAGGCACTACTGTGTTTTGGCCTGGTTGTAGAATTTACAGTGACCCATAGGCTAGAACATTTCCAGCTCACTGTGTCACTTAATCAAAGTGACTGCAAACCCAGACTGTAGCTCCCACTCGCCTACGTAAGACTCAGGATTTACGTCTGTATATCTACGTTTATTTAATTCCAAGTTTCAATAAACTAGGAACCTTTCCTTAACTTGTTTAAGGATATTCTCGACATTCACCAGATATACTTTCATACTTGCTCATGACTATTCATGGACCATGAACATCTGGTATTACCTTTATGATGGTTCCTATCGCAGTAGCGAAGGAAACCTTCCATAAGCGTCATCATCTTTCACCTCATCTTTAGGACCAACGTCCTAACACGGATAGATCTAGAACACGATCTCCCCTCGTCGCTCTATGCTAAACTTCTTTTAGCATCACATCTATATAGGTAAACAATAATCTAACAGCAGTTAAATCTATCACTATAGATTCTTATTTCTAAAAATAAGACCTGCCAATCCAAGTGCTTTCGTAAAGACCTTGAACTACCAAACATTAATTGACTGTGACATGGGGTGACAATTCTCGAGAGAGATATATAGAATACCTTACTCAAAAATAGTAACGCACTCCCACTATTCATCTTGCACATTGGCATATCCTTCTTTTGACTAAATCAAACTCCTTTGATTATCAAACAAAGAAATTGTCTAGAGAAACTTGTTTGAGTCCTTAAATGGATCTCGTGGGCTCACATATCGTGTTATCGTCTATGAACATCGAGCTTTGCCCAACGTCTTCAACACTATCATATAGCCATGATACGAAGTTACAACAAGCATAGTCTCGAATAGAACGGGCACACCGTGGCGGATAAAGATAACTACAAGGTTTACACCTCATACTCTTCGGTCCGTCACTATAGCCTTATGGTAATCATATTACTATCCATGTCAGCCTTTCAGGGACACTCCCCTTGGGTAAGACAGACTAGGTTCACAACCTGGTTGTCACTAATGGAATCTAATTCAGATATTATGGCCCCTGGCCATATCTCTCAATCTTGCCTTTCAAACATTCTTTCACAAGTCGTGAGATATTCATTCTTCAAGATGAACATACCAACAACCTTTTCAGGCTTGAGGTTATCCACAGACTTACAGAACTTTTGTGTGCAATGAGCAGTGATCTACACCTCATCGCTATGTGGCGTCTGCTCACGTTCCATTGGTCGAATATATCTTTGCGGTTCTCAAACTCTTTTGAGATCTTATTTACTCCCACTGTCTCTCTTGGAAGAAACACTTCCTTTAGAAGACAGCATGTTTTGAGACAAACATTTTGCTCCGTGGACAAGTAAATAATATCCAGCGTACTAGCTAAGACATTCCACAAAGTTGCATATGTCGTACTAGGCTCCAAGCCTTTCTGATTTTGCCTATGACAACTTCAAATCATTGGTTAAGATAGATTCGACATTTATCATCTTCCATATCTAATATGGAATTTATTCAACATTTATTCTTTGGAACTCGGTTAAGTGTAAGGGCACTATCCCGAAACGGGTAAGGGATACTTCGCATGGCTTGCATCACACCTTTATCATATAAAGTGTTGTTTCCATTTTGGGAACACAATCTAATTGCGTATCCCAAAGATGGTATCCTTCAAGGGAGAATCTTATTCCTTTTCAGACGGCTTCTGAAACACCCTTCAGGTATTAATTACTTCAATCCAATTGAAAATTAATTCCTAAGTAGCTCATCAATCTCATATTCGTACTAGCTCGAACTTTTCGGGTTTTCCGAATTGTCGTACTTCAATAAATACTCTTCAACTATTTCTAAAATAGTCATAGAGATTAATAAACAATTACTTGTGGCATTAATTGTCATAAGCCAACAAACATCGGTATGTTTAGGCTTTAGACAATTTTCTAAAATTTATAACCTTTTCATAAAAGGGTATTTTAGTCCTCTTTGGATAAGATACGTTTAACCCACATGATTCATAATCATATGGTTCAACATCATCGAATGACGTTTAATTACACGCTTCTCTTCCCGTAGAGACTATGTCTAGAACAACCACAAATATTAAGGATAACGACCATACAAATATTTAGTTGAGATCTCATCACATATATCAACTATATAGTGACATCAATCTACTATGTTAGATTCAGCGACCATCCAATTTTATCAGAATAACATTTATTCTTTACAATTGAATATGTCTGCTAAATCCTAACAAATAACTGAAAGCATGTTCTTTATAAGAACCAGAACATAATAACATTTATTTAGTTCCCTTATCAGTTTACTAGATCCAGAATATGGTAAGTGTTACAACGTTTGCTTCACCTTCCATATCTGTATTTAATCTTTCTAATCTAATCACACTCGCAAGATATCATATTTCTAAGAGTTGACTTTGAACTTAGATAGATTTATCTTAACTCACTTGCCTAGAAACTTCAATAAGCTCTATATTTAAGCACACGCCCTAACTTTCCTTTTTAATCCTTTTAAGCACTTGTAAATATTTCTTAGTGTAGTCTTCATAAGACTTAAGAAAGATTACAAGAGCCATGTCTTCTATTTCCCTTCGTAAAGAAAATCTAACGTTTATCAAATAGTTTATTTAACCTTTTGAATCGTATTCAAAACATTGACTATTTAATTAACCTTTAAGCAATGATAGAATTAAGTCGATACTTAAATCTTACAATTTTGAAAACATCATTTCCAAAATTCGGTCTAGTCATTCTTATCCAACGTTTGAATAACTCGTCATCGTATGACCGAATGATTATATTGGATCGTATCCACTATCACGAGCTTCCGTTTTTCTTAATAATTAAAGTCTTGGATTACTGCATCAGATATGTAGTCTCCTTGTCTCTAACTACTATAACGGGATTGCTCATGTCATTGCTTATTTTAAAAGGATTAATATTACTTAACCACATTTGAGAACGTTTCTCAAAAGGTAACAGTCATAATTTGGTTTTACTAATCGAGAATAAAACATAAATATAAAGTTTGCTAAAACTACAACATAAAAATGAAAATAAAAGAGTGTTGTTGTTTATACACGCAAAATCAAAAATGGTCTTTTGGTTTATGATTTTGCTCCCACTAGTCAACTACTTCCAATTGACTTTCAAGAATTTTTAAAATTCTTTAGTGGACGAGATCCAATCTAGTTACCTTGATTCCCGGCGGTGGTCGATCAACCAAGATAATTTCGATAGGTAGGTAACTCTTTACCATTCACATCTCTATGTGATTCTCGGTGTTTGACTAGTCAACTCTTTGGCGATACACATCACTATGTGTTAGTCAACCCCTTGTCTCTAAAGTCGGACGGCCCCGCGACGGTGGTCAATCACCGAAAGACTTCTTAGTCAAGTCATAACCCAATATTCACGAGATCTCATACGATCATATCTCAATAACGACGATATACCCGTGGTAGGTCAACTCCCGGCGGTGGTCGATCGAGTTGGATCCGAACACGGGCTCTTCACCCTCGTTATAATATTGGGAGACAATATTTCGACTTGATTTTTGTTGTGGAAGTATTTTTTGTAAATTAATTCACTTAATTAATTTTAATTTCGGTCTCATCATAAATATGTCTATCTCTATAAACATACATCCTACACATTTATCTAGATCGTGCCTAGTCATGCATCTATCGTATCATATAAAATAAATACAAGCACAAAATAAATAAATGCATAAAGTAACCGGTATGATCATGGACTTTTCCTAGGTGCGGTTTCGAATACAAACTGACGAAACCGCGGGTCACAATCTAAGGGTAGCTGCAACCGCCAATAGGATCTTTAATGCGCCATTCTCCAATGAGATCTTTATTTTCGTCTTTCTTTGGTCTCCATCTTCTGCTCCATTCTTGTTGCATTTAATTCTATCGAATAAAATAAATACACCCGCCGCACACGGGAGGGAGCTAATGGGAATGGGATAAATGCAGAAAATAAACTAGGTCACGTTCTTCATAACGGCCTAGGACAATTTTTAAACCAACAGAAAAATTAAATCATTCACATCTATCCTATCGGACGAGTCCATGATCAATCGGGGTCCATATAATCATATTATATCTACTATATCTGATCCATACAATAAAATCTTATGAAAAAGATAAAATTAAAATTTTAACTACTACTACTCATGCGTCTTTATTTTATCACGTCAAATAATTAAATAACTTTTAATTAATTATATGACTTAACCGAAAATTAAAATTAACATTTAATTTTAAATCGATTTCAATTTTAATTAAATTTGAACTATTCAAAATAAAATTAAAATTATAAAGTCTCCTATTTGTTTCATTTCCAAAACTAAATTTAGCTTAGGCCTGCCCACTTTCCAAAATCAAAATTTTGGAAGTTCCTTTTGATTCGCAATTTGGAAAGGGCCTAGGCCTACTCCAAATCATATATTTGGAAAGGCCAAATTATTTTAGTCTTAGGCACTGGCCACTTTCCAAAATCAAAATTTTGGAAGTGGCCTGAAGCTATGCCTTTCCAAATCAAATATTTGGAAAGGGCCTAGGCCTATTCCAAATCAAATATTTGGAAAGGCCAAATAATTTTGGTTTAGGCACAGGCCACTTTCCAAAATCAAAATTTTGGAAGTGGCCAGGCTAGCCTATTCCAAATCAAATATTTGAAAAGGGCCTAGGCCTATTCCAAATCAAAATTTGGAAAGGCCAATGTCCCATATGGTTTCCCAATGGTCCAAACTATTTGAACCATTGGTTGGCAATATGACACAACTAAACAAACGAGATATCTATGCACAATAAAAATATCACAAAACGAAAAGGGTTGATCTCCCCATTGGAAGAGGAGAGCCGACGGACGGCGCCCGAAGGCCACCGCCGCCGCCGCCGCCGCCGCCGAGGGATGGGGGCCGCCGCCGATCGGCCGACCCCCAAAAGCCGCCCTATATATATATATATTTTTTTTTTTTGTTTCTACGTTTCGTGATTTAAATCTTGCATCTATCGATTAAATACTACGCATTTAATTTATGCTTATTGCTTAAGCACGAAGTCTGTCTCTGATACCACTGTTAGGAAATCACTAGTTATACGCAGCGGAATTTAAAATTTGATTTCCTTTTCTAGATCGTTCTTCGTTTAATGCAATAAACACGTTAAGTAGTTTGACGGTTATACCTTAGATGATCTACGAGATCGTCGCTTTGACCGCCAACGGAGAGTAGTTCAATGCGCAAGCCGTCCACGCGTCCGGCCTCTATCGCTAATCCACACGAACCCCTCGCCGGAATCCTCCTTGGATTGCTATCAGAATAACTCCGGCTGCTAGACCGGACCTTTTCTTCCCTCACAAACTCACTATGGAGAGCTCTCTATTTTACACAAGAATTATGAACTCTTGCAATTGTGTTGTACAAAAGAGCTTGACACCCACACTATATTTATAGGGTATGGGGCGCCCCAATGAAGAGTGGAGGAGAAGAAAACATTTTTCCAATAAAATAAGGAAAATATATTTGATTGATTTATCTCATTTATTATAATATCTCATATTAAATAAATCTAGGATATTGTCAATATCTCATATTGAATATTTCCAAGATATTGTCAATATCTTATATTGACAATATTTATCTTTATTATATTACCATAAATCAATTTACACATGTGTATATATCACATATATATTACACATATAAAAATCTAATAATATCATATGTACACACATTGGTGCGCATGATGCAAATCACCAATTTGCATTTAATGCACTCACACACGCATGTATTCATAGTATATCTATATTATTTTATTTTATTAATATCCAATATTAATAATAGGTAATATCATTAATTAAATTGCACAATTCAAGTGTATCACTTATACACAAATAAGTTGCGCCACCTTTGACCAACAAATTGGCTTCCGGAATATTCTTTAATTAATCTAATTTATATATAATTAATATCTTGTATTTTTATTTATTCATAATAAATAAATACCACCATATTAATTTACCACTATAACCTTTATAGTCTAGAGATAAACTTTCCTTATTTGGTTATCAACTATAACCGCATTTTAATCCGACTCGATGTTCATATGTGTGTGACCCGATAGGCTTCCGAATATGTTGGCCGTAGACACAAAGTGCAATTTACTAAAATGCCCTTCATACCTAACGATCACGGGATAGCGTCTAGCAACACACCGTGACCCTCAATCATCGGAAGAGTCAAAAGCAATGACTACTACCTTTCATGTGAAGCAGTTACCGTGTAACTTACAATCCTATCGCTATAATAATATCCATACGGTCGTTAGTCGAGTGTCAAAACATCAACGACCGTATCTTATAATCTGGATATCATGCTCTCTCGAAGTAACTCGTTTACTCCCACTTTGCAAAGATTCACGAGAGTAAGACATTCCTTATAAGAAGGCCATTTCGGATATTCGATCCCAATCATAGGATACGCGATTCCCGGACGACCAATCATGTATACTCCGCATGCTTCAGTATCATACCCAATCACTACCGCATGATCGCCCCGTGGCTGGGAAACCTCAATAGTGTCAAAGCATGACAATCCACACCGTGATGCCATGAAGACTCCGGTCTTAAGGATAATTACACAACCGTCACATAGTGTGACACTTATCCGTGTAAGTGGGTCAGTCTAACGTACGCATTCTCTAATACACGTCCACGTACAGTCCAAGTGTCTCTACACTTCGATAGACGAGATCTATCCCTGCCCTAAAGACAAAAGACATCTAATACGTGCTAGTCCGTTTATACTATCAATGCCCCGTTTGATAGTACGTCGGCTAGAGACATTTAAGTATCAAACTTATTAAAGTGATTAGAGATCTCATCAACCATAATCGCCTACCATGGTTTCTCTACCACGAGTTTAATACTAAGGACGTTATCATATAACAATTCACAATTGGTTCTTTAGAAGAACAGATATATGACAACAGAAAAGCCATTTAATATATGTACAAACATAAAGAAATAGTAGAAATGATCCGACCCGGTCGGATCCGGTCCAACCCGATTGGGTTTAGGACACTATTCCAACAAATAATCCAATAATTCCTCTATACATTTTCTGATCAACATCTTTTCCTCCTTCATCTTTTCCAAGTATGACTATCGGCACACATTGGTGTGTCTTGCACACACTCCTACCGTGCCACTTAAGTATAATAAGTCCATCCCATACTTGTGTATCAAATCTCTTGTATATTTTGCTTGACTAATGAAAATGCCATCCTTCATTTGCTTTACTTGAAGGCCAAGAGTAGTTTAATTCTCCCATCATGCTCATCCGAAATTTGCTCTTCATTAGGTTTGCAAATTTCTCACACAACTTTTCATCTTCGATCCAAAGATTATG
This sequence comes from Gentiana straminea, assembly GCA_036785695.1. Taxonomy (NCBI): domain Eukaryota; kingdom Viridiplantae; phylum Streptophyta; class Magnoliopsida; order Gentianales; family Gentianaceae; genus Gentiana; species Gentiana straminea. The sequence goes on along the minus strand of JAVUPR010000114.1, from coordinate 12,371,113 downwards.
TCATCAACATAGATTTGCACTAGCAATGTGCTTGCCCCTTCCTCTAGTTTAAATAGAGTCTTGTCTATAGTTCCTTTGTTGAATCCATTCTTGATCGAAATTGTGACAAGTGTTTCATACCAGGCTCTACAGGTGCTCGTTTGAGGCCATAGAGGGCCTTCTTGAGTTTGTATACTTTGTCTTCTTTTCCTTTGATTTGAAATCCAGGAGGTTGTTCTACATAAACTTCTTCTTCCAAAAGTCCGTTTAGGAATGCACTTTTGACATCAATTTGATAGACTTTGAAGTCTTTGTGTGCGACAAATGCTAGAAAAAGTCTTATTGCTTCCAATCTTGCTACCGGAGCAAAGGTTTCATCATAATCTATTCCTTGACTTGGGAATATCCTTTTGCAACTAGCCTTGCTTTGTTTCGACAACAGTTCCTTGCTCATCCATCTTGTTCCTGAATACCCATTTTGCACCAATGATGTTGGCCATTTCAGGTCTGTCAACAAGTTCCCAGACTTCATTTCTTTCAAATTCATTTAGTTCTTCTTGCATGGTTGTGATCCAATCTGCATCTTGGATTGCATCATCTATGGTCTTGGGTTCCACTTGTGATAGAAAGCAAGTTAGCATGTGCTCCAGTTGTCTTCTTGTTTTGACTCCGGTGTGAATATCTCCAATGACTTGTTCTTCAGGATGGTCTCTAAACCAATTTAGGTCCGGTTGAAGTTGATCTTCACTTGGTGCTTCCATACCTTCATGCTTGAGCATGAACTTCAATTTCGTGTGCTTCTCTGTTGTATTGATATGTGGCTCCTCTTGATTTTCAAAAAGATGATTCGGGATAGTATGGTATGGTTGCACTTGTATAGATTTGCCTCTTGCGCTTTCTCTTCTTGGTCTTGAAGATCTTCACCATTTGTATATGGTTCATCAAAAACCACATGTATTGATTCTTCAATTACCAATGTTCTTTTATTTAGTACTCGAATGCTTTGTTTGGTGTCCGAGTATCCCATGAAGATTGCTTCATCGACCTTCTCATCAAAGGTATGCGGATGATTCTGTTCAAGACAAAGCATTTTGATCCAAACATATGAAAATATGAGATATTGGGTTTTCTACCATTCCATAATTCATATGGAGTTTTTCCATGATGTTTGTTGATGATTGATCTATTTTGTGTATGGCATGCTTGTGTTTGTCGCTTGACCCAAAATCTCTTTGGTAAGCATGCTTCAAAATCATTGTTCTAACGCTTCTTTGAGAGTTCTGTTTCTTCTTTCTGCTACACCATTTTGTTGTGGTGTTCCTGCTGTAGATAGTTGATGTAGTACTCCATTTTCTTCACAATAGGTTCTGATAATTTCATTTAGAAATTCAGTGCCTCTATCTGATCTGATTTTGATAATTTTTAGCTCTTTTTCATTCTGGAGTCTTCTCAGCAAGTCTGGTAGCTTCTTGAGTGTTTCTTTCTTCTTGTTCATGAAGATGGTCCAGGTGTATTTTGAGAAGTCATCCACCACTACAAGAGTATATTTCTTACCACTTACACTTACTGGAGTGACTGGTCCAAACAGGTACATGTGCAGTAGATGTAGAACTCTTGTTGTAGATTGATGAGGCTTTGATTTGAATGAGCTTTTTATTTGTTTTCCTTTCTGACAAGCATCACATAGACTCTCTTTCTTGAATGAGATCTCTGGCAGGCCTTCAACTAACTTACTCCTTGATAGTTTGTTGATGGTCTTGAAATTCGGTGATTTAATCTTCTCGTGCCAAATCCACTTGTTGATTGTTTATTCTTGACAAGTAGACATGTTTCTCGCCTTGGTCGTTCTCCGATCCACCACATACATGTTGTCTTGTCTTCTACCCGCAAGAACCACTTGTGTTTGTTTGATTGTGAATCACTTTGCATCCTTCTTTGTTGAAGTGCACATTGTAGCCTTTGTCACGAAATGACCGATGCTCATCGATTGAAGTTAAGTCCCTTGACATATGCCACATTTTGAATCTTTAGATTGTTTTTGAGTATTGTGCCTTCCCCCTTAATCTTGCCAAGGTTTTCTTTTCCTCCAAATGTGACTTTGGGTCCATCAAAAGCTTTAAAATCAGTGATCCATTTCTTGTTTCATGTCATGTGTCTGGAACATCCACTGTCTATGTACCAGACATCCTACAAAACAGATTAATTAAGTTTGGGTACCCAACACTGTTTGGGTCCATATTTGTTAGCACTCATGCCTCCCATACCAAGTATGTATCCAAAAGGTCTTCTCTTTGGATAATTGAAGTCATCAACTTCATATGTATAAGGCATGGCGAATAGCTTCTAGTATTTCTACGAAGGTATTCTTATACTTTTCTCCACCTTTTGGTGCATTTATATCCTTCTTTACACTTTCCAATATGCAATAGGAAACCTTTCTTGCTTCATGTGTCTAGGAACATAGCTAGATTGATTTTTCTTAATCACATGATGCATTTTGTGGAATGGTTTCCTCTTGTATTTTGGAGGTGTGACATTCCAATCATCCTCTCGAGGGAAAAAGTCTGCCTTTACCTTTCAGATGGCTGTTGTTTTTGTATGATTGGAATGAGGATTTAGTCTGCTGTTTCACTACAGTGGGTTTTGACTTCACTGGAACAGGATGATCTGTTGGAGACATGGTCTGTCCCTTTATAAATTTTGGTCCATTAGTGGTCCTCAATTTAGAATTGTGTTGACTATTATCCCTACATTCATCCTGACTGTTATAGCCAAGACCAGATCTGGATCCAAATCTTTTTGAAGGTTTGTATGCTGGTGCTTTTAGTGGTGCAGTGATTACCTTTACTGGTGAGGAGTTCTTCTTAACTGATCTGTTGGTAACAGATGTATGGTCATCTGCTTTTTGTTGATCATTTAAGTAGGTCTCCTTACTAGTTAATTCAGCTCTTGTTTTATCCAGTTCTTTCTTTAACCTCTTATTCTCTTTTCTTAGATCCTTGCATTCCTTTTCCAGAATTTCATGATTCTTTTCAATTTCATCAAATTTAGTCATGAGATTTTGGACTAGGTCTGCTGTATCTAATGGTAGACTAGAGGATTGTGCAGTGTTAGATGTGAATGCATTAGATGAAGAACAGGAACTAGATGTTACCTCAGTTTCATCTGATTCTTTAGCCATTAAACATAGGCTTGTTTCCTCAGTGTCTGAACTATCACTTTTGTCTTCATCCAATTCTTTGGTCATGAGGCATAGGCATGCCTTTTCATTTTCTGAGCTGTCTTCTTCATCACTATCATCTGAGTCATTATCAGATGATTCTTCATGCTTTTCACTACTGGATTCTGCCTTAAGTGCCTTCTTGCCCTTTCTCTTTTCAGATGCTTTGAATTTCTTCTTTTCATCATCTTTGTCATTTTCTTCAGGACAATCAGCCTTGAAGTGACCTCTCTTATTGCAGTTGAAGCATCTGTATTCATCATCTTTCTTCTTCATGTCTCTGTTAGAGCTTGACTTTTTGTTTGATGTTGAATTTCCCTTGAATGGCTTCTTTTTAAACCTGTCAAAACGTTTAACTAATAAAGCTACCTGTTCTTTTAGTTCTTGTGTCTCTTTGCTGATGCATTCGGCAAAGTTACTTTCTTTGGGGTGCGGCTAATGCGGTAATTTTGTGTGTCTCTCGCCGGACCACCATCTTCACCGTTCGCCCGAATTCATGAGCTTTCAATTGGGACATCGGTGTCGAGTGTCGGTGCTTGCAAGATTTGTTGTTCCTCGATTACGATGTTATGATCTTCCATCTTTCGGGTAGTCCTCTCAAGATCTTCAAGCATACTTCTTTTTGTGGATATGTGTGTCCAAGTGTTGCGAATTCACGATGATGCTTGAGAATCATTTGTCCATTTGATCAATGGATTCACCGACTTCATTTTAAAGTTCTCAAAATTTCTGTTTTGCAACGGATAATTTGTTTTCTTTTAATCGCTTCGGATCCTTCATTTATCAATGATAGTTTGTCCCACATCTCCTTTGCTTTGTTTTGCGCTTTGATTCTCATGAACATGTTGCTATCTAGTAGTCTTTAAGATCATATCTTTTGCTACAAAGTCTAGGTTTGCTCTTCTCCTCATCTTTGGTCCAATCTTTCTTGGGTTTGTCTATCTCCTTTCCTTGATCTCGCTCCTCCGTGCCTACCACCGTAGTGATCATGATTGGGCCGTCATTGATTACATCCAAAGATCTCCTTCATGAGTTGCTTTGCAAGATGAGATAACATTCTTATTTTATATTCATCAAAATTATTAACATTGAAAACAGTACTTTTGACAAGTAGTTTGAGGAATCCATCGTGCAATTTGAAGAAAAAATGGCGGCTGAATGAAAACTTCGATTTGAAAAATACTTTGAAAATATGTGATCTCCTTGTTACCGTAAATTAGATCCGAACGAGTTTCGATACTAGGAACACTTTGCTTCCGATACCAATTGTTGGTCCCAAAGAAGGGTGAAACTATAGTCAGGGGGGTGAATGACTATAGTGGAGTTTCAAAAACTTTTCTTGTGTTTTAAAAGCTTTTGGGCAGCGGATAAGTCCCTTCTTACTATGTTGTTTTCAAATCGGTTTAGACAATCACGGATATGTGTTATGATGTAGGCAAATTAAATAAGTGTAAAGTAAATTGCGAAATTAAATTGACACAAGGCTTATAGTGGTTCGGGGTGGTGTAATCCCTTAATCCACTCTTCTCCCGTGATGATCGGAGGAATTCACTATTGTTTTCACGAGATACAACAGTATGATTGTCCTTGGCTTCCCAAGCTTCACAATCTACAAGACTATCACTCCTTGACTACAACGGCTTTCGGTGATTCGGTCTTCTTTTTGTCGCTCCTTGAGATCAAAATCCTTCAACAAACTATCACAGATTCAACTCCTTCTCGATTGCCTCTCGATTCGGTTGCTTCGTTTGATGTGAATGTGATTCACGCACTTGCTTGATCAATCTCAATTCGAATATGCCTTTGTAGTTCGATGTTTGAGTTGATCACTAGATGTATCCTTGTAAGTTCGAGAGAAGGCTTTTCTAATTGACAGAGTTTCGCTTTTCTTTCCTTTTCGATTGTCCTTTACTTTTTCTGTCAATGCCTTCTATTTATAGCCTTGAGTAGCCTTGATTTTGAAATTCCGTCCGTTGGCTATATTAATGAGGGAATAATCCTTGATTTTATCCTTGATTCCCCCTTAATTGTATTCTCCTTGATTTCAGTGATCGGATTCTTCTTTCAAATGTATAGCAGAAAATCCGTCCTTGATTGATCCTTCAATGATTGTGCATTTAATGCATGATCTTCGAATCTTCAATGTATATTAATTATGATCTTGTAAGTGTCTCTTCACCGTCCGAACGGTGGAGTGAGCCTTCGACTTAGCCGTTAGTTCTTTCTTCGCCGTTTTGTTTTCTTCTTTGCCGACGTCGGTGTACTCGCCGATTCACCGTTTTCTTCTTTGCTTTAGTTTTAGGAGAATCTTTATACTTCACTGATCCTTGATTTGGGTGGGATCAGTGTACACCATATTGGAATATTGAGTTTTATCACTTGAAACATAACTTAGACTTATCCAAGGTCATCACAGACTTCCTTGGTTATAAGTCAGATCATAAGCCCTTCTCTGTATCTCTGCTGGTGCTTGGCTGGCTTCACTCTGCCGAATGTCTGTTTTCACTTTGCCGTCCTACCAACTAGTACAATACTTGTCTGACTCAACTTATACAACATGTCAGACTCTAAGTAAAGACTTATACAGAGAATTCTAACTTATTTCAGGCTTGCTATAACAGCTAGTATGGCCATCATCAAAACATAATAAAATGTTCCTAACAAACCTCCTCAAAGTGTAATGGTGATTCTTCCACACCCAAGTCCAACCTCTATCCAATCACTGTATGTTCCTCAGTGAGTAGGACTCTCTCTTCTACACAAATAAAAGGAAAAGTTGCCATGTTTTCCTCCAGAATTCCTCCAGCATCAGCAATCTTTTGCAGATTCTCAACAGATTTAGCTATTATGCCCTGAGTATCAATCCACTCCTGATATTGAATTGAATCTTCAGAACTGATATCAGGCTCACTATGTACAACAACATTTTCTTCATCCAAATCATCAGTCTGCTGATCCTCAGGATTCATATCAGCCTCCACAACCTTGAATGCATCAGATGTGCCAACCATCCTGTTACCTCCAAGGTTTATTCCATCGTTGATTAGGGCCTCCAAGTCATCTATGGTGAGATCTTCCAGATCCTCATCCATTTGACTAGTCTGCTGGCCCTCAGCAGGCTTGCCGGCATCAGTGGACTGTTCTACACTTGGTTCATTTATCATAGCAGTTCCACTGGCTTCTCCTTGATGTGGGGGATGACCATCATCTGAATCAGATGATGATGAATCATCACTATTTGGTCCATCCCTTGGAGTCTTGAACATAATGCCTCATTCTCCCTTCTCTTTTTCAATAATTTCCATCAACCTCATTTCCAGCAGGGAGGTATCAACCAAGTCAAGCAAATTATCCACTCCTAGCGTTTCAAAGGCCCATTCCTCAAAATCTGTCATAGGCTCAGTAGTTGATTTTTGTATCTTGTAAAATCGAAACTTCCATTGAAAATAATCAGCAACCAGCAGGAGTGTAGGAACAACATACCTTTCCTTCTTTTTCTTTTCTTTTCTTTCAAAGGGCATAGTTGGCTTTCTGGGAGCTGTTTGTCCAATTTGTTGACCTCCAAAGGTCTCAAGAAGAAGATTCAAAGTTTCCTCAACAGATGCTTCTAGGTCAGTAGGTTTCTCAGGTTGTATATTTGTACCTACCACCTCCATCTGTTCCACATTTGGTTCCCCCTGACTTACATGTTCATCAGCAGGGTTAGCAGCAGACTGCTCTTCCCCCTGAACTATTACAGAAATTGCAGGGTCTTGTACTGTTGTATCAATATCCACAGCAGGTGCAGACTCAGTAGTCTGATGTGGTTCTTCAGTAAGATCAACAGGTTGCTCAACAACAACCTCTCCAGTTTCAGTAGGCTTAACAAATTTTAAGGGTTCAGCTTCAATAGCCTCTTGTTCTTCTTCTTCCCTTTGTTCTTCAAGGACCCTAAGTTCCTTGCCTTTTCCATGCTTCATTTTCTTAGCAATTTCCTTCGTTTTCTTGGAAAGTGGCTCTGATTCAACTTTAGCAGCTTTTCACTTCTTTGTAATTTCAGCAGGGTCAGTAACTTCAACTTCAACTGGACCCTTAGTAGACTCAGCAGTCTCTGCTGTCTGCTTCCTTGTTTTCCTAGGCTTTAGCATCTCTGTGATTTTTCTGGTGTCAACAGCCTTCCTTTTCTCGGCAACTTTCTTGGGTGCAGCAGATTTAACAGCTTGCTTAACCTACTCACCACCTGCATCACCATCTTCATCATTATCACTTTCAGTTGCTTCAGCATCCACATCTTCATCATCATCCAAATCAGGGATGAGATAGCCGATCTCTTTCTTATATCTGGATTTGTTTATTTTCTCAGGTGCAACATCAGCAATCCCCAAATGATTCAGCATGGCCTGAATCATTAAACCCAAAGGTAAAGACTTGGATTTCCTTGTCCCTTCTCTTTCCTCAGTTATTACTTTCTTCATATATTGGACAAAGAATCCAGCCCAATCAAACTTCATGCTTTTGCAGATGATGGTTAACAGTTCAATCTTGGGTCCTGATAAAGTATCCAGGCTTCCACTGAGTCCCAAGATATTCTTTGCTATTATCTTACTTAGCAGGTTGTACTCCATTCCTATATGCTTCACATTGATGCTCAGTGTTGATTTAACAACATCATTGGTCTTTATTCTGTCAACAAAATCCAATTTTGACAGTCCCATTTCCTCAGGATTAGTTGGAGCATCATGTACAGGTGCAAAACCAAAAGCTTCCCTTAGCAGGTTTGAGGAAACTTCAATCTCCTGACCATTCATTGTTGTAGTAAATGCCTCTCTTCCTTCTCTTGTCACAATGTTTCTCCAGAAGCTAACAACATTTGTGTAAGATATTCTTTTCAGTCTTATATTGGGCACATCTTCCAATCCATCGTATCTTCTAATTCTTCTACCAATATTGATAGCCAAATCAGTTTTGTTAGCATCAACAACATAGCCTCTGACACTTTGGCTTGTTCCAATGTGAACATCATCCTTATCATCAGTAGACTTCGCTCAGCAGCCTGCTGACATAATGTCTCAGCAGCCTGCTGACAATGTCACTCTGCTGATCTTTAATTCTTTTTTTTTGTCCAACTGATAATACAGAATGAAGTTTAATACCAATGACTGATCTGTCAAGTGATCTCACCCAACATGACAAAGACCAATCCCTTTGGCAACTTCATTTGCTCAATTGTTGTTAAGGGTGTTTTTACACGTTTTATATTGATATATTTTATAATGATTTCCCCCATATTTATATAATTTGCATAAGAATCAAGTGTTTATATGGAAATATTGAGCAAGTGAGGTTTTTAATGGTTGAATATGAAAACGTATCGATTTATGTGTTTATTTGATGATTTTATGTTGTTTTGGAAATTGTTACGTTTTGGTATGTTTTCGATGCTTGTAGATACTAATGGATGGTGGAAAAGGTGATCCTAAAGAGCTAATTTCGAGATAATAGAGGATCAATCAAGTTTATGGAAGATAGGAAGAGATAAGGAAAGAATAAATCAAGATAAAGATGGAATTATCAAGTTGATCGTCATCGACCGGCGTCCAAGATCAAGTGGACGAGCGTCCAAGACAGACGGGCGTCGAAGGGGGGCAACCGGCGTCCGAGCTGAAGAATTTAGATCGAGAGTTTGGACGCTGAATGAACGAACGTCTAGAACAAGTTCAAGCCGAAGGAACGAACGTCGAGATACTCGGACGAGCGTCCGGAGGAAGAAAATCGATTCCGGGTAGTGCTGAACTTCCAACGCAGTTCTTGATATGATAACAACCGATTTGACTCTGGACCTAAAGAGAAGAGTTGTAGGGCTTGAAGAGAGGATTCTACAGGATTTTGAATCACTCGATTACGACTTACGAGGCCCGAGATATGAGCGTTACAAGTTCAGAAGCTGTTCCAGGGCAGCTAGACGAGCGTCCATAATACCGGACGGGCGTCCGCCACCGACCGAGCCGAAACCGCCTTACTTTTCCCTATAAATACAGCGCGTTTTCAACCCTAAAACATATATTTTCGACTCCTATTGATCCCCAATCATAAGAGAGCAACCCTAGGTCGCCCACCCCTTTTGGGAGGCCGGGTGGCAAGTTAGATTAGGTTTTATTTCGTTCGCTTTTCTTTTCTTGTTCGAGCATGATGAAAGGCAGCCATGGACAGCTTTGTGAAGCTTCTTTTCAGCAGCACTTTTATTTCTTTTCATGGATGATTTTGTAAGTTTTAGTTCAATTGTTTCTTTTCCTATGATTATTTGTATCGTGCAATTTTATAAATCGGAAGATTATTGCTTGTTGATGCTACCGTATGACGGAAGTCGGTGTAGTTTAGATCACCGTAGGAAAGATTGGATCTTTAATCTATACATAACGGAAGTTCGTAGGTTAAATTTCTAGGTTTACGAGAGAACCACAATTTGATTAATTCGTTGCAAGATTTTTCTAGATTTGAATTGAGGGATATCACCGTTACCGGAAAGATGAGATTTTTTTCATGTATTTGTTTCATTACGTTATTCTTGTTCTCTTTCATGTTTCGAGATGCTATATGTTAATCGAATTTAGATAACGGAAGTTAATAAATTCGTTAGATTGCCATGATAGAGATTAACAATTATTATTCCAACAAACGAAGTTGAGGGATAAGGTTGTTAGATTAGGATTTAATCCGTATCTTTGCTTCGTATACATGTTAGTTAAGACCGGAAGGTAAACTAATGAATGGCGTGATAAATCGGAAGAGGAAACGCTTCTTTAGATAAGATAATAATCCAAGATAACTTGTGAATGAATATGTGTTGATCTTATTTCTTTCGGTGAGATGATGGTTGTTGGGAAGAGGTTGATCATGGTTTGTTCATGGTTGTTCAGTAGATAGATTTACCGCTTTCGTAGATGTAGTTTTATTTATGTTTTTATCGCTTTTATCCTTCCTGGCTTTGGATTAACAATCCTCTGTCCAGTTTATTTTCCGTTTTAGTTTAGGTTTAGGTTAATAAAGAAGGATTAATTAGATTAGATTCAATATCCCTTTTCCCTGAGGATCGATACCCGTACTTATCCAACTTTACTAGCAACTACCCGGTATTCGGCCGGTTAGGAGGTAGTTTTGCATGGTAGTATAGGTTTTATAAATTTTCTTTTGTTTTAATGATGCAAAATCTCCCCAACAAAAGTGGCGCCGTTGCCGGGGAATAGGTGTCATGTTGAATCTGATCTTGTTATTTCTCGATTTTGTTACGTTTATTTTTCGTTTTAATAAAAGTAGCGTTTACCAAGTCGAGAGTTTTTATTTTGCCGTGTTTCGATGACCATAAGGTTAAGAATGTGCAAAAGTTTTTTACTCGATTTGTTTAAACGTGAAGTATGTGTTTATGTGTTTCTGATCTAACCTATTTGTGCTTTAATTGAAAGTGGTCTGCTTTGTGATCTGTGTTAATATGTGTTTTAAGTTTTTAGGGTTTGTCCGTGTTTTCCTCGCTCTCTCGCTTGTGTATTCGTTGTATGGACGAGCGTCTGCTCTGTTGGACGCCCGTCCAGTTCTTTAGCTGCAGGTAAACGAGCGTTTGAAAGTATTGGACGTTCGTCCGTTCAAATATTTTCGACTCTGTTCTGATTTGAAGAACCAGACGTGCGTCTATACTTTCTGAACGCCCGTCCGGTTGGTTTTCAAGTCAACCGAGCGTTTGTTTGGCTGAACGTTCGTCCAGGGTTGAACTCCAGGTGAACGCCCGTCCGTCGGTCCTCCGAACGCCGGTCCGGAGTTCGATTTTTCTTGATTTTATTTTCAATGCTTTTATTTGATGTGGATTTTTCATTCGATCTTCGTGGCTAATTGATGTTTACATAGATGTCCCGAACTTATATGTTTTTACCATTCCATCTATGAATCCATGTTAGATAATTGATCAAGTCCTTATGTATGATTCATCTAGGCATGTTATAGTTACTGTCGGTTCTCGAATGCTATAACTGGTTTTATTGTTATTTAGTAGCTAATGTCGGTTTCCGTATGCTACATACCGCTGTGATGAATCTTTTAACCTTTGAGACTTATGTGCTTCCTTGTTGTTTTTGTAACTCATATGGGTAGCTACTGTCGGTTTTCCGTATGCTACGTCCTTTTCCATATGAGTTATATCTGTTTAGTATAGCTAACTGTTGGTTTCCATAATGCTATCACCTTTGATGAGTCTTAAGGCGCGTCTACATTGCATGTAATGGACATCACTGTCGTTTATCGTAACCTGTCATTATTTGGTAGACGTTTATTATATACATGTCGTGTTGCAAAGGAGTGGGCTGGTTTTCTTTCCCTTATTTTTGCATATCATTTAGATGCATATCATGTAGTTGCATGTCATCTAGTTGCATTGTTTTTCTATTTTCTTTTATTTTTCTTGAGCGTAGTTAACTGTCGGTTTTCGTAATACTACCTCGTTTTTTTTTTCCATGATGGTTACTGTTGGTTTTCCATATGCCATCATTATTTTATTATTGCATATCATGTAGATTGCATTGTAATATCTTTTTCATGTAGTTGCACCTAGCCTACTATTTTGTAATATTCCATGTATATGTTCCATCTCTATATGAGCTTAATCTGAAAATTCTTTCTGATTTCTTTTCCATGTATAATCCTCTATCATTATTAGTTGGAGTTTGATGTTTCTGTTTGCACATGTGGTCTATATTATTCCACAAGCTTCTGTGGCTTTATTCTTAGATGTCCTGAGTTTAAGTGTTGATCTTTCCATCTGAGCTATTATTTCTTTTTGTGCTTATATCAAACTTCCATGTTTAGATGCTTAGGTGTCCTGTACTTTCCCCTGTATGGTGATTTTTCCATCTGAGCAATTATACCACGTGCTTATATCATTATTGTTGATTGTTATATTTCCCCCCCCCCCCCCCCGTGTCCCCGAGATACTGCCATGTTTTTCGAGTGGTGCAGGTACATTTTTAGTTGTTCTTGTTAAGCTACCTTTGGGAGTTGAAGCTGGGAAGGACTCCATATGATATCACCATTGTTGTCCTCTTCAGCCAATTTTCGGATCATCACGAAATCAGCTAAGTTCTTTTATCTTTTCTTTTATTCTGCACAACATGAGGACATGTTGTAAATTAAGTGTGGGGGAGGGGATTAGTCTATATGTATCTACACATTTGCTTACATGATATTATTTCTATGCTAAATTTTAAATTTTTTTGTTTTGTCCCGAGTAGGCAATCCAATTCAATGTTCGTTATTTTTATAGTCATTTAAGCTGTATATCATATGTTTGATGAGTTAGTTGTTTCACCTGAACTATTTTTCACGAGCCATAGTGAATGATGAGCTATATTTTTAAAGTTATACCCCGTTTTGGATTAGTAGTTTTTGATTATCTTATAAGTCATGTACTTAGTGCTACGTATATATCGTGGGATTTATGATAGTTTGTATTTAGATCCGAAGTATGAGATACTGTGAATATCTGAAGGTTTGAATGTGATAAGTAACACGTAACTTATTGTCAAATGAAAAAGTTGATTCATACGAAATAATTGGGTGTGTCGGAAGCTAGTCGATGATTTGAGTGCGATAGGGTATACCACGTATGTCCTATACCACTATGATGACTAAAAGCTCACGACAGTTAGGAAAAGCTGCCTTATGATTGGAGTAAGGTAGGGGATTATCTCGAAATGTCCTATTCTACTATGAGGGCAATAGCTTATCCTAATGTGCGTTTAAAAGTGAAAAAGTTAAATCAACTAAAGAAGTGTTATGAAATGTATATAAGACTAAGTTATCGTCTATCTTATCCCCAAGTAGAAAACCCGGATATGCTTGTAGGGATTATCCTCTCGAGTATTTCGTAAAGGCCCTAGATATATTCGATCATTCTTCTCGGGATATGTCACGTTTGTAGGTGCACCTTATGAGTGTCACTTATTACTAGTCTACGAGGGGGTATTAGCTAGTTTTGCTTTGAGTTTTTCAAGTTTGGATTTAGTGGAAGTTCTCTATGGCTATGCACACACACGATGGTGAACTTCTAATTTATTGACTATGTGGTATATGTGTTGTGGTGATTATATTCTTTCCGAGCCTTTATCTTGTTTTTGTTTTGCTCGGGACGAGCAAAAGATAAGTGTGGGGGAGTTGTTAAGGGTGTTTTTACACGTTTTATATTGATATATTTTATAATGATTTCCCCATATTTATATAATTTGCATAAGAATCAAGTGTTTATATGGAAATATTGAGCAAGTGAGGTTTTTAATGGTTGAATATGAAAACGTATCGATTTATGTGTTTATTTGATGATTTTATGTTGTTTTGGAAATTGTTACGTTTTGGTATGTTTTCGATGCTTGTAGATACTAATGGATGGTGGAAAAGGTGATCCTAAAGAGCTAATTTCGAGATAATAGAGGATCAATCAAGTTTATGGAAGATAGGAAGAGATAAGGAAAGAATAAATCAAGATAAAGATGGAATTATCAAGTTGATCGTCATCGACCGGCGTCCAAGATCAAGTGGACGAGCGTCCAAGACAGACGGGCGTCGAAGGGGCAACCGGCGTCCGTAGCCGAAGAATTTAGATCGAGAGTTTGGACGCTGAATGAACGAACGTCTAGAACAAGTTCAAGCCGAAGGAACGAACGTCGAGATACCGGACGAGCGTCCGGAGGAAGAAAATCGGGATTCCGGGTAGTGCTGAACTTCCAACGCAGTTCTTGATATGATAACAACCGATTTGACTCTGGACCTAAAGAGAAGAGTTGTAGGGCTTGAAGAGAGGATTCTACAGGATTTTGAATCACTCGATTACGACTTACGAGGCCCGAGATATGAGCGTTACAAGTTCAGAAGCTGTTCCGGGCGGCTAGACGAGCGTCCATAATACCGGACGGGCGTCCGCCACCGACCGAGCCGAAACCGCCTTACTTTTCCCTATAAATACAGCGCGTTTTCAACCCTAAAACATATATTTTCGACTCCTATTGATCCCCAATCATAAGAGAGCAACCCTAGGTCGCCCCGGCCCTTTTGGGAGGGCAGGGGTGGCAAGTTAGATTAGGTTTTATTTCGTTCGCTTTTCTTTTCTTGTTCGAGCATGATGAAAGGCAGCCATGGACAGCTTTGTGAAGCTTCTTTTCAAAGAGACTTTTATTTCTTTTCATGGATGATTTTGTAAGTTTTAGTTCAATTGTTTCTTTTCCTATGATTATTTGTATCGTGCAATTTTATAAATCGGAAGATTATTGCTTGTTGATGCTACCGTATGACGGAAGTCGGTGTAGTTTAGATCACCGTAGGAAAGATTGGATCTTTAATCTATACATAACGGAAGTTCGTAGGTTAAATTTCTAGGTTTACGAGAGAACCACAATTTGATTAATTCGTTGCAAGATTTTTCTAGATTTGAATTGAGGGATATCACCGTTACCGGAAAGATGAGATTTTTTTCATGTATTTGTTTCATTACGTTATTCTTGTTCTCTTTCATGTTTCGAGATGCTATATGTTAATCGAATTTAGATAACGGAAGTTAATAAATTCGTTAGATTGCCATGATAGAGATTAACAATTATTATTCCAACAAACGGAAGTTGAGGGATAAGGTTGTTAGATTAGGATTTAATCCGTATCTTTGCTTCGTATACATGTTAGTTAAGACCGGAAGGTAAACTAATGAATGGCGTGATAAATCGGAAGAGGAAACGCTTCTTTAGATAAGATAATAATCCAAGATAACTTGTGAATGAATATGTGTTGATCTTATTTCTTTCGGTGAGATGATGGTTGTTGGGAAGAGGTTGATCATGGTTTGTTCATGGTTGTTCAGTAGATAGATTTACCGCTTTCGTAGATGTAGTTTTATTTATGTTTTTATCGCTTTTATCCTTCCCGCTTTGGATTAACAATCCTCTGTCCAGCTTATTTTCCGTTTTAGTTTAGGTTTAGGTTAATAAAGAAGGATTAATTAGATTAGATTCAATATCCCTTTTCCCTGAGGATCGATACCCGTACTTATCCAACTTTACTAGCAACTGTTGAGTATTTTGTGATAGTAAAGTTATAAGTTGATTGATTTTCAAAAGTAACGTCTCCCGTGATTTAAAGCTTTTATATAAATATTTTAGTGATTTGAATTATTTTTAATATATGATAATATATGTTGTTGTGTGACTTATACTTTATTATATCATCTTATGTCACACTAACATGGCCATGAAACCTATGGTTTAAATGAAATGGCAACTCTATTGTTTTGTTTCTTTTTGCAGGTTTCTTACTAATTAATTAAACTAATTAATTATCAAAGTATTTGATTAATTAATTATTTAATTAGTTAATTGAATAATTATATGCTACTGGACCTAAAGTTTTTAATCTGAGCCCCTATAACCTTTTGCAAATAAGGCCCGTGATCCAACTTTTTAATTAACCCAAATATCTAATAACCTAAACTTATCTCCAGCCTCATTCTTTCATTTCTCCATTTGCTAAAGAACTGCTCCGTTTCCTCCGTCTTTACTCCTCCTCAATTCCCGTAAAAGTATGCTCTGTTTCTCTTTCCTTTTTGATCTGATTCGCCTCTTGAATGCAATAGCCTTCTCAAGATCGAATCATCTCCTTTATGGAAAGCTCGATTGCAATATGTCTCATGATAACTCCGTATCAGCTCTGCATATGGAAAACTTACGTTTCGAGAGATAGCAACACGTTTTTCTCATCTCGTGAAGGTTTCAAATCAAAACCGGTCATTGCTGAAACTAAATCGACCGATTTTGGAAGGCATTTACTACCGTGGATTCGCAGCTATCACAGTGTTAATAGCATGGCATTTTTTTCACAGTCAAAGATCGAAGCTTTATGCTTCGTATTCCGCCATTTCAGGGAAGTTGTCTGTCTAATATTTTCTAAGTTAATATCGTTGATTTTATGCTGTTTGATATAGACTCTGCCCTGATTTTGTGCTGAAACCGTTTAGTGAAGGTTCTGGTTTTATCTTGGCCCTGATGTGTTACTGATTCGAGCTATTAAAGCTCTGATTCTGGGAGACTCGCAATCACCATCCATTACAAGGAGAATTCGTTTCAGTTGTATCGTATTTCATCATTTGTTATTCTGATTCGAATTTGATTTGCTGCCTGATTTTGTGCCTTTTGTTGATTTGCAGCCAGAAACATGGTTAAAACGTGAAGTCTGGTCTTTCACGTACTGAATGCTGAATCCTTGCTGCTAAACCGTCCAGATTCAAAATTAAGGTTAGTTGGCATCATAGCTAACCGTAATTTTGGTCTTGAGTCAAAACCTGGTTCAATGAATGGTAAGTTGATATATTCAGCATTGAACCAGGGCTCGGGTGCCTTACACTGTGCTATTAGGACAATATTTAGAGGAATCAACTACTATAACAGTGACTGTGTGGTCAACCCCATATACCATGGCTCATTGACCAGATATACTTGGTTCATTGACCATAAAACCCAAAATTGGTTGCCATGACAGGATAGTCATTTCGGTTAAGAGTTGATTGCTTGGTTCAACCAATCCATTGTGAGGCTTATTGGCTAGTACTACTCCCAAAAGGAGTTTACATAGTCCATTGACCTAAAATACAAATCAAAGGTTGACCAAGGACGGAAAATCACTCTAATTAATGTGCCTCGGATTTCCAGATTCCTCTTGATACTGTTCACACCACAGCCTTGAGGTCAAGTCATACCTCTAAGGCTATAAATAGCCAGTAACACTAACCACGGATTGCACCAGTTGAATCACATAGCAATCCGACATTTTCATACTCTACAAAAGTCTTTTCTTTTTGGTTGAGTCTGAGAGTGTGGGCAAAGGAGGTTGAGTATCTTGTGGAGATAGTGACTGATCTGAAGCTACTGTATTGGAGGAAGAGCAGTTCATCCAACAGCTCCTGTTTCAGGATCAGTGAAGGTGAAATTCTGAGGTTCTTCTTGTGCAGAAGGTACTCAGAATTGCCCTTTTTGTTGTTAACTTTTTGCCCCTGTATTGCTTATGTTGATACTGTGTCTTAGTCTCAATTAATTCACTTGTATAGTATTTAATTGAGTCTATTGTGTTTTGATTTCTCCTTGATTCAAGTCTTGGTCTTAGTGTGTGTAAAAGGACATCAGCATCAGTTTCTGAATCTGTAGAATTCTCTTGCTAGAGAAATTCTGTGCAGTGGAAGACTGCCTTCAGATTGCTGAAATTCTGATTAGTGTGGCCTTGTACACACCACAGTCAAGCCTGAAAAAGGACTGATCAAAAGTGTCAGGTTTGAGTAACCTGTTGATCTGTGTTTTATCCCAGTGTTTTAGGGTCTGCTGAATCAGTGTTTCCTTACTGATTCAGTGTGGTCTGGTTTGTGTGCTTGACTGTTTAATTTGCCTCATATTTTCTGCCTGCACTCCTTCACCTTGCACACTTGCACATTGCTGCATCACATCTGCTTGTTTTTGGAGCACCGAATCTGTTAAACTACTGTGCCTCAATATATCTCTGATTTCATCATCTGTGTTTAACTTAATCTTCTGTTGTTGCATCAGATTTTGTGATTCTCCATCTGCTAAGTTTTATATTTGATCTTGGTGATCTTGTGCATCCGGAACTGAATATCCAATCTGCTATATAGTACTTTTACTGAATCGGTTTTTACACCTTGACACTACTGTGCTGCACTTTGCTGAAACTGTTTGAGAACTTAACCTGCTGCACTTGATCATATCTGTTGAACTTCGGTGGTGCCGTAATCCTGATCTGTGAATACGAGCGCCGTAATCCGCTGCATTTGACTAATCTGAAACCTGCTATCCGCAGAGTGCATCTGTACCCCTGCTGAACCTTTAACCTTGCTGAACCTGTTGCTGAACACCTTGTATTCAGTCTTGATTTCTGCTCTGATAAACCTGCCTTTGGTGTGTTTATCAGCCCAGTAATTCAGCTAAAAGTTCAGCGTATTTTATAAGTCCATTTTCTATTATTATTTGAACTCAAACTGGTACAACTAAGTGTTACTTTTGAATCCTCTGTGTGACCTAGACTTGATAGTTTATTTATATTCTGTTGGTATAACTGCTGTATCATATTTGTGTTGTAATCAGAACTTGATCAAACTATTTTTTATATAAATTTTGGTCAACAATTGCAATAGCACTTTCTGATTGGTCCCTTGAGCCTTCTATTGAATTTGTCTCTGCACTTGCAAATCTGCTATATTGCATTATCATATAATTGTAATTGTTTCTCCTTTCTGTTCTGAAAGATAATTAGTTTTAATCTGAACCATAGTCTTGTGTGATTAATCTGCGGTACTCCTTGTAGCCGTGTTTTAGTGACGCTCTATAAACGTCACTAAAAGTTAGAGCTGTTACTTGAATAAGTTTGTATGCTGGTTTGATCTTGAAGTAAACAAGTTTAACTTTGCTATTTGATCAGTTTGCTAAACCTTCATTTGATCCTTGTTTAACCTGCATTGTGCTTATTAATTTGATCACAATAAATTAGATCACATCCTTGATCACTAAGGTTTTTATAACACAAGCGAATAGTTAATTAAGTAAGCTTCCGCACTTAATTGCTAGTACTTGTGTAAAGTTCGAAAAAGAGTTTAAAATTCACCCAACACTTTATTCACACCCCCCCCCCCCCCCCCCCCCCCCCCTCTAGAGTGTGTTTGCGCCATTATCGATCCAACAATTGGTATCAGAGCTTGGTCACCTAGTGATCAAAATTTCTGTATTAATTTTTGTGATCTCTGTGTGATCCTCCTGTGTTAATTTGTGTTATCCTTTTCGGATAATTTGTAATCTGCTTGTAACCTGATCTGAAAGCCTTGTATCAGCATTATATTAAATTCTGTTCACTGCAATTTGCTGCAAACTGTATTGCTGAATCAATTATTTGTGTGCATTGCATCTGGACTTGGATCTTCAAATTCAACCTTTCTTTTTTTTCTATCAGCTTTGTGTCAACAAAATCAGTTTCTCTTTGTACTAATTAAATCTGCTATCTAGTAATCCTGCTTTGTAACCTTTGTTTTGAATCTGCGTTGAAACAGACCTCTAGCTTTTCAAAACATATTTTGTCAAGTCTTGATCTAATCCTGTATTTAATTTTTTTAATCTCTTGGTCTATTACTATTTATTAAAATCATATTTATCCACTTTGTTATTTGTCTGTGCTGTGAACCTCTTTGTATTTGAACCATAATCTGTTTGATCAATCATTTTGTGATAAGAGTTTAACGGCTCTTTCACCTATCTTGTGTTTTAAGTTACATACTGTGCCTCACATTTTTTATAAGTTTTGTGACTTGATTGGATTATAATTAGATCGTCACCATTTGTGATATTTAATTATTTGATATAAATATTTTTTTTGTGATATAATATACTTGGTCTTTTGAGGTTGACATTTTGCAGAAATTATTAAGTTTGTCATCTGAACCGCAAAATGGGTCGCAAAAAGCATTTGGCTCGATCTAAAACCCCTTCTAATAGACCTATGAATGAGTTGGCCCTTGGAGCTAAAATTGATGAGCACTCGGGCAATAGAGCAAAATCAAATTCCGAACATTTGGACAACCAATCACAATGTTCTGAGTCTAATTCAGAATCAAGCTACGTCTCAGAATCTGACTCACCACCTGATCCCATTGAAGTTGCTGAATTTTTCATGAATAAATGTGAGTTTCTATCTAAAAATAATAAGGGTCTCAAAAAGGATATAGTTGAGAAAGACAATCTCATATGTTCCTTAACGAGCACCACAAAACAACTCGAATTAAAAGTTAAATCCCTCGAAGTTGATTTGAAACAAAAGGTTTCTGAATATGAGATTGAATTGGAATCTTTAAGACGTGCGAGAGATAAATTACAAGAAGCTATTCAACAGCTTGAGAACAATCGTAATAGATTGGAATCTTCTCTCTCATCTCCTAAAGAATCATCGGGTCACACTGAACACATTCTTGATACTTCTAAGGAAGGAACCCTGAATGAGTCTGTAGTCACTGAACCCGTGTCTCAAAAGGAAACTTTAGTGCCCCGACCCATTGCACTTGAACATTCATCACCGGCACATAAGTATGCTTCATCTTCAAAAGCACACACCTCACAGCATACTTCGAACACTAAAAATAATGCCAATAGAAAGCATCACGCATATCAGTATGATAAGCGAGGTTCTAGGAACAACACTCCAAAGAACTACTCTTATCAATCTGACTATGAATCACCTAGAAATCATGCCTATAGGAATATTTCATCATATAGATATCATGCTCATAATAATAATTCATATAGATATCATGACTCTAGGATTCATCAAACACCTTATTACACTTATAGACAAAATATTCACACACCACGATTTGCCGAACCACACTTCTGGAAATCATATCATGATCATGCTTTTCATCATCATTCATATCATGACCCTTATGCATTTAATGCTTATTACTCATCCTATCCCGACGATGGATTTTATGGTCAATTTACTAGACCCGTATGGGTTAGAAAAACTGAACATAAGCCCAAAGTTAGGAAAGTTTGGGTTCCCAAGAAAAGTCAACCTAACCTCCAAGGACCCGAAATATAAAGGGTACCTTTTTTTTTTGTAGGCCCTTTGAGCTTAAAAAGAATACTTCATTGATACAAGTTCTTAATGACATAATGTCTCGGTATCAAATGATGGGAAGTGAAATACTTCTTTGATACAAGTTCTTAATGATATAATCATAATCCTTGATATCATTTGATAGGGAAGTATTTATTTACATATATTTTAATTGAATATTTTATTTTATTTTATTTTGGATATTTTGTATGAGTATTTTATATGAGCATTTCGTTAAACTAAATTTTATATGAGTATTTTGTGTTATAAATCTCAACCCCAACTCTTTAAGTCCTTATTTGATTAATTTTCAAACTAAGGGGGAGAGAGTAGTATAAAGCTTTTAAACGAGAACTTGTTCTATGTTGAAAAGCTCTAATTAAGGGGGAGAACTTGTTCTATGTTGAAATCTTGCACAAACACCTACAGAAAAGGATATATCAGGTCTGCTGGCAGTAAGGTACAGCAGACTCCCTATCATCATTCTGTATAAAGTCTGATCAACATCTTTGTCTTCTTTATCTTCATCCAATCTTATGTTTGTACTCATAAGAGTTGATACCTTGGTGCTATTTTCCATACCAAATTTCTTCAGCAGCTCATTGGTATACTTGGTTTGATGAATGAAGATTCCATCTTTCATTTGTTTGACTTGCAATCCCAAAAAATAGTTCATTTCTCCCATCATACTCATTTGGAAATTACTTTTCATAAGATTAGCAAACTTTTCACATAATAATTCATTTTCAGAACCAAAAATTATGTCATCAACATAAATCGTACCAGCAGGGTGCTGTCTCCTTCATTGATTCTGAAAAGAGTCTTGTCAATGGTACCTTTGGTAAAACCATTGTCCACCAAGAAGATATAGGGTCTCATACCATGCTCTTGGTGCTTGTTTCAAACCATAAAGTGCTTTGTTGAGTCTGTACACTTTATCTTCTTAATCTTTAACTTCAAAACCAGGAGGTTGCTGAACATAGACCTCCTCTTCCATAATCCCATTCAAAAATGCACTTTTGACATCCATCTGATATACTTTGAAGTTTTTGTAAGCAGCATATGCCAAGAATAATCTTATAGCTTCAAATCTTGCAACAAGGGCATATGTTTCATCAAAATCTATTCCTTCTGCTTGAGAATAGCTTTTTGCTACTAGTCTGGCCTTATTTCTTACAATGGTACCAGATTCATCCAATTTGTTTCTATATTCCCATTTGGTACCAATTATATTTGCATGATTAGCCCTTTCCACTAGTGTCCAAACTTGATTTTTTTCAAATTCATTCAGGTCTTCTTGCATAGCAATTATCCAATCTGGATCTGATATTGCTTCTTCAACAACTTTAGGTTCCATTTGAGATAGAAAGCAAGTAAACATTTCTTCTAATTGTCTTCTAGTCCTTACACCTTGCTGTATATTGCCAATAACTTGCCCAGCAGGGTGATCCCTTAACCATTGTGGATTTTGGTTAGATAGATTCTCAGGAACATCATCTTCAGTAGGGTCTGCTGTTGCTTCAGCAAGGGGTTCAACAGATCCTTGAACTGCCTCAGTTGTTGCATCAGTAGTGTTACCAGCAGGGTGTTCAGCAGTGGCAGAGTCAGAAACCTTTAACTCATTTAACCTTTCCTAAACATCAACACATTCTGGATCAGTGATTTGTTGATTTTCAGCAGGTTCTGAAGCTTCGTCTTCCATTCCAATAAACTTAGGTTCATCAAATACAACATGTATTGTTTCTTCATGTTTCAGTGTCCTTTTATTCAGTACCCTGAATGCCTTGCTGACTGAAGAATATCCCATGAAGATTCCTTCATCTGATTTTGGTTGGAAGGTCTTCAATTGCTCCTTATGATTTAAAATAAAACATTTGTTTCCAAATGGATGGAAATATGATATATTAGGTTTCCTTCCATTCCAAATCTCACAAGGTGTCTTCTGAAGCTTTTTGTTCACTGAGGTCCTGTTTTGTGTATAGCATGCTGTATTGACTGCTTCAGCCCAATATCTTTAAGGTAATAATGCTTCACAAATCATAGTTCTTCCTGCTTCTTTTAAAGTTCTGTTTCTTCTCTCAGCAACCCCATTTTGCTGAGGTGTACCAGCATAGCAGCTAGTTGATGTAGCACACCATTCTGCTCACAATATTCTCTTATAACTTTATTGAGAAATTCAGTACCCTTGTCTGATATGATCTTCACTTCTGTCAAACTTTTCTCATTTTGTAATCTCTTCAAAAATTCAGGTATCTTTTGAAGTGTTTCACTTTTCTTGTTCATGAATATTACCCAAGTGTATCTTGAATAATCATCCACAAATACTAAAGTGTACTTCTTTCCTGTCACACTTGTTGGTGTTACTGGTCCAAAAAGATCCATGTGCATCAGCTCCAAAACTCTTTTTGTTGATTGCTTAGTTTTTGACTTGAAGCTTGATTTTGTTTGTTTACCTTGCTGACAGGCATCACATATAGCATCCTTTTTGAATGTGATCTCAGGTAAACCAATCACCAGTTTCTTCTTCACCAACTGATTGATGTCATCAAAGTTTAGATGATTCAACTTCTTATGCCATAACCAATTTAATTCTGACTTGGTATGCACAATCAGGCATGTCTCTGGAACAGCAGTAGACCAATCCACAACATATATGTTTTGTTGTCTTCTTCCAGCCAACACAACTTGATCACCTCTTTCACTGATGACAATACATGTGCCTTTGTCAAAAGTGACCTTGTAACCCATGTCACAAAACTGTCCAGTGCTTAGTATGTTGTAGTCCAGTCCTTCCACAAATGCAACATTCCTGATTGTTAATCCATTTCTCACGAGTATGCCATATCCTTTTGTTTATCCTGGTGTATTTTTGTTGCCAAAATTCACTCTTGAACCATCCTTTGCCACATAGTTTGTCGGACAATGCTTATTCTTTGTCATATGTCTGGAACATCCACTGTCAAAATACCAGACACCCTACTAAACAAAGTTAATGTATTTTAGGTACCCAAAACTGTTTGGGTCCATGATGGTCAGTGGTAAGCATGACCCTTGGCAAATTTCCATAAGGTCTTCTTTAAAAAGTGTTATACTTTTGTTCATACATGTATTCTACACATCCATAAGGTCTAACAATTGGTTGTGTAGGACTCACATATGCTTTCTGGCCTTTTGGTATGTAATGCTGTCTAGAGTGACTTCTATTGTTAGAAGCATCAGCATAACCATAAGTTTGCTGTTTGTTAGGAACATCCCTGTAATGTGGAGTCTGTTGAGGTCCCTGCCGAGGTCTTACATAAGTCCTCTGCTAATTCCATTGCTGAGGTTTTACCCTAGTAGTATGGTTATATCTGTTGTTTCTAGCAGTAGGAGCAGGAATATTCCAATCATCATCAGTAGGGAATAGTCTACCTTTCCCCCTGAGATAAGTATCCCTTGAATGATTGACATTTTTAGGTTTAGGATTCTTATCCTTGGAATATTTCTGGTTTTTACCTTTTTGTGGTCCAACAAACTTGGTAACAGGTCTGCTATCAGCAGGTCTAGAAGGTACAACAGTCCTACTTTTAGATTTATTCCTTTTGTTAGGTGCTGTTGACCTTTTTGACTTCTGATTTTGCTTTCTTGAAGTTTTCTCAGTAGGCTTCACTGCCTCAGCAACCCTTTTGGGAGTTGGATCTTATGCAGGCACAAACTTAGGACCAATTCTGGTACTAGGTTCAGTAACCTTACTGGATCCACTCTTATTGGATTGTTGAGTTCCAAATCCAATGCATGTTCTATCACCATAAGGCTTTCCAGATTTGAATGCAGTGGAGGAACAAGATTGTTCAGCAGATTCAACAGCTACTGAATGTACAGCAGACTTGTGTTGATTCTGTCCAAACTCCTTTTCCTTACCCTTGAGAATTCTTAATTCAGCTTTTAACCTTTCAACCTCTGTTTGAAGAGCTTCTTTTTCAGCCTTCACAATCTCATAACCAGATTGTATTATCCTCGGTTGATTAAGGATGGCATTCAAAGTTTTGTTCATTGTCAGAATTTTTAGGATTTGAACCATAAGTTGATTCACAATCACTTTCAGCAGGAGTGTTTATAGATACAAAATTATATACCTCCTATGTTTCATCCATATTTTCCATTAAAGCATAATCATCCATATCAGCAACAAGTGCAGTATCATCATATTCATTTCTTTTTTCTGATTCTACTTCATATCCTGATTCATCTTCAGCAACCATAGCTTTCTTGCCAGATCTTCTTTGTTGACTTTTGCTCTTCGGTAGGTCTGGACAATCAGGTCTGAAATGTCCAGGCTTCTTGCAATTAAAGCAAAGATAATCAGGTTCCTTCTTTTGTTTTAGTTCAGGACAGTCAGGTTTCAAGTGTCCTGGTTTCTTGCATTGATAGCACAAGTAATCATTGTCTTTCTTGGATTCTTCCTTCTTCTTTTCACTAAAATTCTTTGTGAAATTCCTTGGAAAACCCCTTCCATTTTTCATCATTCTGGTTTTCTTGCTCAGTATGGCAATTTTCTCTTGCATCTCATCCTGTAGATCATCTTGAGCTCCTGATGTTTCTTCTTGATGTGTAGCAGCCAATGCAGTGGTCTTTGGTTCTTTTTTTTCAGTCTCAGGTACAAGTTTCTTGCTGAATTCATAGGCCTTGAGATCTGAAAACAATTTGAAGGTGTCCTCCTCATGTAGACTTCTCATTTCTTCTATGGCAGTCACCTTCATCTCCCAAACTTCTTTTGCAGGTAATGCTTCCAAGATTTTTGAATTGATTTCTTCTTTTGAGTACTTTACACTCATTAGGGTGAGTTCATCCATGATTGTATTGAATCTTGACTCCATGTGTTCAATAGTTTCATTTGGTTTCATTTTGAATTCTTGAAACTTCTTTTTGGCCACACTGATTTTGTTCTTCTTGATTGCACCAGTGCCTTCACAGATTAATTGCAACTTATCCCAAAGTTCTTTTGCAGTCTTGCAAACTTTCACTTTCATGTACATATTGCTATCCAAGGTTCTGTATATGATATCAATAGCAATATTGTTGAGGTTTGATCTTTTTCCATCTTCAGCATTCCATTCTCTTTTTGGCTTTGGAATGTACAGAGTTTATTATCCACAGTTATAGCTTTTGTGATTTCCAGTGGTCCATCACTCAACACATCCATCATCTCATCGTGTGTTGCAGCTAGAAAAGCCTGCATACGACGTTTATACTCATCAAAACGATCTAAAGAACATATCAACATTGTTCAAGCATACTCGTTGTTATCCATGATGCAAAGCTTTGAAAATCAAAAATTTGAAAAAGTTTTCAAAGTATTTTCACAAGCACAACAAGTAAGATTACTTCAGAACAGAAGCACTGCTCTGATACCAATTGTTGGTCTCTTGAAAAGGCTTTGGTTAAGTTTAGAGGGGGGGTGAATAAACTTAACACTTAAATTTTTTGGAGTTAACAAACTCGGCAACTTCAGCAGCCTGCTGATTGCTCAGTAGTCTGCTGACACTCAGTAGATTGCTGACTATTGACTTTACTGAATTTGTTGCAACGTAATATATTTAAATCAAGCCTTATTACTTGTTGTTAAATATGATACCAAGTATTAGATACTCAGTAGTTGTATGTGTGTGATTCAGTTGCTAGTTCAGTAGATTGATGTGCTAAATGTACTAAATGCAGAATGAAATGCAGAAAGTAAGTAGGCAATTTTTATAGTGGTTCCAGGTGGTGTAATCCTGTCAGTCCACTCTTCTCCTGTGATGTTGGAGGTAATTCATTAGAGATCCTTGTGGTAGCAGTTACAAAAACCCCTAAGTTGTTTGTCATTTACCAATAACTATGGCTTCACAATCTGAACACTTGGAACAGGTAGGATTGCTGCTCCAAAGTCTTCCACTGGTCCTTGAAGGGTAGGATTGCCTCTTCACCAGCTTCACCACAAACAACGGTTCCTGACACACAAATGTGCTTCACTGTCTTCAACAGGTTTCTTGTAAAAGAAAGTTTGAATCAAGTAAATGATTCAACAAATGATCGGCGGCTTGATCAGGATGAAATGATCAGCAGCTTGGATTCTTCAAGTGTGTAAACTTGATGTAGCTTGATGACAAAATAACACTTGAAGAAGTTTACGGGATCAGTAGCTTTAAGCTCAGTAGGGTCAGCAGGGTGACTTCTTGATAAGAACCTGAAGCTCAAGATTATATGTTATTTTTCTTTCAAAAATCATCATCTGTTTCTGTATTAGGGGTCTTCTATTTATAGGTGAGACTGCTTGTGATTTATGTTTGAAATTCAAACATAGCCGTTTCAAATTTTTCTCATCTTGACTTGCTTTCTGTCCCTGTACATAGAACTGACACTGTCAGTTTGCTTTTTGTCAGATTTCAGACTGTTCACACTTTGACTTGTATCCATTGGATAAACCTCTGTTTATTTCCAACGTCCCTTTAATCTTGGCCATTGATTTGTTGACAAAACCAAGAGTTGTTATCTGTCATTTTCTTTGTAAACTTTCAATGTAACCTTTGATTAAATCGAAATATATGTTCAGCAGGTTCCTGTGTATGTAAGTCTGCTGAAATACATATCAGTCAACTGATTCAAGGTTGCTGTGTTTATAAAACACAACAACTGACTTCTCTTATATCAAACTTTTTATTATTAAGTTAGATTACACCACTTTGATCATAACCAAGTTCGAATCACCATTTAACTTGTGGAACTTAGACCTTGTACACAAGGTATATTCAATCAGTTTAGGTCATCACAGACTTCCCTAAATTCTGATTCCATATCCTTGACTATAAATACTAAGTTTGATCCCTTAGTCGTCAATAACTGAGTTTGAGCCCTCAACCTTCAGTCCTCAACAGGTTCCTAAACTAGGTTACTGACTCAAGTACCATACTGATCTAGACAAGTCTGTTGATGAAGGTCAGCTGACCAATTACAGTGCTTGTTTGATCAAACCTATACAAAGATCAAACTCTAATAACCATATACATTTGATCTAGACATCTTTTTGCCTTTGCTCTATAACAGCTAGTCTGGCACTCATCACTAAAACTCAAAATAAGTCCAACATGCCTTGTTAGGTTAGTGTTTTGTCCTTTGACGTTAGGGTTTTCCGTTACTTTACAGGTTCCCTAGAATTTGGGAATCAATCATAGTTGGTTCGTGTTTGGCTTTTGGTTTTGGCTCATTATCGAGGTAAGGATTTCTTATCAGAAACAACCCTTTTGATTTCAAGATTAATGTTTAGGTGTTCTTATTACTGTTTTCATGTCAGAATTGTACCCAATCGAATATAATTACATGTTGCATATCTGTCGGCTACTTGTCAGCACGGAAACTAAATCTAGAGCTATAGCATGGGCCGCTGCCCTTAGCCTTTGCCCGAGAAAGCGTCCGAACAGATTTGAGACTTAGTTTTTTAGGCGTCCTATGCGTAGAAACCCTGTCTAGACCTAAATCCTGGGCCGCTTCCCCCAGCTCCTCACAGGAAAACATGAAGTGTGAAGTCTTAGACTATGTTGTCTGTAAGGTTTTCAGAAAGTTATTTTGAGTTCTTTTCACGTTTATTGTTCTTTTTTCGTGTTAATAGTTGAGATTGGTTGGGAGTATGGTGTTGTTGTGGCATTTATAGGAAACTTAACATGAATTTTTACGCTTTACGTGTTGTAGTTAGTGATCCCGGCAATGTACATTGTTGAGTACCATGGGTATTAAATGTCCCATGTCGAAAATATGATTATCGTATTATCCAGACTGTTCTTAAGGCGGAGTACTAAAACAGTACCTTAGGCATTAAAAGTCCCGAGTTAAAGGTATGGTAGTTGTATTAACCGTGTTGTACATCGAGACCCTATGTTAGGTGAATTAGAAACACAAATAAGAAAGACAATACAAGAATATAGTAATGTTAAGTGAGTAAGTAATGTAACTGAATAAGTACGTGCAAGAAGTAAATATGCAGGTTTTCTATGCATTATACATGTAAAGTGGTTTTCTTCTTCATACAAGTAGTATCTTTAAAATGTTTGTGAAAGTGGATAAAGTGGGTTTATGTTGTGTCTCATGGCTTATGACAACCATTAATCCCCCTTTTGATCTTCTTTCACCTTAATGAGAATCTAGATAGTGCTCACTTCTTTGTTTGGATTAAAACGATTGCAGGTACATGCTGAGTTGATGAAGAGCTTAGAGTGATAGCTTAGGATGGAGGAATCGAGTGGTTTATGCTCCAGTTTCCTTTTATAGTTGTTCCTTCTACTTAAGGCATTGTTGCCATTAGTGTAGTTGTTTCTTTCTCTTTAGACATTTAATTTGTACTGGATAATAGTTTTTACTTTTGGTTATTTATGATTTAGTTTGACAACAATTGTATTAATTCCGTTGTTGATTGTTTTGAAAGACCCAGGGTCCGTTTTCCCGAGTCTTCAGCTCGTTTTCTTTTGCGTGAATATTTTATTTATCTGATATGACACGAAGTTTACGTGAAAGGTTTATTCTAAATGTCAAGAGCCGAACGTTCATGTGTTTCATTTTCGAAATTTACTCAGTGAATATCGACAATCAAATTTAAACAACTAATGAATTTCGACAGTGAATATTCAAAAATTACGTCGGAATATGATCATTGTGGTTTAGATATAAAGTGCATGGGAAAAAAGATTGGTGAAAAGAATTATCAATCTTAAAGTTATTAAATGAGAGATGTAACTGTTTACAAATGGTGAACGGGGAAAAGATTGTATTGTATTTTTAGGGAAAGGTTGTGAAGTACCACTTTTAATCTAAAATAGGAAAAAATGACAAGAAAAAAAGATTGTGGTTGAGAAGGATAAAAATGTGCCTCTTACTACATGTGGTTGTAGCAACATGTAGTAACAGACGTGTTTTTGTCCTTCTCAATCAGAATCTTTTTTTCTTGTCCTTTTTTCCCATTTTGTATCTTATTTTGTCCTTCTAGCCCGCGACCCCTTGTATTTTTTCTATTTATTTTTATCTTTTTGTGTTCTTCAAAAGAGAGGAAATTCATTACACGGTTCATTGTCACTCCATATGCAGGGACGGACCCAGCCTATTGAGGGTGGGGTGCACGGCTCCCACTCAAATTTTCGGACGAAGTTACTAATATACCCTTCTTATAACAATAAAACTGTATATGTATATTATTATAGACAATTTATGCTACAATTGTTTATTTAGTTCATTTGGTTTGAAGCTTTGTTAGTTATCTTAAAGTCATTGGTTTGAGACTTGGCGGTTCCTAAGTTTTTTTCCCACCTTTTTTTTGAATTTAGTCCTCACTGAAAAAAAATTCTAAATTCGTCACCGTCCATATGGACCGATTAAAATCCATAATTCACTTGTCCAATTCGTGGTCCACCTCTAGTTAGTAAAATGATATGTGCACCACACTTCACAAATCACTACATGTGTCAAAGCCTTTGTTTAAAGTGATCAATTATTATTTGTGGTGGGTCCCAACAGAATATGTGGTGTTGATTATGTTGTGTAAGATGTTGTGGTTGAAAGAGTAGTAGATGTATCACTACTCCTCTAGTTATTCTTATGGAAATTCTTTATTCAACATTATTTTAGGAATATTATACACAATGGAAAAGATGTTATGCGATAAAAGCCCTAGTCCATAGTATCAAATATCAATAATATGCATGGTGGAAAATATAGTCCATAGTATCAAATATCAATAATATGCATGGTGGAAAATATGAGATGAGATGAGATGTGATGTGATATGATAAGCATTTACCCTGTAGGGACTCCATATGTTTTTTTTTAATAGACAAACAATGAAACAAAGAGGAAAAAGGTTGTTGAAGTTATAAAAGCAATAGTCCATACAATTTTGGTCATCCTTAAAAGGCATTGGACAAAGGGGAAATATTTGAGTGGTGTCCTTACACGGTGTGGAGATATCGTGTGACATCGTATAAACCACCGTATATTTCTGATAATTTCATCCGTCACTTCACATCAAATTTTCTCACCACAGAAATACTTTCCATGGACAAATGGGTGGCTCGGATGCCCAAAAAACGCGTATGAACCTATATGGACGTTCCCGGACACAAGCTCATAAGATCACGGGTTTCCAAAACATGACCTAGTGTGTGTTTCTTTGTTACACAAGGACGTAGGTAATGTAATGTAATGAAATAAACAAAATTTTAGGACTTCTATGAATTATTAACCCAATAGAATAATTACAGCATAAAACTTTAAACATAATAATTTATACTAGATTCGATCAACATAAAAAAAAAAAAAAAATAAAAAAAGAAAAGAAGAGCTTATTTAAAGTTTACAGTCCTCATATTTTTAAAATATTTTTCATAAACATACAATATATTCTCATAGTTAATACTTCGAGTTGGATGATACTTTTGGATGGAGTGGAGTAGGCCACGTCACTTCCAAAACATAAGTGGCCTTAAAACTTCGTACCCTTGCCGACAACTGCAACATAGCTTTCGTATTTTATCGGATAATGATAATGATGTACCTATACACCTGTTGGTGGGAGGTTTTTCCCTATTATCTCCATATGAAATTATGGGTGGGTTGATCAGAGTCATATAATTTACATCTAACATATACAAAAATAATCACCACACAAGAAGATTCCTTTGTTGGTGGAAATTGAAAAATCAGGCTCGGTCCTTCCCTCAACTTGTAAAAAAATATTCGTTTTTAAGAAACTCGTTTTTAAGTAATACGACAATAATATTGTCGTAAAAATTATTGCCGTTAAAACCATCTTACTCCAATAATATTGACGCTAAATAGACCTATTATTGTCGTTAAAACCCTCTTTACTCCAATAATATTTGCGTTAATTAGGATGTTTTACTACGATATTATTGTCGTAAGAAAAAGTTTTACGACACTATTATTGTCGTAATACCTAAAAACACACATTTTTTTAAAAAAAACGGTTTTTTACAAGTGGGAGGTCTAGCCGAGCCTGATATGTCAATTTCCCCTGTTGGGGTAGCATATACCGTATTTCATTGATTCAATCAAAACGGGATAGTACAAATATATATATGCTCGTTTAACTTAGGGAATAAGCCATGAAGGACAAATACGAAATATTAAATTAAAATAAGATAAATATTTTTAACTATTTGATTTTTTTTTACCTTTTACAGAGTTCGAACACCGGTCTCCATGCGAGGTTATTATCTAACTCACCACTAAACCGATACACTTTTAACTATTTGATTTAACTAAATATCTTTGAATATATATATATATATATATATATGACAAATGAAAAAAAAGGACATTAATCTCCTAACTTTATACGATTAAGACTGGAATTATTATAAAAAAAAACCCTTAGCAGACTTTCACCTCTCAAAAATTGCAGCCATCAAATGAAACTTTGCACCTATATCCAATGGCGAATGACTTTAAAACAAGCCCAAAAGTTTGCCTTCATATTCTAAGAAAAAAGTGTATGCTTAACACTTTCCTAGCTCTTCCTATTTGACCGAAGACGATTTAAATGTATCTTTACCTCCACAAAAGAAAATGAGTCATAATACAAAATGATCTATAACTGACCGACTCCTTATATATGAACGTCCTTTGTTTTGTTTTCTGTAACGGGGGAAGGGGTCACAAGGACAAAAAAATTAATAAATGAGTTTGAAAGGACAAAAGTAACATTTCATGATTATAAAGGACAAAAATCACAATTGTTACTTTAAAATTGTTACTTCACGTGTTAATGTTACTTTGTTTTTCACAATTGTTATTTCCACTGCTGCCTCCCGTAGGAGTCTAGGCCGTGTCTCAGTCCCGGTGTGGTGATCATCCTCTCGGACCGCCCATCGATCATCGCCTTGGTAAGCTATTGCCCCACCAACTAGCTAATCGACACGAGCCCCTCCTCGGGCGGATTCCTCCTTTTGCTCCTCATCCTACGGGGTATTAGCGGCCGTTTCCACCGTGTTGTTCCCCTCCCAAGGGCGAGTTTCTTACGCGTTACTCACCCGTCCGCCACTGGAAACACCACTTCCCGTCCGACTTGCATGTATATTTACTTTATTCCACATTTGTTACTTCATAATTGTTACTTTTGTCCTGAATAAATTACAGTGTCTTTCTATCCCGATTTTTTGATAATTTTGTCCTTCTGGACAAAAATCTATTCTGTAATATAAGATTTGATCCAGAACATGAGCAATTCCGAATCGAACCGTTTGGCCAAGGCTTGAGAGTTGTACACTCTTTTTTCAAATCACGAAGCATCGTTCTTGAAAAGATGGAGGAATTGAAGCTGAAATGATATAAACTCGGCTATCTAAACACACAAACATCAATATCTTAATTGACATACTACGAGTACATACTACATAAAGAAAAAATGGTAGCGTTCATGTGCTATAAGTTTACAACACAACATAAGGTACTTAAGTTACACTAGTTCTTCACACATCCGACAAAACGAGAACACAACAACCACTAAAAAAAGTACAATATTTGCCACTTCGTTATGGCATGACAACAACCACTATGAGGTCAAGAAATTCCACATAATATAGGTATAAAAACCTTGATACCATGAGAAGTCAATAGACCCCATGAAACGAGGTGGTACAACACTAACCGGAATAACAAGGATAGGTTGGATTGGAAAAATTGTAGTAGCTGAGGTAGTAGGGAGGACATGTGCCCTCCTACTAAGCCTCAAAGATCGGTCGGTAAGTGTTCACCTACAAAAAATTAAAGTAAGAAGTGAGCTAAGAAGCTTAGAAAGGAATCCTCGCAACCAAGAGATCTAATACAAGTTTCTAGGACAAGGCAAAGTTCAAAGTTTCTCCCACAAAATGAATGCACAACATTTAACGGTGACTATTCTAACCATATAGGGAACAACAAGAAGAAACATGAATTAAGAGTTTGTCTTTACTTTTCTAGGAAAGGTATATCATTACTTTAACATAACATAGAAACTAAGCATATAAGTTGTTGGAGTTTTTAGCTAAAATTGAGTTTTGGAACAAGTGACGAACAATCCACTTTAGGCTCGATTTTGATGATGCTACGGAATGAGTTTTCGGGAGCTAAAACAGTTTTCGAAACTACTAAGATAGTAGTTGATGTTAGGTTTTTGAATCACTCGATTCCGATATCGGGTGAATGAGAAATAAATGACTAAAGGTAGAGTGATTTATGTGGGTGTTGTCATGGAAATGTGTTCCATTTGTCCCACATAGGTAATGAGACTCAAGGGAAATCACTACATCAGGAGTAGTGTGACACCTAGAGGTAAGCCCCAAGGGGCAAGAGAAGTTTGTGAAGGAGGGAAGATGTAGATGCTTGTTGATTCAGAAACCCACACGCGCGTGCTACCGCTGTCCGCACAGGATTAATATTTTTGGGAGAGCTCAACATTGTATTTTCTGAATCAAATCAAAATAAAAGTTCATGAACAGAAGCATCAGTTTAGCAGGTACCAGATCGAACTGGGCATCATTTCGCATGAAAGAATTCTTTTTCGAATTATGTTAACTTCCCAACTTCCTATTCTGAATAGTTACTACTCTACATTATTTTGCCTATAAAAGGAAACACATCCATGAATGAGAACAAAAAGAGAAAATTCATTTTTCTTCATAGCCAAAACTCTGCAAAAATATTTTCAGCATTCATTCAAGTTAAGAGATTACAATGCCTAATCAGTTTGCAGTCTTTTCCGCATCGAAGTGCTACAACCAGGAAAATGAAGATTGTTGTATCTTGGGAGACTTGCCATTACCGTGAGCACATAGTCGGGGCATTAAAGTCTTAAGGAAATCGTTCTACGCACTTCAGTCTAAACAATAAGTACTCATTTTTACTTGTGTTTTCCGTCATTCAATTTTCTGTGCATAAAGTTGTGATGTTGTGTTGTATGAATATGAATTAAGTTTTTGGAAAATTGTTTCTTCGTTTCTGATTTTCAACATTTCCTATTTCGTTTTTTTTTAATTGGAAAGTTTCTATAATCGGTAAAAAAACAGATTATAAACGGTAATCAGACGACTATTTTTGTAACATTCTTAAGACTTTAATTTCCTGTAATCAGATTCGTTTGTAGTCTGGTTGTCTTGCATATAGTTTTGCAAACTTTCCAACATTTAGTTGCACTTTCCAAATGTGGTAAAGTGCATCAAAGTTTTGGTGGGAAAAAAGGTGTGTGCAGCAAAATATAAAATAGTCACTAACTTTTCGGAAAAATTGAATAGAAAAAATTGTCTACATTATTTGTTGTTTGTTTGTTTGCATTTACTTGCGCAGAGTTTGAACATACAATTGCATTTGCAATTCTGAAAAGTTAACTTTGAAAAAGGTTGTAGCAACAGAAACAATTTTACACATTTTTCAGAAAATTGGCATGACTAACTGCATAGTCTTCACGCCCAAAATACTTTGTAATTACTATGTTTTTTTTTTTCCTGGAAGCTCAAAGAATAAAAGTTGTTTCTGAGGTGTTATAGATTATAAATCCGTTTGTATTATTTGTTAAAAGTGTTCGTGAATTTTTAAAATTCCGTTCGAAGACACTATTGTTAAAAATAAAAATTTGAGTTACAAACTTTGTTTGTTGATCTTCTGTTGGTGAAACAGGAATGGAAGGAGCATTGAAATCAACCAGTCTATTGAAAATGGTGGTGTTATGACAGATCGATTAAGATGTGATGGTGATTGTGAGTAAAGATAAAGAATTAACAAGTAAATAAACACAGAAACAAGAAGAACACAGATTTAACGTGGTTTCCGGCAATATGCCGACTACTCCACGGACAAACGAGGATATTTCATTATCACAAGAAAGTTACATCACTAGTTACAACAAATACAGATGGTATTTATAGCATTGGGAATCAAACCATAACTGACTTAACAATCAACCCAGTAATGACTAAAATACCCCAGATAACTTAGACAAAACTCGAAAACATGCAGCAGATTTGTTCCACAAGTCTGTTGGGCATCAGCAAACTTGTCTTTAGTAGACTTGCCATCAGCAGGTTTATAAACCCTGTTGATCTTGCCCCAGCTGAACACCAGATTTCAGCAGATGCTTCATACATTGCTGACCATAACATGTTTCCATACCAGACTCAATAGAATAGTTTAAGTCACTATTACAAATATCCACCTTGACTTCAACTTCATGCAAACTGACCAGATACACAACCAAGTGTCCGAAATCCTCTTTGTCTTCAGATTTGAATATCTCAGCAGACCCCCTCCTTCAGCTGAGTATTCCCAGATTCAGATTAACAGCTTTGGATATTTAGCTAGTCCAAACACAACTGAAATTTGCCCTTTGGAACTGGTTTAGTGAACATATCAACAGGATTAACTTCAGTCCTGATCTTCTGCACTTTGACCCTCCTCTCATTCCTCAGAAAATGATACCTAACTTCAATGTGCTTGGTTCTCTCATTATGAACCTGATCCTTAGCCAAACATATTGCACTAAGACTGTCACAATACACCCTGGCTTGATCTTGATGCAGACTCAGATCATTGACTAGCCCCTTTAACCAGATTGTCTCATTTGCTGCTTCTGTCAGTGCCATATACTCTGCTTCCATAGTAGATAATGTCACTGTACACTATAAAGTTGCCTTCCAACTTACTACAGAACCACCCAACGTAAACACATACCAAGTCATAGATCTCATGCTGTCCACATCAGCAGCATAATCAGAATCACAGTACCCTGTGACAAAATATTGAGTATCACTTCCATAAATGAGTCCAATATCTGATGTACCCCTAAGGTACCTAAATATCCTTTTCACTGCCTTCCAGTGTTCCTTTCTAGGTTGAGCCATAAACCTACTGACAACACTGACTGCCTTAGCCAAATCAGGCCTAGTATAGACCATGGCATACATTAAACTGCCCATTGCACTAGCATATGGAACTCTTGACATGTATTCTTCCTCTTCAGCTAACTGTGGAGCAAACACAGCAGACAGATGTAGATTTTATGCCATGGGAGTATCTATAGGTTTGGCTGCCAAACTTGGATAATATCTTTTCAATATACCCCTACTGAGACAAGAATAAATTCCCATGCTTCCTATATCTATAGATCTCCATCCTCTGCATTCCCCAAATCCTTCATCTCAAATTCAGCCTTGAGCAGATTCTTCAGATCTTGAATATCATACTTGTTTGCGGCAACTATCAGCATATCATCCATATACAAATCTACATAGATGATTGGACCATCCTTCAACTTGTTATGATAAACACAGCAATCATATGGACTCCTGTTATAACCCTGCTGAACCATATAACTGTCAAAATTCTTATACCACTGTCTTGGGGCCTGCTTAAGTCCATATAAGGACTTCTTCAACTTGAAAACATATCTTTCATTGCCAGGAACTTGGAAACCCTCTGACTGAGTCATATAAATATCCTTATATACATCTCCATGTAGAAAGGTTGTCTTCTCATCTAATTGCTCAAGTTCAGGATTCTGATGTGCCACTATTGCTGACAGCACCCTGATGGAAGTTTGTCTGACCACTGTAAAAAATATCTCTTCATAGTCCACCCCCTCTTTCTGACTGAAGCCCCTAGCAACCAAAAACGCCTTATATCTGAAACCCTCATTAGATGTCATTCCTTCCTTTTTCTTAAAGATCCATTTGCAGCTGACCACCCTCCTATCCTGTGGTTGTTTGACCAGATCCCAAGTCTTATTCTTCTGAAGTGACTCCATTTTTTCTCCTATAGCAACAAGCCATTGGGATGCCTCAGAACATGTCACAGCTTCAGTGTAAGTGTTTGGTTCAAAACCATCCACTTCTTCATCTACATGTAGTGCATATCCAACCATATCCTCCTCAAACCCATATCTTCTTGAGGGTCAGATATTGGTCCTCCTAACTCTACTGAGAGCTATACCCTACTGACCAACATCAGCTGTTTGAGTATCTGCTACCCTTTTTCAGGAGGCTAGCTTGGATCCAGTTCTGGATCTACTGATTGTTGACTATCCCCTACTGAGTCTTTCAATTCAGTAGACTCTACTTGAAGCTCCACCTGTTTGTCAACCTTCTCAGTCTCATATCCAATTTCAGATTCAAATGTGGCCCTCACAGATGAGTTAAGCATAGAGTTTTAATCAAAGACTACACTCTTGTTGAGTAACCCTATTTCAGCTGATGACCGGATTCTATACCCCTTAAATCCATCTCCATGTCCAACAAACACACCATTCTTGGCCCTAGGTTCCAGTTTACCCTCACTAATATGATAGTAGATAGTGCCTCCAAAAACGCTAAGTCCAGAGTAGTCTGCTGACCTTCTTGACCAAACTTCAAGTGGTGTTTTATGTTTGACCCCAGTGTGAAGCGCCCTATTGATTAAGTAGCAGGCTGTATTGACAGACTCGGCCCAAAATCTCCTTGCTAGACCAGAATTAGAGAGCATCAACCTTGCCCTCTCCAGAAGAGTTTGATTCATTCTTTCTGCAACACCATTCTGTTGTGGAGTATCTCTGACATTATGGTGCCTAGCAATGCCTTCATTCTTGCAAAATTCATCAAACTCAGACCAATAGAATTCTATTCCATTATCAGTTCTAAGTCTTTTGATCTTCCTCCCTGTCTGATTCTCAACCAATGCCTTTCACTGCTTGAAGTGTTTGAATGCTTCACTCTTGTGCTTCATCGTGACTACCCAAACCATCATTGAATAATCATTTATAAAGGACACAAAGTACCTATGACCACCCAGTGAATCCACCCTTGAGGGTCCCCAACAATCAAAATGGACATAATCAAGTGTCCCTTTTGTGATGTGAATTTCTTTTGGGAATTTTTCCTATGTAGCTTCCTAAACACACTGTGTTCACAAAATTCCAAATCCTTGACCTTATGCCCCCCAAGTAGATCAGACTTAGACATAATTTACATCCCTCTTTCATCTATATGACCCAATCTCATATTCCACAACTTGGTCAATTGTGACTGGTGGACCTCTGATTATGTAAAAGCAGCAGAACCTGATACAGTTGACCCTTGTAGAATATACAATGTCCCATGCATGATACCCTTCAGAATCACAACTGTATCCTTATTACACTCACCACTCCACCTTTACCCCTAAACTTGAACCCTTTGCTATCCAGTAGACTAAGAGATATCTTCTTGGTCATTTGTGGAACTTGCCTAACCTTATTTAGTGTGCAGAATTTACCATCATGTGTCGTCACCTGAACACATCCAATCCCAACTATTTTGCAGACCTTGCTATTAGCCATTGCAATATGACCTCCAACCACCTGCTGATAAGTTGAAAACAACTCCTTGTTTGGACACACATGATAAGACACCCCAGTGTCTAGAATCCACACATCTCTGTGCCTTACTAACTCTGAAACTGCTAAGGCCAGATCTTCTTCAGAGTTGGTGTCTTGTTCTGCCAAAGCAATTGTACCCTGCTGAGTACCCAGCTGCTTCTTCCTCTTTGGACATTCATTTTTCCAATTTCCCTGCTCCTTGCAGTAACTACATACATCCTTAGCTTTAGGACCCTTGGAATTCTTCTTGAATTTCTTCTTTCCAGAATTGCATGGCCCCTGCTATCTTCACTGGCCACCAATCCAGCATATTGACTGTCTTTCCTAGAACCAGATGCCTTATGGCGTAACTCTCAATCATGGAGGGATGATCTCACATCCTACAATGACACTGATTCCTTCCGAACAATAAAAGACTGCACAAAGTTCTCATATGATGCACGCAATGATACAAGTAGGATCAGTTCCGTATCTTCATCTTCAATCTTTACATCAATATTCCTCAAGTCAAGTAATATTATGTTCAACTGATCTAGATGACCCCTCAGATGATTGCCCTCATGCATCCTTAAACTGAACAAACGTTTTAACAACAACTTGTTGGTTAGAGACTTAGTCATATACAGGCTCTCAAATTTGGACCACAACTTCTCAGTAGTGTCTTGTTCAGCAACTTCTGTGATAATATCATCTGACAAGCACAACATAATTGTTGAATCTTCTTTCTCCTCCAGACTGGCTCTCTCTACAGCACTTCCTTCTGTTGATTTAGACAAGGGACCCCATAATCCATGTTGCTTCAACAAAGCACACATCTTGATCTGCCACAGACTAAAACTATTCCTTCCTGTAAACTTGTCAATCTTAACATTTAAAGCAGACATCTTTCTCACCAGAAAAGCTTGCATAGATCCTAAATCCTAGCGTCAATTATGACCTTGGTGCCAATCTACCTTGCTTTAAACAGATAAACAGATTTCTTGATAAACCTGGCTCTGATACCAGTTTGTTATAATTGATCGATCAAGAACTGATGGTGATTGTGAGTAAAGATAAAGAAATAACAAGTAATCAAACACAGAAACAAGAAGAACACAGATTTAACGTGGTTTCCGACAATGTGCCGACTACTTCACGGACAAACGATGATATTTTATATCACGAGAAAGTTACATAACTAGTTACAACCAATACATATGGTATTTATAGCCTTGGGAATCAAACCATAACTGACTTAACAGTCAACCCAGTAAATGACTGAATTACCCCAGTAGTAAATTAGACAAAACTCGAAAACATGCAGCAGACGTGTTCCACAAGTCTGTTGGGCATCAGCAGACTTGTCTTTAGTAGACTTGCCATCAGCAGGTTGATCAACCTTGCTGATCTTGCCCCAGTTGAACACCATATTTCAGTAGCTGCTTCATACATTGCTGACCAGAACATGTTTCCATACCAGACTCATTAGCATAGTTTAAGTCATCATTACAAGTGGTGTCAAAATGCAACACGGTTGGAAATCCCCAAGAGTGGTTCATAGACACGGGAGCTACGCGTCATGTTTGTGCTATAAAAGCAATGTTTTCCGACTACCAAGTAGTGGAAGGGGAAAAATTGTTCATGGGAAATTCAGCATCTTCTAAGGTTGAAGGCCAATGAAAAGTTTCCTTAAAAATGACTTCAGGCAAACTTTTGACTCTGAACAATGTCTTGCACATGCCTGACATTCGAAAATATTTGGTGTCCGGTGCATTACTTGTTAGTAATTGTTTTAAACTTTCTTTTGAATCTGACAATTTTTATTATGTAAAAATGGACAATTTGTGGGAAGGGGATATATGGTTGATGGTATGTTTAAATTAAACATTATGGTTGTTATACCTAAGGCCGTAGTGCCAAAATCTGCGAATATTATTACTAGTAGTAATAAAAAAATGCATCTACTTCTGCTTATATGGTTGAGTCTTCATCTTTATGGCATTGTAGATTAGGACACTCGAATTATAAATCTTTTCGTAAATTAATGTACTTAGATTTGTTGCCAAAACTACAATTTGACGATAAAAAATACCACACATGTATTGAAGCAAAATTGACAAAATTACTGTTACCAAGTGTTGAACGTTTTAACGAACCTTTGGATTTAATTCACATGGATATTTTTTATTTAAAGTGTTTACAAACCAGAGGCGGTAAAAAGTTTTTCGTTACTTTTATCGAAGATAGCACAAGATACTGTTATGTATACTTGTTGCTTAGCAAAGATGAGGCTCTTGATGCTTTTAAGCATTACGAGAATGAAGTTGAGAATATACTTACCAAACGGATCAAAGTGATTCGTAGTGATAGAGGTGGAGAATATGATGCACCTTTTGATGAAAATTGTTCAGAATTCGGAATTATTTATCAAACGACTGCACCTTATTCACCACGAACCAACGGTGTTTCTGAATGTAAAAACAGAACACTTAAGGAAATGATGAATGCTATGTTGATTAGTTCAGGGTTATCCCGGAACATGTGAGGGGAGGCGATCCTGTCGGCGAACTCATCTTGAATCATATACCATCCAAGATAAGGGATGAGACACTTATGAATTGTGGAAAGGTCACAAACCCAACTACAAAATTGTAAAAGTGTGGGGGTGTTTAGCAAAGGTAGAAATACCGAAACCTAAACAAGTGAAAATTGGGCCTAAAACAATTGATTGCATCTTTATTGGCTACGCGAACAATAGAAGTTCTATCGGTTTTTCGTTCATAAATTAGACATTCTTGACGTTTATGTAATACAATAATTGATTCAAGGAATGCTGTATTTATTGAGGAAATCCTTCCTTGTCAAAGACAAGTAAAATGAAGATTCAAGTTCTAAGAGAACTTTTGATGAAATAACAAATGATGATTCAAATGATCATCAGGAAAAGGAGGAACTTCACAGAAGTAAAAGGGCAAGGACTTGAATGTCTTTTGGTCTTGATTTCCTTACTTATATGGTAGAGGATGATCCAAGGTCATTTTCTAAGGCTATGTCCACTCCAGAAGCGCCGTTCTGGAAGGAGGGTATTAATAGTGAAATAGAATCCATTATGCAAATCACACTTGGGAGTTGATCTTCCACCCGGGGATAAACCACTTGTATGTAAGTGGACTTTGAAGCAGAAAATGAAAGCTGATGGATCTATTGATAAATATAAAGCCAGGTTAGTAGCCAAAGGATGCAAACAAAATGAAGGCCAAGATTTCTTTGACACATACTCACCGGTTATGAGGATAACGTCTATACGTATCATGATTGCCATTGCTGTGCTATTTAACTTGGAAATCCATCAAATGGATGTTAAAACAGATTTCTTAACTGGTGATTTTGAAGAAGAAATTTATATGTAACAACCTGAAGGGTTTGTGGTTCCAGGTCAAGAGAAGAAAGTATGCAAACTTGTGAAATCACTGTATGGGCTTAAACAAGCACCTAAACAATGGCACTTGAAATTTGACCAAACGATGATGCCAAATGGCTATAGAATCAATGAATGTGACAAGTGTGTCTATATAAAGACAATACCTAAGGCCTACGTGATAGTATGCTTGTATGTGGACGACATGCTAATCATGGGTAGTGATCATGAGATCATCATGAACACTAAAAGAATGTTGACAAAGAACTTCAAGATGAAGGATATGGGAGTTGCTGATGATATACTTGGGATTAAAATCTCAAAAACCTCTGATGGACTGATGTTGTCACAGGATCACTATGTAGAATCCGTTCTTAAAAGATTTAATGCTTTTGACAAGATTCTTGTTAAAACTCCCTTTGACTTAAGTAAACACTTAGTCAAAAATAGAGGTGAACCTGTGAGGCAATTGGAATACTCACAAGTGATTGAAAGTCGTATGTACATTAAAAATTGTACAAGACCAGACTTGGCTTGTGCAGAGAATAAATTAAGTAGGTTCACGAGGAATCCGAGTGAGGATCATTGGGTAGCCCTTGACAGAACGTTAAAGTATTTGAAATTTACAATGAACCTCGGAATACAGTATACAAGATATCCAGTAGTATTGGAAGGATACGGTGATGCAAACTGGATATCTGGCTGTAAGGATTCAAAATCCACCAGTGGATATGTATTCACTATTGGTGGTGGTGCAGTGTCCTGGAAATCTTCAAAACAAACATGGATATCTCGATCCACGATGGAATCTGAGTTTATTCCATTGGATAAGGCTGGAAATAAGGCAGAGTGTCTTAGGAATTTCTTAGAGGGTATTCCTTGTTGGCCAACCAATTCCTCATATTGGCATACATTGTGATAGTATATCAGCGATAGGACATGCACAAAGTTGTATGTATGATGGTAGGTCACAACATATACGTCGTAGACATAATACCATTAAGCAATTGATCTCTAATGGTGTGATTTCTATTGATTATATAAAATCAAAGAAGAATCTTGCGAATCCGCTGACAAAAGGTTTAGCTAGAGATCAGATGTCAATCTTGACAAACGGAATGGGACATAAGCCTATTACGCATGTTACCTTATAATGGCAACCCAACCATAGTGACTGGAGATCCCAAAAGGGACAACTAAGTTATGAGGGACATTTAGCACTTACCCATTCTGTTAGAACAAAAGTGTTGTCTACTGAAGGTTCAGGTTAAGCATAAAGCTTTTAATGATTCTTATATCTTAGTTACGCCAAGTGGGATATTGTAGAATACTCTTTATAAGAGGTCACCTATGTAAGTGAAAGTGAAGTCGCTTCTATGAGAATTTGAGGGCTGAATTCTCTATCACATTTTCTAAAACCAAGGTGTTCCAGGGCCAAAATTGACACAACCATGAAAACTTTGAGAAGGCCAGGGGTCTATTATGTTGGTATCATTGTCTAGGCATGCACCAAAGCCTGAGCAGTTCAGGACCTAGTTCACTACTTAGCCGAGCATGTCCGATAGTATTCTACTAGGGAAGGTTCAAGGCAGCAAACCACCTCGCCCGATGCA
The DNA here is from genome assembly GCA_036785695.1 of Gentiana straminea. Lineage (NCBI taxonomy): Eukaryota > Viridiplantae > Streptophyta > Magnoliopsida > Gentianales > Gentianaceae > Gentiana > Gentiana straminea. Next base: position 12,326,870 of record JAVUPR010000114.1, on the reverse strand, counting down.
ATAGAGCTCCGTTTGTTATCTTTATAGAGTCTTCATATCATGTGCATTAACTTTCATTCATGTTGGGGGATTGTTGGAGTTTTTAGCTAACATTGAGTTTTGGGGCAAGTGGCGAACAGTCCAATTTAGGCTCGATTTTTATGATGTTACGGAATGAATTTCTGGGAGCCAAAAATAGTTTTCGAAACTACTAAGATTGTTGTTGATGTTAGGCTTTTGAATTACTTGATTCTGATCTCTGGTGAATGAGAAATAGATGCCTAAAGGTAGAGTGATTTATATGGGTGTTATAGTGGAAATGTGTTCCATTTGTCCCATATAGTTAATGAGACTCAAGTGAAATCACTACGTAAGGAGTAGTGTGGCACTTAGAGGTAAGACCCAAGGGGCAAGAGAATTTTGTGAAGGAGGGAATACATAGCTGCTTGTTGATTCAGAACCCCACGCGCGTGCGCTGCCGTCCGTCGGGCTCAGGCTCAGGCTTGAGGCTTGGCTCGGCCCAGTATTAATATTTTTGGGCCAGCTCAACAATGTATTTTTCAGAATGAAATCAAAATAAAAGTTCAGTTCAGTTCGAACATGAACAGAAGCATCACTTTCGCAGGCACTGTTCGAACTAGGCATCAGTTCGCATGAAAGAATTCTTTTTCGAATTCTGTTAACTTCCCAACTTCCTATTCTGAATAGTTACTACTCCACATTATTTTGCCTATAAAAAGAAACACATCCCTAAATAAAAACAATAAGAGAAAATTCATTTTTCTTCATAGCCAAAACTTTGCAAAAATATTTTCAGCATTCATTCAAGTTAAGAGATAACAAGGCCTACTCAGTTCGTCGTCTTTTCCGCATTGAAGTGCTACAACCAGGAAAGGGAAGACTGTTGTATCTTGGAAGACTTATGCCATCACCGTGAGAACATAGTCGGGGTATTAAAGTCTTAAGGAACGCATTCTAATCGCCTCAGTCTAAACAATAAGTTCTCATTTTTATTTGTGCTTTCCGTCATTCAATTTTCTGTGCATAAAGTTGTGATGTTGTGTTGTATGAAAATGAATCAAGTTTTCTGCAAACTGTTTATTAGGATTATTTATATTTATTGTGTATTATTCTCCATAGTTCTAGAATCTTCCTTACGTGTATATATATACGGCTATACTGTAAACTTATCAATCAATGAAATATAATTTCAGTTTATCTATCATGGTATCAGAGCATTGAGACTCCGTCTCCCGATCCCGTTTCTCTTTTCCTTTTCCAATTTCCGTTTGCTTCCTGTACAAAAAACCTCCTCCGTCAAACTCCTTCTTCTCCGGCATTGCTTTACCGCCACCATTAATTCCGGCAATCTCTCCTCCCATCATCATCAAATCCAGCTGCTATTCCCCTTCTCCTCTCCGTTTGCTCCCTCTTTTCTTCTTCCCGTCCCAGCAAAGTCTTTTTTTTTCTCGATTTCGATCTCGATCACCATAGCCTTTTCGTTTTTCAGCCGCCAAAACAAAAAAAAAAAAAAAAACAAAAAAAAAAAAAAGTCTATTTATGTCGCCTTCCTCCTCCTATTACCGATTTCTGCCACCTTTCCTCCTTCTCCGTTCTCATATTCAGCAACCACAAAATCTCCGACTTCGTCCCTCTCCCGGTCAAGTCCCCAGCTTTCTTTCCAATTTCCGTTTGACTGTTTAGTCCCTATCACAAAAAAAAAAATAACAAAACAAAACAAAACAAAAAAATTTCTCCATGTCTCTCTCTGCCTCGTGGCTGCTCGACAGTGGAGCTTTGCATCACATGACACATGATCTCAACCTTCTGTCCTCGCATGATCTCTATACAGGTTTGGATGATATTATTATTGGTGATGGTCGTGCACTTTCTATTAGTCACATTGGATCTGCTTCCATTTCTTCGTTTCATTTATTGAATGTCTTGTATGTTCCTCAGCTTTCCAGAAACCTGTTATCTGTACCAAAATTTTGTTCTGATAATTCTGTCACTATTGAATTTTTATCCGACTCTTTTTTGGTAAAAGATTTGAGGACAGGAAAATGCCTCTACCAGGGTCAGGCTAAAGATGGAGTCTACTCCTGGTCCTCCAACCCTCTGTTTACCTTTTCAGCTAATAAAACCTCCACCTCCACTTGGCACCGTCGTTGTGGTCATCCAGCTTTCCCCATTATGCAGTTTTTTAGTCAAAAATAATTGTTTGGATTTATCGTCTGTTATTTCCTCCCCTTGTGATGAATGTTTGCGTAATAAAAGTCACCGGCTTCCCTTTTCGACATCTACCTTGCATTCCTCACGTCCTCTAGAAATTGTTTTTTCTGATGTTTGGATGGCTCCTATTTACTCAGTTGATGGGTATAAGTATTATGTTATCTTTGTGGACCACTTTACACGCTTTATCTGGCTATATCCTTTAACCCGTAAATCTGATGTTTCCTCTGTTTTCACAAAATTTAAATTGTATGTTGAAAAGCTCCTTTCGGCTTCTATTAATACCCTTTATTCTGACAACGGTCTTGAGTTCATTGCCTTACGCCCTTTCCTCGAATCTCATGGAATTTCTCACCACACCTCCCCTCCCCACACTCCCTAGCATAATGGTATATCCGAACGTCGTCACTTACATATTATCGAAACTGCTCTCGCTCTTCTTACCCAAGCCTCCATGCCCATCACCTATTGGTCATATGTTGTTGGTGCTGCAGTTTATCTCATCAATCGTATGCCCACCAAAAATCTAAATATGTTATCACCTCACGAAAAACTTTTCTCTCGTCCCCCTAATTACGCAAAACTTAGGGTCTTCGGTTGTCTATGTTACCCATGGGATAAACCCTACAATCACCACAAGCTCGAGTCCTCCTCCCTTCCATGCGTTTTCCTTGGCTATTCCCTTACTCAAAGTGATTATCTGTGTTATGATCTGATTGGTGCCCGTATGTATGTTCCTCGTGATGTTCGCTTTGTTGAGAATTTGTTCCCATTTGCCTCCATCCCTCCTGATCCAAACATTCTCTCCCTTGATCACTTACTCTCCCCGGCTCTTTACTCCGATCTTGACCCTATCGTCCCATTACCTCCTGTCTTCCCGAACCTCCTGCTCCCTCGAGCCCCTCCTCCCCTTCGGCTGCTATCTCTTCCCCATCCACATCGGTCTCCTCTTCTTCATCCCTCTCCCCATCGGCTTCTCTCTCTTCGTCTCCTTCCTTATCCCCTCCCCCTCCAACTCATCCCATGGTTACTCGGTCTCGCAATAACGTCTTTAAACCTCGCCAACTTCTTAACCTTTCTGCCCAGATGGATTCTCAATATTCTGATACTGAGCCCTCCACAGTCAAAAAAGCTTTACAGAGTTCTCATTGGCGTCTTGCTATGTCTCGAGGAATTTGATGCTCTTGTGCGCAATGGCACTTGGTCCCTTGTTCCTCCTGCGTCTGATCTCAATGTTGTTGGCTGCAAGTGGGTATTTCGTATTAAACGCCATCCAGATGGCTCTATAGATCGATATAAAGCTCGCTTAGTGGCGAAAGGCTTTACCCAGCAGCCCGGTATTGATTACTTTGAGACATTCAGCCCTGTGGTAAAACCTACAACTGTTCGTCTGGTTCTCAGCATTGCGGTTTCTTTGGGTTGGTCTCTCCTTCAACTGGATGTCAATAATGCCTTCTTGCAGGGTTCACTTTCCGAGGATGTTTATATGGCTCAGCCTCCGGGTTTTGAGGACTCGGATCGCCCCACTTACGTCTGCAAGCTTCATAAAGCCATTTACGGGCTTCGAAAGGCACCCCGGGCTTGGTATCATGAACTCCGGAATTTTGTTCTCTCTATTGGTTTTGTCAATTCTGCTGCGGACTCTTCTCTATTTGCTGCCAGGAATTCTTCTAGTATTACTATTTTGCTTGTTTATGTTGACGATATTATTATTACTGGCAGCTCTTCGTCTCAGGTTCAGCAGGTTATTGATGCTCTTGGACAGCGGTTATCCATTAAGGATCTTGGGCCTTTATCTTACTTTTTGGGTGTTGAGGTCACCCATAATGCTCATGGACTCATGCTTACTCAAACAAAATATACGCATGAGCTCCTTTCTCGGGTTAACATGCAGGACTCCAAGCCTGTCTCCACTCCGCTTCCTTCTGATGCCTTTACTTCCAGTGCCGTGGCTTCTCCTCCCCATTCGGATGTTACTCAGTATCGTCAAGTTTTGGGTGCTTTACAGTATCTTATGTTCACTCGTCCCGATATTGCTTATGCGGTCAACAAGCTCTCTCAGTATATGCACGCTCCTTCTGATTATCACTGGTCACTTGTTAAACGTATTCTTCGTTACTTAGCCGGTACCTTGCATGATGGTCTCCAATTGTTCTCTGCGTCCCTGCTTGCGCTTCATGCTTTCTCTGATGCTGATTGGGGTGGGAATCAGGATGCCGGTTACTGGTCAACATCAGCCTATTTGGTTTTTCTCGGTAAAAATCTCATTTCCTGGAGCTCTAAGAAACAGACTTCTGTTGCGCGTTCCCCTACCGAAGCTGAATATCGCTCTATTGCTGACACTGCTGCCGAAATTGCTTGGTTTACGTATATCTCCTGGCGGATCTTGGGTTTTCTGTTGCTACTACTCCGGTCATTTTTTGCGACAATGTTGGTGCTACTCAGTTGTGTGCTAATCCTGTTTTTCACTCGCGTATGAAGCATGTAGCCATTGATTATCATTTTATCCGTGATCATGTTCAGCGGGGCCTCGTTCGTGTTTCCCATGTGTCCAGTGGTGGTCAGCTCGCTGATGCCCTCACTAAACCACTCTCTCGGCTTCCGTTTACACATTTTAAGTCCAAGCTGGGCCTTCGTCCCCCTCGTCCCGCTTGAGGGGGCGTATTAGGATTATTTATATTTATTGTGTATTATTCTCCATAGTTCTAGAATCTTCCTTACGTGTATATATATACGGCTATACTGTAAACTTATCAATCAATGAAATATAATTTCAGTTTATCTATCACTGTTTCTTCGTTTCTGATTTTCAACATTGCCTATTTCATTTTTTTTTTGGAAAGTTTATATAATCGGTAATAAACATATTATAAATAGTAATCAGACGACTATTTTTCTAACATAAGTTCAATTTCATATATTCTTTTACTTAACTTTATTCTGTATCTTCTCTTTATAAAAGTTCATGAGTACCACGCCATGTTTACTAGAGCCCAACGTGGAAAGCTTATTACGTTGAATAGAGACCAACTTGAAGAGCTTGTAACGTTTAGTAGAGGCCAGTGTGAAAAGCATGCTTTTATTACTTAGACAGATCATAACGTCCATTATTTTCGCCCATGGACATGGACTGACCGGCCCGGCATAATGTTTAGAGGCTTATTCCTAGGACCATCGAGGATTCATTGTTCCTAGGACCATCGAGGATTTATTGTTCCAACTTGAGGATTCATTGTTCCAAGTACTTAACATAAACTTTCTTTCATCTTTCATTCCAAGTACTTAACATAAGTTTTCTTTCTTTCTTTCTTTCTTTCATGATCTCATAGGCTCACAAGGGCTTCCGACATATGGAACACATGTTGTATCCTCGCTTCTGACAAGACGGTCCCAAAATCTATGCCGGAGGATACACATATGACACCATTTCTTGTATTCCAATGACATCTGTAACATCCCGACATTTAGGAAAAGGGCAAAATGGTCTTTTAACAAAAAATCAGATTTTTGGTTTTATTTAATTAAAGGATTCAAGTTTTTGTATTAATAACAATAATAATAGTAATAATAATAATAATAAATGGAAATAAAAGAGGAAGTTAATGCGGAGGTTTTTACTTCTAATAAAACCTCCCATTATCTAAAGGAGTTGCCAGAATTCAGAAATGAACGTTCAAACTTGCCTCCAAATAAGAAAAGAGAGGAAAGCAAAAGACAAAAGACAATCTCCCAAGGATCTTCTTGATCGTCAGTCGGTTTTCAGTTTCGAGTAGATAATCGGAATCGTGGTGAAGAGATCGTCGTTTTGGTAGCAAGGTTTCAGAGTTTCGTAAAGGTATGGTTTTGGCTCTAAAATCTAGAATCTTGAAGATTAGATCTTGTTTTGGTGTTGTAGTTGATCAATTCGTAGTTTAGATTGTTTAGAAACCTTTGATCACAATTAATTTAGGTTTAATTATTGATCAATTAGGTTTGAGTTGGAGTGCAAAGAGTGCTGAGGATTTCTTGAAGGTTTGGCTATGGTTTTGCTTGCTAATAAGGTAAGAGGCTATTCCTAATGTTTAATTAAGGTTTTGTGATGATATGGTTGAGTTTTGACATGTTTTTATGTTAGAAATTGTGCTTAAATGTTGTTATTAAAGTGTGAAGTGCTATGGTATGATATAATATTGTTTTGCTGCTGTTTTTCTACATAAATTGTTGTTAAATTGATTGGAAAGGGTTAGAGATGGTGCAGAATCGAAAAATGCAGAAAAGTGCTCCCAAGTGTCGTAGGCCGTGGCGTATGATTTACAGGCCGTGGCCTATCTGATTCAGAGAGTTCAGAGAATTCTGCTATGTCATAGGCCGTGGCCTATAGCCCAGAAATGCTGTTTTTACCGTTTTTGCGTATTATCGAGTGTAGTAAGTTGGGATTGGTTCCTAACCTTATATTAATTATATAAACAAGTTAAATGAACATGGACAAGCTTTTATTAAGCTTCTGATGCGTTTAGTTCCGGCACTGGATGTACTCTTCCATAGAGTTGAAGTTCGGGACCGTCGGAAGGGTATGCATGGCTTGTGCTTTAAGGAATTAACATTGCTCAATGTCTGTGTATGTGCTAGGCCTTGTCCGTGTCTAGTGGTCTAGGAAAGAGACTAGTAGAGGTGAGGGAGCTTACTTGAAAGTACTTAGGTGGCTAGTTATCAATTAATAATAAACGTACGTGTGTAGTTAAAAGACTAAACATCGTAACATTTTTGGTAAGGCACTTAGCTATATCGCGATGTGTGGGCGGTCAGATAAAGTGAATAACCCTGCTGGACTATAAATGGCTAAATGGTAGGGGGACTTCGCCGAATGTGTACACTATCGGGTCTTAACCCGTGGCTATCGGTGTGATCCACTGATAGGTTGCAAACGATACCTCGTGGTGGGTAGCACCATGCATTGTGCCCTTAAGTGCCGATGTAACAAAGATAAGTTAAGTTAGAAACGTTTAGTCATGACATTGATGAGCATGAAGTGAACCCTAGAATCGAGTCGGTCTCATAAAGATAACTTAATCATAATTAATGAACCTTTCGTTGTAAGAGTTAATTATACATTACCTTATTCCTCTTGCTAAGTACTTTGTATTTACCTCAATTGCATATGTTTTTTTTTGTGCTTTTGGGATGAGAAGACGAACAGGTTAGCCTTGAGCTCGTTGAGGAGTTCGATGATGATTTGATGACGTTGATGCCATGATGATACTTTCTTTTATCTTTCTATTAAAGGTTGTACTAGATTATGTTGTACTTTAATTTCAAATTTGTAAGACAAGTGTTGTATCTTTCTTTTTATACATCGTACGTTGTAAGTTTTATATCATTGTTGTAAGCTTTTCCTTTCCACCCCTAGTCGGTTTGTATTCTATTCTAGTAGCATTTATGACGTTACCCGAGCCTTTTTGGTTTCCGTTGCTTTATTTTTGATACGACGACGTAGAGGCTGGTGTATAATATTAGATTTATTTAATGTTATACGCGCCGAACGTTCTCTTCCGGATAAGGGCTCGGTATCCGGGAGCGGGGCGTTACAACATCAATGACATCTATTCTCATATATATATATATATATATATATATATATATATATATATATATATATATGTGTGTGTGTGTGTGTGTGTGTGTGTGTGTGTGTGTGTGTAAACCTCTTTTATGAAATTGTGAAATGTACGTGCGCTTGTGAAATACGACAACTGAACCCTCTTTTAGACATTTATATCCAGTCAGTGGTGGTGCAATTGCTATATTTACTTCCTCACCCAATTTTTCACTATCTTTTTTATGCATCAATGCTTTACGTCACCATAGAAGGCCATTAGTTCATACGGATGAACTTTATATCTTGTTATTTTCTAAGTGATTTCATACATAATCAGTCATCAAGTTTGATCTTATAATACAATATCATTTCAATTTTCTATTTTTTTGAGGAAAAATTAACACTCAGACCAAAGAACAAACATAGATGAACTCCAAGGAACGCGATCTTTTATGGGGTTTCGTCCCAAATGTATGTCACTCGAGAATCAAATGAAAATCTCTTTCAGGTACAATGTAGGTGTTTGATTCAGACGGTGACTCGTCTGATGAAACTAGAAAATTCTCAAAGTACAAAATTGAAGATCGATGCCTTTTTCTGAATGAATTTTTTCATGCCTGCATGAATGCATTTTATGGGTCAAACCCCGTTTTGTTATGGCAACATTTATGACATTTTCAAAAGTTTGACATGTAAAAGTCAAATGCAGATGCTACATCACATAATCGCCTATGTACCCTTGTGAGGATCAAGCCATCAAAGTTCATGCAGACATGGACTAACCGTCATCGTAGGAAATCATAAATAAATGAAAGTAACTTTTGGTTTTGAACTTCCACTTAGTATAAATAACACAAAGTTTCATCAGGGTGCTATGGTGAACTCATCTTGAACCAAGGACCCCATCATGATGTAACATGAGTTATCACATATATTACTCCGATAAAAGAGTGTCTCTTTGTTTCAGCGCATTAATGATCTTACGTTATGTCCTCAAATTCATGAGTACTCTAGAGACGGGCTATATATTATATAAAGTGGTCTGACTTTCACACCCACATAAGAAAGTATGTTAAAAGTGATACTGCAAGTCACTTTCTCCGACAATAGAACTTATTAAGAACAATTTTCAACCTCTACATACAACATCTTTATTTGGAGCAAGGTGTATCGTTGGCATAATTTTCCAGAATTTTCAGCAGTCTCTTTGGTTGACGTGCTTGGATTCTCGCATTTTCAGAAGTTCAATAGTGTGGCAGGTACTCTGTGGGAAGCAATTAAAGGGGTAACTTTATGGATTGTATGGTTAAATAGAAATAAGGTGAACTTTAAGTCTCAAGTAATTGACCCTTCAATGGTGGTGTACGAAATTCAACAATTATCCTAGAGCTGGCTTGCGGGTGTTGATAAGCTTAGTATTGTAAGTTGGGATCGCTGGCGTGTGGATCCTTTCCACTCGCTGTAGAGCACGAGCGAGTTATCTTGGTGGGATCTCAGAGATTTTTTCACTTTCTTCTGGCGATTTCAGATTTCCTTTCACATGAGATCAAAGTTCGGATGCAGTTGCTCACTTTGGTGCATTTCCTCGTTGAGCAGATGGAGCAAGGTTTTATGGCATGTTTGAAGTGTTGTAATTTTTTGTTTTCGTATGCTTCTTCTTCATGTAGATTTCATTCTACGGATCGATTACCTACTTTTATTCCGGTGTTTTATGATCGACTTCCCTTTAATTTCTAGCGTCTTGCTAGAAACACTTTTGATATATAATACTTTATTGTTGTTCAAAAAAAAATATACTAGTGCCTCGCTCAAGATATACTTTAAATTGTTTGTACCCTTTGAAATTTGTTTATATTTCAAAACATAAGTAGGTTCCTGTCAAAATAATTAATGTTACATAGACCTTAATCCATTCCTTTCATTGTTTCCACACTCTCTAGCTAGTTCTTTCGTCACAAGATCTGCTATGTTATTCTTTGACTTTACATAGTCAACAAAGATTACTCCTTGTTCAAGTAATCCACGAAGAGACGTGTGTCTCAAAATGAGGAGCCGTTGCTTACCATTGTAAGGCTTACTTGCTACTAAATACAAAGTAGCTTTATTATTACAATGTATCATCACTTCTAGAGATGACTTTTCCCACAAAGGAATATCAATTAACAAATTCCTCGGCCATTCCATTTCTTTACTTTACATCCAATGCAATTAATTTTGCTAACATAGTTGATTCTGAAACACTTGTTTACTTCTTAGAACACCAAGACACAGTTGCACCTCCTTAGGTAAAAATCCATCAAGTGGTGGATTTGGAATTTGATTCTATGCTATTCCGACTTGCATCATTGTACCCTTCAAGTACAACAGGAAACCCACAATAATGTAATCCATACTCGATTATTCATTTCAAGTATCTCAGAAGTATGAATAGCATTGCAATGCTCTTTTCCTGGATTACTTGTAAAACGGCAATATATATCAATGCATATGCAATATCAGGTCTTGTGCAATGCATAACATACATAAGACTTCCTATCACACTTGCATATTGCACTGGTCATAGCATCTACCGGTATTTTACATTAACTTGACAATATGATCCATGGGTGTAGATGTAGGTTTATGCTTCATATGAACATATCTTTTGAGGTTATTTTTAAGATAGTGAGAATGAGTTACTGATATAAATCCATCTTTCCTCATTAGTTTTATCCTCATGATAACATTTTCTTCCATTAAATCATTCATATCAAAGTTAGATTCTGATAATTGCTTGGTCTCCTTTATGGATTCCAAGTTTGCGCCAAAAATAAGTATATCATCCACATATAAGCAAAGAATAATGCATGCACCATTTCTATATGTGGAGTAGATACACTTATCTTCTTCCTTGGATTTGAAGACGTTATCCAACATTACTCTATTGAACTTTTCAAGCCATTGCATCAAGGCTTGTTTAAAACCGTAAAAAGATTTCACTAATTTTCAAGTCTTCTTTTCTTGTCTTGGTAAAAAATAACTTCCAGGCTGCTCCATATTTAGTTTTTCCTCCAAATCACCATTTAGAAAAGTTGTTTTGACATCCATTTGATGGACAACTAATTGTGAATCGGGGGAAGAGATAACAACACATGGATGTATGATATCCGTGCCATTGAAGCATATTATCAAAATAATCCATCTGCCACAACATTGTCGAATCCGGTTTTGTTACGACAATATCTATCTATACAACAACTTAAATACAAACAATCACAAATTATAAAATTTATGAAAAAAATATTTAACATATTTTCCATTGCATCGGTTGGCTTTTGAAATTATATCACAATCCTATACGTAATACAGTATCAAAGGAATATTTTAATCCTAGTCATATATGATCAAGGATACTTTAAGGTCTTACTCATAGTATATATCTTTTCTAGTAGTAAACGTCAGGCGATATTCATCCCTAGTACAAGACTACAAGGACCATAATTTATTCTCTTCCTAAATTTGTTAAAGATCCTTCTTGAAGATAGGGCCGAATTTATTCTCATACTCACTTAAGGACCAACACGTACTAGTTTGTGGTCCACGTCCTAATATACTACTACTCCTCCCAATTCCCATAAAGCTTGGAGTCACACTGTGCTTCCTCTATCCTATTGCATTGATGCTTTTACATGCTTCGTTGGCTGAGCTTGAATCGGATGGGTTTACTTTGGGTTTGGGTTCGGTTTGGTTAGTGTAAATATCAAGCGTTTACCATTCTACTAAAACTAATTGGTGTTACTAAATATGCTAAAATATTTCATTATACATTAAGAGTGTGGGTAATCTCTCCCAACACTTGCACACTATAATTGAGGTTTAACACGCCCTCTCAAGTGTGGGCAATCTCTCCCAACACTTGCATAATATAAATTATGAAAATAATGTTCACACCAGGGTTCGATTTTATGACCTCTGGCTCTGATATCATATTAAGATCAAGCGCTTATCATTCTACTAAAACCAATTGGTGTTAATAAACGTGCTACTATATTTGCTTATACATTAAAAGTATGTGCAATCTCTCCAACAGTTACTCTATAGTATTAGTCAGGTTGGTTTGAAAAGTACACTAACTCAAACCAATGTTAAAGTGTCCCACATTGGGAACTTGTGGTTGTTTCACCCACCATATTAAGAGATGGACTTCCCTCACCTCACAACCTAGGTTTTGAGGATGATGCCATTCCTCTTATATAGGTTTGGGCCTATGTTTTCCACATGGTATCGGAGTCACCCTTTATTGTGCAAGTGTTGGGCCTATTTGTTGGCCTTGTGTGCCCGGCCCACACTTGAGGGGGCGTGTTAAAGTGTCCCACATTGGGAACTTGTGGTTGTTTCACCCATCATATTAAGAGATGAACTTCCCTCACCTCACAACTTAGGTTTTGAGGATGAGACCCCTTCTCTTATATGGGTTTGGGCCTATTTTTCCACAACCAAATCAAGATACTAGAATACCAGAATGTTTGATTCGTGTCGGTTTCAGATTAATTAGTTTGGATCATTTTGGGTATGTTCGGTTCGGGTTCATTGTGATTTTTGCTCGGCCCTACGATATATTGCTTAAAACAATGAATGAATAACGATCAAAAACTCTGAGGCTTAGTGACACTAGTTGAGTCATAATGTATATGTATTCAATAAATATTTAAGCTTATCATTGTCGTTTGACTTAAAATGGTTAACTCAAATGACTATTTTCACTATGACTCAACACTATATTTTAGTTATCTTTCTCCTACTTTTTTTGGGCGTGGGAAATTTATAAATATTCTATTGATACTTTTTTTTAAGAACCAAGAAATTTTATTACTCTATATCCGCCAAAAAAGCGGCCAAAACGTCACCAGTGGTCGAGGTGTCCCAAGATACCCGAGTCGAAACTAACAGAATATGACTAGCTAAAAAGATGCATTGGGTCATTCTCCACCCACCGAAAAAAGAAAAGGACAGAAACCAAACTAGGTAAAAGTGTCAAACAGTTCGAAACTAGACACCCATGAGCCGTGAGATCTCCCACTGGCCGTCGAAGACGCAAGATGCATGACTAGCGATCACTATCCACCAGCAATTGTTGAATCCCCAAACACCTTGCCTCCTCCAGAGCCAAGAAAACAACCCTTAACTACATGTACTCCACCGAGTCCCCAATGTCAAAATGATACGCAAAGGAGTGAAGCACTACCCCATGTGAATCGAGGAAAATGACCCCAACAACCTCTCCCGCCTCAGTGACTGACGCATCCACATTGCCTTTTTATCTCTCCCTCCATCGGCTTCACCTATCTTTCCGCCAAGGTTTGGGCCGAGGCTTACACCCTATAGAACTCCATAGCCTTCGCATACACAGCTGCCGCTGCCAGGGAATGCGTATACTGCAGAAACATAAAAGGTCTGATGATCAAACACCGCAGACAACATGCCTTCCAAATCCCCTACATACGACACACAAATCTCGCCGTACCCTGAACACCCTAATCCTCAACCAGCCTCAGGAAAAAACCAGCAAAGGAAGAGGAACGGAGTCTCCTTAAGACCTCATAGAATGGCGATGCCCTCCAGATTCTATCCGTCATCTTATACTCAAAGATCACATGCCATACCGTTTCTAATGTCCCCCCACATGCCAAGCAAATATCATCTCCCATATGCCACCTCTTCAACCCCTGACCAATAACAAGGCAATCGTAAGATGAACATTTTATTAGCTAAAATGACATTTTAAATCTTCCGAGAGTATTTTCATATCTAAAACTATATTATGACCGAATAGAAGACAAAAATAAATTAATAAATAAATCTTGTTATGAACAAATTTGATTCAAATGTTGGAGAGGTCTAGATCCAATACGCGTGAGAAAATGCATTGAATAATTTCTGAACATAACTAAGTAATAGAAAGTCTCATCATTTGGTTTGAAATTAAGTTAGAATAATTAACGAACAAATTAAAAATAAAATTCATTGTGTCATAAAGCTTTCATAGCTGTGAAAATATGTTACTGGGCTTTAGGTTTTGTAATTTAGGGAGCCACTATTTGGTTTTCTTTTTTCTTTTCTTCTTTTTTTTTTTTGTTGTGTTTTTTTTGATTGACTTATACATACGTACCATGTTTTTTATTCTTTCGTCTTATAGTGAAAAACAATGAACAACACACTTTCCTGGCCACGTTACGAATCACATAAAAATTAAAGCTATAGGTCGAATATTAAGTTAACTTGTCAAAAACCTATGCATAAGGAAGGGGTGACCTCTTGGGTAATACTTTAGTTAACATTTCAAAATCAATATTTACATCACATTTTTTCTACTTTACTCGTATTTATTACTTGGTAAAAAATTAACACTAATGGCTTCTATGTTATACATTAATGCAATTGTTTTGCGTTTCATTCAAATATTTGTATACGATTACCAGGTAGTAGAATATAATAACATTTGATTCCAATGAAATAAAAAAATATAACCATTTTTTTTATAAAAAGGGGATGATTTTATAAATGGCAAAACAAATGCGGTTCAACTTTACATACGAGTAGCTATAACTCTATCAACAAAACATGCGGTAATGGGTAAGAATAAGGTGAGGTTGGGTGGGGTGAAGTAGCGTAGGTGGGGGGTGGGATAGGATAGGGTAATAAGGTAGGGTGGGTAGGGTACGTGGGGTAAGGTAAGGTATAGTTAGGTATCGTAAGGTATGTGGTGACGTTGGGTTGTAGGGGTAGGTTAGGTAAGGTCGGGTTAGGTAGGGTAAGATGAGTAGTAGGGTAGGGTAGGTAGGGTCGGTGGCGAGCAGTGGCGGATCCAGAAAACTTTTTCAGCGGGGTTCGAAATATTTTTCTATAGATAAAATGTAGAGTTTTATTATTTTTAACGGGGTTCGAAATATTTTTCTACAGGTAAAATGTAGAGTTTTATTATTTTTAACGGGGTCTGCAGACCCCATTTACTTACATGTGTGTGCGCCACTGGTGGCGAGAAATTGTACGGTAGGGTGGGTTTCGAGGTAAGGTAAGGTATGATAGGGTGGATGCCATAATATGGTAGGGTAGGGTAAGCAAAGGGGGGTAGTGAGTAGGATAAGGTGTAGAGTAGAGTAATGTGGGGTGATGACTAGGGTACGATGATGTAGGGTTAGGTTAGTGAGTGAAAGGGTAGGTTAGGGTTGTTTGGTGGGGTAGGCCAGTACAGGGTATGCGGTGGGGTAGGCTATTATGGTGGTGTGTTGTAGGGTAGGGTGGGGTAAGGTATGGGAAGGAAGGGTGGTGGGGTAAGTTGTAGGGTCGGGTTAGGCAGAGTATGGTGGGTGGTAGGGTATGGTAATAAAATGAGGGTGGTGAGAAATGGTAAGGTAGGGTGTGTGGTGGGGTAAAGTTGGGTATGGTAGGGTGGATGCCTGAATAGGGTATGGTAGGGTAATGTACAATAAGGTAGGGTAGAGTAAGGTGGGGTGGTAGTGTTAATGGAGTTCCCTAAACCCAATGGGATTGTGTCGGATCCAACCGGGTCAGACTATTTCTACTACGCTTTTATGTCTCTACATATGATAAATGTCATTATTGTTACTATATATTGTTTGTTTAGCAAACCAAATTATGATTGTATATAATAACGTCTCTAGGTTTAACTATGATAAAGAAATCAAAATGGTGATTATGGTTGATGAGATCCGATTCACAGTAAATTGTTAATTCTTCAATATCTCTAGTCGTGTGTATTATTAGATTGGACATTTACAGTATAGTTAGACTAGCACGTATTAGATGTCCTCCGTCTTTTGAAAATAGTGATAGATTTATTTTTTCGAAGAGTGGGAACACTTTGATTGTATGTGGATGTGTATTGGAGATTACATGTGTTTGATTGACCCATTTTATTGATTGTTGCACGTATGTGGCAGTTGTGTAATTATCCTTAGACCAGAGTCTTCATAACACCGTGGTGTAGATTGTCATGTTTTGTCGCTATTGAGATTTCCTCTTGTCATAGGGCGATAATGCAGTAGTGATTGGGTGTGATGTTGAAGCATGGTAGGATTTATGTCGTTCGTCCGGAATTCACATTTCCTAATGGTAAGAACGTATATTCGAAAGGGTCTTCTTATAAGTAATGTTTGTTAGGAAGTTTAGTTTTATGATTGTCAAACCTGCTGTGATAGAAGTCTGACAGGTTAGACATGAAAATTGCGTTATTTTTATTAGAAGTCCGATATTCTATAAGTTTGATCAGACAAGCATTGTTATTGTAGTCTGATTGGCTTTTAAAGAACTTAACCAGCCAAAACTTAAAGACCTTAGCAGTAAGGGCCGGGGAATGTGGTGCTTAGATCTGAAGTGTTTATAACTGGGTGATCAGACTCAGTGTTGAAGACTGAAGATCAGAAGACTGAGGGATCAGACTTAGAATTGAAGATCAGAGTTGAACATTAGAGGATTCGAATATCGTAAGAAATCAACTCAAAAGTTAACTTCAAGTAAGTCTGTAATTGCTTGAAGTATATCTATGTGATGATTTAATAGAAATATGGAATACTCTTGTCTCAGCATATATAAAGATCAGAGAAACGAGAAATATATTGAGATTACAACGGAACTTAAGCATATATCCAATAATTCAAGAAGTTTCAACACTTAATCTTCTAAGATATATCTAGCAGCAACACTTGAATCAAGTTGAGCAAATCCAGAAGCTACAAAATCATATCCAGAAAGGCACAACATCTTGAATCCACTTGTTGATTCACTACTCACTCCAATTTCATTATTCAAAAAGGATCTATTCTGCGAAACTGTCCAGTAGTCAAGGACTGAAGTTAAGCATGGAAGAAGTTGAAGGCTTTTAAGGGCCGTGAAGCAACTGAAGTAGTGCAAGCTGTCAAGGAGTTCTGTTGGTGATAGCTATTGGAGATAAAGGACATGATCGGGTCCGATAACCATGTAGCAGATCATCTGTCAAGATTTCAATTAAATGATAATGGGCAATATATGGAAATACAAGAAACCTCCCAGATGAGCAATTATTAGAAGTTTCCGTAGTAGCTCGAGCCAACTCTCGATCCACACCACGACATACATTAGCAAGGACCGGAAAGGTACAACCCTAGTTCCCATATATTGTCAATTACTTGATAGGGAAGTGTTGAAATAGTGTCCTAAACTCAATCGGGTTGAACCGGATCCGACCGGGTCGGATCATTTCTACTATTACTTTATGTTTATACATACGTTAAATGGCTTTTCTGTTATTACATATTCTGGTTATTTATATGAACCAATTTGTGATTATATATAGGATAACGTCCCTAGTGTCAAACTGTGAAAGAGAAATCATAATAGTGATTATGGTTGATGAGATCTCGACTCACTTTAAAAGGTTTGATACTTAAATGTCTCTAATCGTATGTGCTATTAAACAGGACATTAATAGTACGATTAGACTAGTACGTATTAGATGTCTTCTATCTTATTGAAGATAGGGATAGATATCATCTATCAAAGTGTTGAGACACTGGGGCGGTACGTGGACATGTATTAGAGAATGCGTACGTTAGACTGACCCACTAAATTTATTAAGGGTCGCACTATGTGGCGGTTGTGTAATTACCCCGAGACTGGAGTCTTCATGGCATCACGGTGTGGATTGTCATACTTTGACACTATTGAGGTTTACCTTAGCCATGGGGCGATAATGCGGTAGTGATTGGATATGATACTGAAGCATGCGAAGGATTCATGTCACTCGTCTAGAAATCGCGTATCCTATGAATAGGAGTAAATATCCGAAAGAGCCTTCTTATAAGGAATGTCTAGCTCTCGTGAATCTTTGCAAAGTGGGAGTAAATGAGTTATTCCAAAAGAGCACGATATCCAAATTATAAGATACGGTCGTTGATGTTTGACACTCGACGTGCGACCGTATGGATATTGTAACAGCGATGATTCTATTTACACGGTAACCGTTTCACATGAAAGGTAGTAGTCATTGCATTTGACTTTTCTGATGATTGAGGGGCGTGGACGTGTTGCTAGACGCTATCCATGATCGTTATGTATGAAGGACATTTTCGTAATTTCACTTTGTGCCTACGGCCAGCATATTCGGAAGCCTATCGGGTCACATATAAGAACATCTACCCGGATTAAAATGCGGTTATAGTGATAACCAAATAAGGAAAGTTTATCTCGACTATAAAGTGTTATAGTGATAAATTAATATGGTGGTATTTATTTATTATGAAAAATATAATACAAGATATTAATTATGGTGATTAATTAAATATACATATTTGATGTACATGTCGAAATATATATGTATATACGATATACATGTATTTTGCGAATTAATTAATCATAGTGTTATATTAATTAGTTAAGAATATTCCGGATGCCAATTCATGGCACATGGGTCAAAATTATGTGCATAAATATACACATGGATTGTGCAAATTAATTAATAGTATTATCATATATTAATATTAGATATTAATGTGTATTGATTTGCACACATGTGTAAATTGATTATGGTAATACATTAAAGATATATTCAATATTAGATATTGGCAATATATATCTTGGAAATATTTAATATAAGATATTGAGTATTTAATGAGATAAATCTAGAATATCTATTTTTCTTATTTTATTGGAAATTGGTTTTCTTTCTCCTCTATCCATAAGAAAGCTTTTTCCAGTCAGTTGTGGGGCATAGGGGCATAGACACCATCTATATAAGAGGTGCGGTGTCAAGCTCTTTTGTATCACAATTAGAAGAGTTCAAATTTACTACAAAATAGAGAGCATCATAGAGAGAGTTTTGAGAGAGAAAAAAAGTCGGTCAAGCAACCGAGTTTTTCTAGTAGCAATCCATGATGGGATTCCGGCGGTCTGTTCGTGTGGATCAACGGTAGAGGCCGAACACTTGGGCGGCTTCGTGCAAAAACTACAACCGTAGATAAAATGACGATCTATTTTAGATCATCCAAGGTATATACACTACGTCTACTTCTTTTATGCTCCTTGCTTAACGAAGTCGATCCTGGTTAAAAGGGAAATAAATTTTAAATTCCGCTGTGTTCCTGCGTAGATTTCCTATCAGTGGTATCAGAGCAAGCTTCGAGCTTAAACAATAAGCATTAGTTAATTTGCGTAGTTAATTTTATCATTTAAATCACATTTTAAAAGATGAAAGATTTTTTATTTGCAAAATGATACACGAAAATAAAAAAAGGGTTCGGGTGGTGATCGGTTGACTGGAGGCGGCACCACCACCGTCTGGCGGCCGGCGGCGGCGGTAACCTCCTGGCTATCGGCGTTGGCTGGTGGCTGCTTGGTGGGTCCCTTCTTTTTGTTTGTGTATTTGTGTTTCAATATGTCTCATAGTTGTGATTGGTAATTTCTCTTTATTTAGTTAATGTCATGTAGCTAATTGATGATTCAAATAATTTGGACTATTGGAATGCCACATGACACTATTTGGTTAATGGTCCATAATTGTGGACCTATGATTAACCTAGGCCTTTTCAAATTTTGTTTGGAATAGGCCTACATTTTCAAAATATTTGATTTTGGAAAAGGCCTGGGTCTAAGACTTCAAAAGGAAAGAAACTTAATTTTAATTTTGATTTGTTTTTAGAATAGTTATAATTAATTAAAATTAAAACTAAAATCATTTAAAATTAACCGTTAATTTTATTTCGATTAAAATCATTTAATCAATTAAATGTTAATTAGTTAATTAATTTGATAAAATTAATTAATTGATGAAACATTAAACCATTAATTAAGACTCAAGTTGATAAATATAGATTTTATCTTTTTCATAAGATTTTATTGTATGGGTTAGATATTGTAGTAGATATAATATGATTATAAGGACACCGATTGATCATGGATTCGACCAAAAGGATAATGTGTGTGATTTATTTTTCTGTTGGTTTCAAAATTGTCCTAGGACGTTATGAAGAAATGACCTAGTTTACTTTCTACATTTATCACATTCTTGTTAGCTCCCCCCGTGTGCGGTAGATGTACAGATTTATTAGATAGATTTTATGTAACAAGAATGGAGCAAAAGAGGGAGACCAAAGAAAGACGAATGAAGACCCTATTGAAGGTGGAGCATTAAAGATCCTATTGGCGGTTGCAGCTACCCTTAGATTGTGACCCGCGGTTTAGTCAGTTTCTATTCAAAACCGTACATAGGAAAAGTCCATGATCATACCGGTTACTTTACGCATTTATTTATTTTGTGCATGTATATATTTTATACGATATGATAGATGCATTACTAGACCGATCTAGATGAATGTGTAGGGTGTATGTCTATAATGATAGATAAGTTTTGATGATACCGTAATTAATTAATTAAGTGAATTAATTTACATAAATACTTCCACAACAAAAATCAAGTCGAAATATTGTCTCCCAATATTATAGCAACGGTGAAGAGCCCTTGTTCGGATCCAACTGATCGACCCTCGTCGGGAGTTGACCTACCTCGGGTATATCATCGTTATTGAGATACGATCGTATGAGATCTCACGAATGTTGGATTATGACTTGACTAAAGTATTCCGGTGATTGGCCCTCGTCAGGACCGTCTTATTTTAGAGACAAGGGGTTGACTAGTCAACCACCAAGAGTCACATAGAGATATGATTGGTAAAGGGTTACCTACCCTTCGAATTATTCCGGTTGATCAGCCCTTGTCGGGAATCGGGGTAACTAGATGGGATCTTGGCCATTAAGGCATTTTGGAAAATTCTTGAAAGTCAATTAGGAGTAGTTAACTAGTGGGAGCAAAATCATAAACCAAAAGACCATTTTTGATTTTTCATGTATAAACATCAACACTCTTTTATCTTTATTTTATGCTGTAGTTTTTAGCAAACTTTTATTTTATGTTTTTTATTCTCGATTGATAAAACCAAATTATGACTGTTTCCTTTTGAGAAACGTTCTCAAGTGTGGTTAAGTAATTTTAATCTTTTTAAGATAAGCAATGACACGAGCAACTTCGTTATAGTAATTAGAGATAAAGAAACTACATATTTGAAGTAGTGCTCTAAAAATTTAATCACTAATCAGAACGGAATCTCGTGATATGATTGAATCACTTGAAATAAGTTTCAAAGAATTAATCATGAACTGGATATATTGATATCGAATAAGTCATTCTGTCATACGATAACAATGAAATTCGAACACTAGATGTGTTGAATGTGAATGACCACAACGAAGTTTGGAAAAGTTAATTTCAAAATGTAAGATTTAACTATCGACTTAATTCTTTAATCATTGCTTGAAGATTAATTAAATGGTTCATGTTTTGAATATGATTCAAAAGGTTAAATAGACTATTTAATAAACTTCAGATTTTCTTTACGAAATAGGTAATTTCTATTAAGCCTTATGACGACTAAAACTAAGAAATATTTACAAGTGCTTAGAGGATTAAAAAGAAAAGTTAGGGCATGTGCTTAAATAGAGAACTTATCGAAGTCTCCATTCTAAGCAAGAAGGTTGAGATAAGTTTTTCTAAATTCAAGTCAACTCTCAGATAATATCTCACAAGTATGATTAAATAAGAATGATTAAATACATAATATTCAAAGATATAGAAAGTGAAGAAAACGTTGCAGCATTTACTATATAATATTCTGAGTCTAGTAAACAGATAAAGGAACTAAATAAATGTTATTGTGTTCCGGTTCTTATGAAGAACACGACTTCAGGTATTTATTAGGATTTAGTAGACATATTCTATTGTAAGGAATCAATGGTATTCCGATAAAGTTGAACGGTCACTGAATCTAGCATACTAGATCAGTGTCACAATATAGTTGATATATGTGATAACATCATAACCAAATATCTGTATGGCTGTTATCCTTAATATTTTGTGGTTGGTCTAGGCATAGTCCTTGTGGAAGTGAAACGTGTAATCAAATGTCATTCTAATGATGTCAGCACCATGTGATTATGAATCATATGGGTGATACGTATCTTATCCAAAGGTGACTAAAATACCATTTTATGAAAAAAGGTGATAAATTCTAGAATATTGACTAAAGACTAAATATATTGATGTTTGTTAGCTTATGACAATAAATGCCACAAATAATTGCCTATTAATCTCTTTGACCTTTTCAGAAATAGTTGAATGTACTTAGTGAAGAACAACAATTCGAAAAGACCGAAAAGTTTGAGCTACTACGAATATGAGATTGATGAGCTACATAGAAATTAATCTTCAATTGGATTGAAGCAATTAATACCTGAAGGGTGTTTCAGAAGGTTTCTAAAAGGGAATCAGATTCTCCCTTGAAGGATGCCATTTTTGGATACGCAATTAGATTTTGTTTCTAAAATGGAAATAGCACTTTATACGATGAAGATGTGAAGTAAGCCATGAAAAGTATCCCTTACCTGTTTTGGGATCGTGCCCTTATTTAATATATATACTTAACAAAGTTCCAAAATAAGGTTGAATGAATTCCATGTTAAATATGGAAGAAGATGACATCAAATCCATCTTAACCGATGATTTAGGGTTGTTGTGCTTCTAGCAAGCAGGCAATGTCTGAAAGGCTTGGAGCTTATTATGACATGTGCAACTATGTGGAATATCTTAGAAAGTACACTAGATATTATTTACTTACCCACGGAGCAAAAGTGTTTGTCTCTAGACATGTTGTCTTCTAGAGGAAGTGTTTCTTCCAAAAGAAACAATGGGTGTAAATTGAGATCTCAAAAAGAGTTTGAGAACCACAAAGAGATATTCAACCATTGGAACATGAGCAGGAGCCGCATAGCGGTGAGGTGTAAGACACTGCTCAATGCACAAAAGTACTAGTATGAGTCTACAGATGACCACATGCCTGAAAGGGATACTGGTATATTCATCTTGAAGAATGAAGATCTCGTGACTTATGCAGGAATGCTTGAAAGGCAAGAATAAGAGATATGACTTGGAGCCATAATGTCTAAAACAGATTCCATGAGTGACAAACGGGTTATGTACCTGGTCAGTCTTACCTGCAGGGAATGTCTCTGAGATGTGTCTTTATGAAAGACCAACATGGAAGGTAATGCGATTACGAGTTTAGCTGAATTGATGGCTAAAGGCCATAGGGTGAAAACCTTGTAATTACATCTATGCTACCGGGTATGCTTAAGTCTATTCAGATAGTGCTTGTTGTAGCTACGTATCATGACTATATGATAGTGTTGAAAATGTTAGGCCAATGGCTTGATGTTCATAGACGATAACGTGATTTAATCTAGTGAGATCCATTTATGGGCTTAAACAAGTTTCTCTATATAAGTTCCTTGCATTAATAAATCAAAAGAGTTTGATTTCATCAAGAGGAAAGATATACCTTATGTGCAAAAGGGTTAGTGGGAGTGTTACAGTTTTTGAGCAAGGTAATGGATACCTTCTCAGAATCAACACCCCATGTCACAGTCAATTAATGTTTGGTAGTTCAAGGTCTTTACGAAAGTTATTGGAATGGCAGTTCTTATCTTGGAAATAAAATCTATAGTGATAGATTTAGAAGCTGCTTAACTATCACAGTTCACCCTTATAGATGAGATGCTAAAACAGTTTAGCATAGACCACGTCAAGAGATAATGCTAGCCAGTGTTCTTGAGGTCTATCTATGACAGGACGTCAGTCCTAAAGATAAGGTGAAGGATGATGCTTATGGAAAGTTCCCTTTGCTACTGCAATAGGATGAGTCATAAGAGTTATGCTAGATGTTCATGCTCCATGAAGAGTCGTGTGTAAGTATGAAAGAGATTCTAGTGAATGTCGAGAATTCCCTTAAAAGTGTTAAGGGTTCCAAGTTTATTGAAACTTGGAATCGAATAAACATAGATATACAGATGTAAACCCAGACATAAAAAGATAGTGGGAGCTACAGTCTAGGTCTGCAGTCACTTTGATTAAGTGATACAGTGACTGGAAATGTTCAACTAGAAATCGCTGTAGATTCTACAACTGGGCCAAAACACAATAGTGCCTTAGAGGCGCAGCGGGAGCAGTACATGTATCTAAGAGGTTCATTCCTGAACTTGTGTTGTTCTTCTACCTTTACTGTATAGCTGATATAGTGGTGGATTCATTGCTTGAAGCAAGGACCCGGGTCTCGTCAGAGATTCAAGTGTGTGTGCTGAGGCGGTTCCTCTTTGACTTGATCATTTGGAACAAGATATAAAGATAGTCTGAGTTCCCACGGATAGTGATCCGTTCACGCTTATGGTTGGTCATGAGTATTGCATAAGATTCTTGTGTTTCAACTTGGTCTTGTGTGTACAAGTGATTGGCTTAAGACCAAGTGGGAGATTGTTGAAATAGTGTACTAAACCCAATCGGGTTGAACCGGATCCGAACGGGACGGATCATTTCTACTATTTCTTTATGTTTATACATACTTTAAATTGCTTTTATATTATTATATATTCTGTTTATTTATATGAACCAATTTTTAATTGTATATATGATAATGTCCCTAGTGTCCAAGTGTGAAAGAGAAATCATAATAGTGATTATGGTTGATGAGATCTCGGCTCACTTTAAAAGGTTTGATACTTAAATGTCTCTAGGCGTATGTGCTATTAAACATGACATTAATAGTAGGATTAGACTAGCACATATTAGATTTGTTCTATCTTATTGTAGATAGGGATAGATCTCGACTATCAAAGTGTTGAGACACTTGGACTGTATGTGGACTTGTATTAGAGAATACGTACGTTAGACTTACTCACTTTCTTTATTAAGTGTCGCACTATGTGGCGGGTTGTGTAAATACCCCGAGACCGGAGTCTTTATGGAATCATGGTGTGGATTGTCATACTTTGACACTATTGAGGTTTCTCCTAGACATGGGCCGATCATGCGGTAGTGATTGGGTATGATACTGAAGCATACGTAGGATTCATGTCGCTAGTCCGGAAATCGTGTATCCTATGAATATGAGTAAATATCCTAAAGGTCCTTCTTCTAAAGAATGTCTAGCTCTCGTGAATCTTTGCAAAGTGGGAGTAAATGAGTTATTCCGAAAGAGCACGATATCCAAATTATAAGAAACGGTCGTTGATGTTTGACACTTGACGTACGACCGTATGGATATTGTAACAACGATAGGATTCTATTTACACGGTAATCGTTTCACATGAAAGGTAGTAATCATTGCATTTGACTCTTCCGATGATTAGGGGTTGTGGACGTGTTGCTAGACGCTATCCATGATCGTTATGTATGAAGGGCATTTTCATAATTGCACTTTGTGCTTACGGCCAACATATTCGGAAGCCTATCGGGTCACACACATAAGAACATCTACCCGGATTAAAATGCGGTTATAGTGATAACCAAATAAAGAAAGTTTATCTTGACTATGAAGTGTTATAGTGATAAATTAATATTGTGGTATTTATTTATTATGAATAAATATATTACAAGATATTAATTATGGTGATTAATTAAATATACATATTTGGTGTACATGTCGAAATATATATGTATATATGATATACATGTATTTTGTGAATTGATTAATCATAGTATTATAAATTAATTAAAAATATTCCGGATGCCAATTTATGGCACATGGGTCGAAATTATGTGTATAAAGATACACATGGTTTGTGCAAATCAATTAATAGTATTATCATATATTAATGTTAGATATTAATGTGTATAGATTTGCACACATGTGTAAATTGATTATGGTAATACGTTAAAGATATATTCAATATTCGATATTGGTAATATATATCTTGGAAATATTTAATATAAGATATCGAGTATTTAATGAGATAAATCTAGAATATATATATTTCTTATTTTATTGGAAATTGGTTTTCTTTCTCCTCTATCCATAAGGAAGCTTTTCCCAGTCAGTTGTCGGGCATATGGGCGCAGACACCATCTATATAAGAGGTGGGTTTCAAACTCTTTTGTATTACAATTAGAAGAGTTCTAATTTACTAGAAAATAGAGAGCTTCCTAGAGAGAGTTTTGAGAGAGAAAAAAAGTCGGTCTAGCAACCGAGTTTTTCTAGTAGAAATCCATGATGGGATTCCGGCAGGCTGTTCATGTGGATCAACGGTAGAGGCCAAACACTTGGGCAGCATCATGCAGAAACTACAACCGTAGATAAAGTGGCGATCTATTTTAGATTATCCAAGGTATATTCTATATCTACTTCTTTTATACTCGTTGCTTAAACGAAGTCGATCCTGGTTAAAATGGAAATAAATTTTAAATTCCGCTGCATTCCCGCGTAGATTTCCTAACAGTAAGTACCTAACACCGGAGTTGACACAGCAAGAGAAAACAAATTCTTGGAGTGTTGAATTATTACTACTGGGACGAGCCGTACATTTATAGGTTGTGCGCCGATAACGTGCTTAGGAGATGCGTTCATGATTAAGAAATCCCAAGCATCCTCAATCATTGTCACTCCAAGGAAGTTGGTTGTAATTACGGTCCGGATAAAACAACAGTAGAAGTGCTTCTACTGGCCCTGCATATTCAAATCTGCCCATGAATACACCAGGCCCGTCGTTCCTGGCAAATGACAGGAAACATATCGAAGCGGAATGAGATGCCACAACAGAGTATACTGGAAGATAGGATATTTGATGTTTGGGGAATAGATTGTGTGGGACCCTTCACCTCGTCAGCTTATAATCAATATATCCTGGTAGCTGTGCTTTACCTGTCGAAATGGGTAGAGGCAGTGGCCTCCCAATCAAATGTTGTCATGGTAGTTTTGAGGTTCCTAAAGAAGAATTTTCTTACAATGTTTGGTACACCACGGGTGATGATTAGTGATGGAGGAAGCTATTTTTGTAATCGGTTATTTGAGAAATTGACGATGAGATATGGGGTGAGGCATAAAGTTCCCACAACATACCACCCACAAACAAGTGGTCAAGTGGAAGTGACAAATAGGGAAATAAAGAGAATCTTGGAGAAGACAGTAAATCCTACTAGGAAATACTGGTCATTGAAATTAGACGATGCTCTATGGTCATATCGAACTGCATGTAGGACTACAGTCGGAATGTCTCCCTATATGATTGTATTTGGAAAGGCTTGCCACTTACCGGTCGAACTCGAGCATCGTGCCATGTGGGCTACTCAGTTCTTAAAAAATTTAACGAAAGTTTGGCCAGAGAGAATAGTCTGTTTGACTGAATAAACTTGATGAGTTCAGAACCCGCGCATATGAGAATGCACAGATTTTCAAGGAAAGGACTATGAGGCTCTATAATAAGATCCTACATCGCACCTTCAAGATAGGCGATAAGGTGTTGGTTTACGATTCCTACCTATGTCTCTTTCCTGGAAAGTTGTAATCTCGTTGGTTTGGTCCGTTCATCATAACTAAGGTTTTCAATTTGGGCGCATGTGTAGTGAAGAAGATCGGCTCTGAGAAAGTAGAAGTGGTGAATGGCCATAGGGTGAAGCATTACCTGGAGGTGCATTATGATATCGAGTTGGAAGTCCTTATGTTAGACGACCAAATCTATAAGTGATGGCGTTTTGTCAGTACAGTCGAGCTGGAGACTATAACCTCAGAACTACTTCTTTTAAAACCTTTCTACACATTGTTTTTGTTTGTTTGTGTCAAAAAACGTAGCGTGAAAACCGATGAGGTTTTTTTTCATCTCGTGTATCCTTAGTCATCCGACGACGGGTATAAGAAGTTTTTTTACTCACCGGATGGCACGTGGTCTTCTTCTTTCAAGTTTTCGTGTCTTGCTTTAGGACAATATGGAATAATGTGGCTTAATCTGTTTTTCCAAATTCCTCTGGCATGCTCAATTACCTCCACCTTCTTTTATATTGCCTAGGAAAGTTCTTTACGTAATGTGAAGTTCTTGTTTAGTTGCCCTGAGTGAGAAGTTTTGTGAATGAAATGATAAGTTATGTTGACCGGGATCGGTACTTCTCTACGGAAGTGCATTAACCCATTGCGGAAGGGTAAAATGGAAGCAATTTGAACCAGAAATGGTAAAACAGGGTAAAAACGGGCTTGCGAGTGAAAAGTGAGATTCAAGGAAATAAAAGAGAGAAAACTGCTAGAAAAATGAATAAAATGCACAAAGCAAAAGGCACGAGGGAAGCAAATTCAGCACGATGTCGTACAGCCCATGCATAAAAATTAAAACATCGAGGACCTTTGAGTAGTACACGGTCCCCGAGTCCGCCCGTCCTAAGTAAGGTTTCATGTTGTTCTCCTAAGTCTAAAGGAAAGAAGAGCGAGTATATCTGTATGAGGATTTAAGATTGTGAGGTTGTTATAACTTGATTCATTTCACAGGTGCACTATCACAAAGGTAATTCACATGACACATTGATGCATAAGTAGGTAGCTGATACGCCAAGCCCGGAAAAGAAACCATGGATTCATATTGGGCCTCCACGTGGCCCAATACGAATAGGGTCCAGGGCCCAATCATTTTGCACCTTAGTAAGCCAGACTAGGCCAGGTACAATCCAGCTCACTTTAGGTCATTATGATACCATATATTGGCCAAGGCAACGAACGTCGATCAGAAAGGCTTTCAGCCCGTCCTTC
Organism: Gentiana straminea; assembly: GCA_036785695.1. Lineage (NCBI taxonomy): Eukaryota > Viridiplantae > Streptophyta > Magnoliopsida > Gentianales > Gentianaceae > Gentiana > Gentiana straminea. The sequence continues at coordinate 12,298,445 of JAVUPR010000114.1, read as the reverse complement.
CCAGCTCGGCACGAAACACTAGGGGGTGACCTGATCGCGATCCCCAAGCTTAGGTCAAGCCCGCTAAATCAGGCAATAGGAGTCCATGGACGAAGGTTACAGGCGAATAACCCGCAGCGATTACAAGAAAGCTCGCCCCCTCAAATGCTGCCACGACATCCACGTAGTTGATTGCGTTTAATTATGCTTTAATTACCGTTGTTTGTAACCGCCGACTCTTAGCCCTATAATTAGCGGCATTTGTACCCTGAAAAGGACACCTGATAATTAATACCATCAGATAACTTATGCCAATTCGTTGACAGTTGAGCTCGCCCATTTACAACTTTATTTTCTTTTCGATTTCGTTCATATCTTCATATTTTCTTTATCTTGTGCTTGAGAATTTTCATAGGGTTCTTGAAAACCACCACATAATCACCGGAGAAATCACTCACTCTAGCTAGATATCCATCGTTTAATCAACCAAACCCGTTTGTGATAAGCTCCGACCGTATCAGTTGGTTCCGTAACTAGAAAAATTACGCTTTTAGCATTTTTTTTCCGGCCAGATCTACGGTTGTCTTTTGGTTTTCCGGCGGCCTTAAACCGCCTTTTTTTTGTTTTATGGTAGTGCTTCATCAGGATCTTCATCAGATCTTCATCTTGTTCATCCAAAGCATCCATGTTTTCTAGTCAGTTCAAAAATAAAGAACAATTTTAAGTATCATATGATAAGTCCTAACGCTATATGCAATGCATTCATACTTAAAGACAAAAAAGTTTGAAGCAGATATAAACAGGTAAAATGGCACCAGAAAAACAACAGTTACCACAGTTGAGAGGAGGCCGATCATCAGGATAACCCCAGCATATCTCGTCATCAGAAGGAAATACGCCAGGATGACACTCGGCGTACCAGTCGGGATCGATATCGACAGGGACAATTGCGACTAAGGGCACCACGCATACCAGATCCGGTCCAGATATCATGGCCATAGTGCTATACAGCTTGTTAAAATGAAGCAGCCTCTGCCAGTTGAAGACTCGCTCTTGAGCTTGACAATGGTCATTCCAGCCCATAAGTCTCTCGTCCTCAAAATTAAAATAACGGTCTACCACCCGTTCCTTTGACTTCAAGGCGTTAAGATTAGTCGACATCGTAGGGATTTTCTGGAGCAGCCAACCATCCCGAGACTCGACCAGCAGGCATCTTTTGCTCCAATCTTTGACTTTTTTGAGGAGCAAGATGAACAGATCCACCTTCTTCAATGGCCTTCTTACTGAGATCATCCAATCCTTGCTCTTAATAAATGCATAAAAATATCCAAACACATACATGGTCGGCTCGAACCCGAATAGACGGTTAAGCACTATAATAGTCCTCACCGCTCCCAACGTGAGGTTTCTAGGCATCTCCGTAATTTCCTCCAAGAATGGATCAAAAGGAGGTCGAAGCCCGGCATGCAAACCATCAAAGTAAAATGGCAGGAGATCTCGCGTCTCCCGTCTACACATTCGAGTCTCTACGGCCCAGGGATACGGTGAATTTGGTAATTGGGATTGTTAGAAATAAAATTGAGTTTTGATGATGATTCATCACTTATTATTTAATTGTTGTTATAACCCCATTGATGAAGTGTTGAGACTAGCTATTATAGTGAAAAGCTAAAAGATGTCTAGAATAGAATGTATAAGATTTACTAGAGTCTAATTATTATATAGGTTACATCAGACAAGTACAGTAATAAAATGTTTTAGTAGAGTCTAGGACTGAAACTGATATTAAAAAATGATTCGCTGAGGGAACAAACTCAGTTGGTCATTTACAAGACTGATGATTAAGGCTGAGGGAACAAACTCAGTTATGAAGGCTCAGGGACCAGACTCAGTTTTGAAGACTGAAAACCTGAGGGATCAAACTCAGTTTATGAAGACTAAATTTGAGACTATAAGGTTAGAATTCAGGTAAGTCTCTGATGGCCTGAACTGCTTTATAGATCTTGTATTAAAGGTCAAAGTTACATAGGGCCAATGTAAAGTTAGTTATTTTATGAGATAAATTGGTGTACACTGATCTCACAAAACATAAGGATCAGATAAACTAAGAGTGCTTACTTTTAAAGAAGAATAGAAACTGAGTTAATACCCTTACTCAGTTGATAACTAAAAACTCAGAAACTCAGTTTCAACTGGAGCATAAATCAGCCAATCAGTTTTTCTAAGAATATTGAAACGTTGAAGATCAAGTTATCTGATTGGTTGATAGTATGACAAGTTAGAACGGCTATTGACAAGTCTGACATGATGATGATAAGATCCAACATGACCGTTACAGATCTCAAATTTGAACGTTGGATTTTCACCTATAAATAAAGGACTTTGCAAGAAGGGTCAAACAACTTTTGCACCAACATACAAGCTATCAAGCTATTGCTAAGATCATGTATTCATCTTCTATGATACAAATTACAAAATCAAGAAAATCTTCTAAGTGTTCAAAAATTCATGTTTTATCAAGAACCAACACTTGTAGATTTCAAGTCTGAATCACTTACTTGATTCAACCCAACTTTGATTTTACTAAAGGTATAGACTATGAAGCATTTTGTCTAGGGTGTCAAGGGCAGTTGATTGCAGTCAGGAAGATTGTGTTCATGGTGGAGCTGGTGAAGAGGAGATTCAACCCTTAAAGGACCATTGAAGCATTTGGAGAGCAACAATTTTACATGTTGTTCAAGTGTTTAGATTGTGAAGCTTGGGATTAGTCAAGGACAATCAATTAGGGCTTTTTGTAACCATTTAACCTCAAGAAGACTAGTGAAAATTTTCCTCCTACATCATAAGGGAAGAGTGGACTGACAGGATTACACCACCTGGAACCACTATAAAAACTGTGTTTTATTTCTACATTTACTTTCAGCAAACTTACTTTAAGTGGTTTACTTATTGTTATTTCAGTTTATAGTTTTACTTATCTCAGCAATTGAACTCTTGCATAGAAACTGATTGAACTCACACCAAGAACCAAACTGAGTTTCACCAAAACCCAGTTCAACATTCTTTCAACCAGAACAACATAACTTAAGGCTAATTAATTAATTCCGTTGCATTTAACTCAGTTGTGAAAAATTCAGCACACCTTTTCTCAACTCACATGTCTCAACGCCGTAAAAATTTTAAGTGACAAGTTAATTCACCTCCCCCCTCTAAACTTGTCTAGAGCCTTCACAAAAGACCAACAGGGATGCATTCGGAGCTCGACCAAAAGGTTGTCCAAGTCTTGGATCGAGCTAGTCGCCATCCATCGGCTTACTACTCCACTATCGAAATCGCCCTTGTTGGTCTCTTGTAAAGGCTTTGGACAAGTTTAGAGGGGGGGTGAATAAACTTGTCACTTGAATTTTTTACGGATTTAAAATAACTGAGCTGAGAAAAGTTCTGCTAACTTTTTCTACAACTGAGTTAAATGCAGCAGATTTAATTAATTAACCTTTAAGTTTTGTTGTTCTATTTGAAAGTATGTTGAGCAGAGATTGGGGAAACTCAGCTTGGTGCTTAGTGTGAGTCCAATCAGTTTGCTTGAGATAGTTGATGCGGAGATGAGTAAAGTAAAATAACTTGCAATAAAGTAAGTGCTTAAAATAAATTTCTTAAAGTAAATGCTCAAATAAAAACACAGTTTTATAGTGGTTCCAGGTGGTGTAATCATGTCAGTCCACTCTTCCCCTATGATGTAGGAGGTAAAATTCCACTAGTGTCTTTGAGGCAACAGTTACAATAAGTCCTGGTTGATTGTCCTTGACTAATCCCTAGCTTCACAATCTAAACACTTGAACAATAGGTAGAATTGCTGCTCTCCAAATGTTTCACATGTCCTTAAAGGGTTGAATTGTCTATTCACCAGCTCCACCAAACACATTCAATCAGACTGCAATCAACTGTCCTTGACACTGTAGACAGGAGGCTTCATAGTCCAAACCTTTGATAAAATCAAAGTTGGGTTGAAACAAGAAAGTGATTCATATTTGTAGAAATCTTCAAGTGTTGGATCTTGATAAGTCTTGAAATGCTTGAACACTTAGAAGATTTTTCAGGATCATGCAATTTAGCTCAAATGATGATGATGGTAACTTAGCAATAATCTTGTAAAATGCTTATAGCTCGGTGTTTTATCCTTGTTCCTAAGTCCTCTATTTATAGGTGAAATCCAACATTCAAATTTTGAATCCTTCAACGTTCATATTGGATTTTATCATCATCTTGTCAGACTTGTCGGTATCCGTTCTGACCTGTCCGACTGTCAGCCAATTAGAATGATTGAACTTCAAATTTCTAATTCTCCTTGAGTTGAACTGGTTAGCTACTTGTGCTTCAGTTGAGCTGATGTTGAGTTTTCAGCAACAAACTGAATTTGAGCATTAATTCAGTTTTTACTCTTCTTCAAACTGAGATGCTTCTTATTCATCTTATCCTTAAGTTTTTGAGATCATAGTACACCTTTTTAACTCATGAAAATAACTAAGATTATATTGTCCTTATGTATCATAGACCTTTAATACAAGATCTATAAAGTCAGTTTAGACCATCACAGACTTACCTAAATTCTAACTTTACAGTCTCGACTTAGTCTTCAATAACTGAGTTTATCCCAACAGCCTTCAGTCTTCAAAACTTAGTTTGATCCCTCAACCTTCAAAACTGAGTTTGTCCCCTCAGCCTTGAGTTATTCAGCATTTGATTTAGTCAGCTGAGTTTGATCTCTCAGTAAGAATTTCTGAATTAGATTTCAGCTTGAGCCCTAGACTCCACTAAACCTATAACATTTCTATTACAATGCCTGTCTGATTTAACCTATACAATAATTTGACTCTAGTAAATCTTATACATTTATTTTCTAGACATCTTTTAGCTTTTAACTATTACAGCTATTCCAGCACTTCATCAATGGGGTTAAAACAAACAAGTAGATAAACAAGTGATGAAAATCATCATCAAAACTCAATATTTTCTAACAATTTCCCCCTTTTTGATGATGCCAAAACCGTCCTTAAAATAAAAGCTTAAAGATAAAAATAAAACTAAACTAAACAAAATAAAAACATGTTTTTCATTGATATCCATTAAACTCAGCTAATTACAAAAGATATCTACATTTTCAGCTAAACAAAAACTTCTAGTTTTCCTGAGCTGACTTTTATAGCTCTAAACGCATTGCTAGTTTTCTGTCAATGTCATAAAGTCTGTATTCTTCACATTTTTCTCGGTCTTCAGGTGAAAAAAGTGTTGTAGTCAACATGACTGAACTTATTCCATCTTATCAACTATACAAGCTTGGGTAGCGCATTGTTGTTTTCATAGAAGATTTCAAACTCATTCAAATCAAACTTCATTGCTTTCTTCAAATCTGTGATAAACATCCTATTCTGTTTTTTTATTTCTGCCTTGTACTCCTTCCTCTATTTGTCATGATATTTTCTTGACAGAAAACTGAATAGGGCTTCCTCCGTGGTTTTGTATTTGTATTTCATCTTCAAAGGATGAAAGTCCTTTTGAAAATCAGCACATAGCTCTCTTTTAAGAGTTAGTCTTCCTTTAGCGGGTTGAATGAATTTATCAAAAATTTCTTCTTCACTCAGTTCCTTGACTTATCTGAATAAAGGTTGACTTGGTTGAAGTCTTAGTCTTCTTTCAGCTTCTCGATCTCTTCTTCTAGTTTCTTCTTTTCTTTTTCTTCTTCTCCCTTTTTGGCATCATTAAGCTGTAGAATTAAATCATGAACCATCTTCTTCAGCAATGCCTTGTTAAGAAGTGTGTAGGTCCTACAACTAGTTTTCATAACCAAGAATACGCTGGCCTAAATTTCACCCCATTTGAGTAAGAATTTCTCTGTCCTCAGTTGTAGCCACTTCAAGCTTGGTCTTCAACTGACTCAACTCAATAGTTGAGTCTGTAGTAACTTGAGTGATATTCTCCAAGTGGTTGTGTACAACTTTATCTGTCTTCTTCCTGTACTCTAGATAACTAGACACCTTGGAAAATACTTCACCATAGTTATCTCTTTGAATAAGTAAGATATCCATTGTCTTCTGAATTTTGTTCATAGCATCAGCTGTCATGAATTCAATTGAATCATCAGTTATTTTGAATGTTGACCGGTCCATTTGATTAAGAATCATGAGGGCTTGTAGGCTTTCTTCAGTATTCAGCTGAATGTCAGATGTCTGTGACCCAGCTGGAATTTCTATATATTGAGTAACTGGCTTTCCATCATTATCTGTTTTGTCATTTTTACCTCTTTCTTCAGGTGAGATAGTTTTGATTTCAGCTTTCTCAGTTACAACCGGTAACTGATCTTCCTTTGTCAACTTCTTGTCATCATCATCAGTATTTCTATCTTTCTACTGAGGTTTTTCCTTTTTTTCTGATGATTCCGTTAACTTCTTCTTTTTCTTTGCTTGTAAAGATTTATAGCATATGGTCAAGAATTATTCCATAGGAAATAACTCATACAAGGTCTCTATTCTAAAAGTATCAAGAATCCTTATTTCTTCTAATTGCATTTCTTCATTGATTGGTTCCTGATTGTTCACTGTATTGAGTCTCCATTCCATGAGTTTGACAATTCTTTATGTTTTTATGGAAAACTCCTTTTCAATCATCAAGTCTTCTTCTTGAAATGGTTGTACTGCTTGCTGTGATGTTTTAGCAGGTACAATTTCAGTCTTTGAAATGCCAGCTTCCTTGCTAACTTAAGTTTTTTGTGCTGACTTTTTACTTGTAATATCAGCATAATTAGTTTTTTGTTTTACTTCCCCTCAGTTGATGCTTTCTCATCTAATTTAGGGTTTTTTCTCAAGGGATTCTAAAAATAGTTTCCTCTCAATAGCTTTATTCGTTTGAGAGTCAGCTTTCTGCTTGGTTCCCTTCTGTTCAGCTATCTGCTCAGATACAGTTTTCTTGGAAACTTCAACTTTTGCGGAATCTACTTAAGCTGCTATATTTTCTGTTGGCTTGTCATCGGGGGCTTGTACCTTAGCCACTATCTTCTTCGTTTGAATCTCAGCAAGATCTGATATGCTACATCCAATCGTCAGAAAAGGTTGAGAAGTTTTGTCAGCATCTGTAAAAATTCTAACTTCTCGGTGTTGACTGCCCCTTTTGATTTCCACCTATGGGATAGCTGAGCTTTCATCATTCTTATCATTCTTTCCATGACTATGAATCTCCAAATAATGTTGAATAAGAATTCCAAAAGGACTTCTTCATAGGAAGTCTATCTCTCTTCTTAATTCCAGCTTTCTTAGCTTGGGCTTTCCTTTTTTCTTCATCGTAGAATTGCGCCTTCATTTAGTTGAAGATATAACAAGCCCAATTTAAATAGGTTTCTTCCCAAATGATAGCTGTAAGTTCAGCTTTTGCATCTTATAAGCTGTCCAAACATTGAAATTTACCCATCTCACAACTGGATAACCATTTTCATAGAGTTGGAAATTCCTGTTTCAGCTCCTTCATAGTTGAATAAATGTGTGCCGGTTTCTCTCATGAAGATATCTGCTTCATAAACTCTTGTTGATTTAGCAGCAACTGCTGTGAGCAATAGATTTTGCCCTTAGCTTCTTGAATCCAAACAGGTTTTGTAAAACATCTTCATTCAGGCTGACTTTCTCTCCACGAACGTATGTTGTGAGAAAGTATCGATCAATCATCATATTTTCCCAAAACTGAATCATTGCTTCATAATCATAGTCTTTCTCCAGATTGATGTTGAGAAAGTCCTTCAAACCTTGAATTTTTCTAATTTTCTCACTGATTTTGCTTGAAAGTGGGGTACCTTCACACCCTTTTTTGTAATCTTCAAGAGAAACTGTTATCCCAATATCAATGAGTCTTGAGTAATTTGAAGACATTTTTTAGAAGATAGTTTTCTTAGAGAATGTTTCGAGAGATTTTGATCTAGGTTCCATTCAAAATGATTAAGTGGGTTTTTTATAGATATGATGGTACCGTTTGAACTTCTTATTTTCTGAAAATTTGTGTACTCGATGCATGTACGTTTGTCCTTATCCGAGTACAAAACGTAACAACTTTTCTGACAATTACGGCAGTAATTGTTGTGATGTAACAGTTGTCATTAACGTTCACTTAACCATTTGACTTAAGTAGACTCCTTCGTAACTGAATAATTAAAGTTCAGTTGTTTGTCAGAAATCAGTATCCATATTCAGTTTTCCCAAAAGTCAGTTCTTTGAATGTCAGTTTATTGGACAAAACAAAATCATTGATACCAATGACTGATCCGTCAAGTGAGCTCACCCAGCATGACAAAAATCAATCCTCTTGGTGGATTCCGTGGTTCAACTGACCTTGATAACTCCCAATTCAGTTCTCAGCTTGGCAAATCATTCAGCATCTAAAGACTTGTAAAAATATCAACAAGCTGATCTTCAGTTGGTATGTAAAGTACTGTGACATCTTTCCTTTCAATATGATCTCTTATAAAATGATCTCTCACATCAATGTGCTTAGTCCCTAAGTACAGAACCGGATTCTCAGTTATAGCAATTGCACTTGTGTTGTCACACATTATGGGTATATATCTTTATTCTATCATGTAATCTCTGAGATGTTGTCTAGAACACACCACTTGAGCACAACAACTTCCAGCTGTAATACATTCAGCTTCAGCTGTAGAAGTTGACATTGAGTTTTGCTTTTTGCTAAACCATGACACAAGTCAATAGCCTAGTAACTGACAAGTGTATGAGGTGCTCTTTTAGTCCACTTTGCATCCTGCATAGTCAGAATCTAAATATGATATCAGTTTGAATTCACATTCTTTTGAATACCATATTCCAACTTCAATAGTTTCCTTTAAGTACTTCAAAATCCTTTTGACTGCTGCTAGATGACTTTCTTTGGGCTTTGATTGAAATCTAGCACAGACTTCTACTGTAAATGATATATCTGGTCTAGTTGTAGTTAGGTAGATTAAGCTTCCAATCATTCTTCTGTAGATTCTGATCAACATCTTTGCCTTCTTTGTCTCCATTAAGTCCTGTCCATGTACCTATAGGAGTTCTAATACTTGAGCTATTCTCCATTCCAAACTTCTTTAATAGTTCTCCTGTATACTTGGTTTGATGAATGAAAATTCCATCATGCATCTTCTTGATTTGTAATCTAAGGAAATAATTCAGTTCACCCATCATACTCATCTGAAATTACTTTTCATTAGATTGGCAAACTTTTCACACATCACTTCATTTTTTGATCTGAAGATGATGTCATCAACATATATCTATACAAGTAAAGTCTTCCCTCCATCTTTGATTCTAAAAAGAGTCATGTCAATGGTTCATTTGATAAAACCATTGTTGACTATAAACTGAGACATAGTCTCATACCAGGCTCTAAATGCTTGCTTAAGTCCATAAATGGATTTCTTCAATATATAAACCCTGTCTTCTTGAACTTTAATCTCAAAACCTGGTAGTTGTTGTACATATACTTCTTCTTCCAAGATTCCATTTAGAAAAAGAAATCTTGGCATCCATCTGATATACCTTGTAATTCTTGAATGTTGCATGTGCAAGAAAAAGTCTGATTGCCTCTAATCTTCCGCAGGTGCATAAGTTTCATCAAAATCAATCCCTTCATCTTGTGAGTATCCTTTAGCAACAAGTATTGCTTTATTTCTAACAATGATGCCTGATTTATCTAATTTGTTTTCTGTATACCCACTTTGTTCCAATAACATTTACATGCTCTTGTTTATCAATCAGTTCACATACTTCATTCCTCTCAAACTTATTATGTTCTTCTTGCATAGCAATTATCCAATCTGGATCCTTGATTACTTCTTCAATAACTTTTGGCTCTAGTTGAGATAAGAAACAAGTAAGCATTGCATCCAGCTGACTTCTTGTTTTCACTCATTGCTATACATCTCCAATCACTTGTTGAGCAGGATGATCCTTCAACCATTGAAACTCTGGTTGATTTTCTTGGTTGGTTGGGTTCTATGGAACTTGATCATTTGGGTCTTGATCTGCTGGGTTTTGAACTTCAGTATCAGCAGGTTGATTATTGGTGGGTTTAGTTGTAGGTTGATTTAAAGGTTCTAAGTTGATTTCAAACGGTCCAAATTCGGATGAGCTTTCAATTAATCTCAGTTGACCAACATTCTTCTAAATATTCACATAAACTGCCTCAATTTCTTTAGGTTGAGAGATTTATTCTGGAACATCTTCAATTGTTTCTCCAGTGAAATTAGGTTCATAAAAACCAACATGAATTGATTCTTCATGTTTGAGTGTCCTTTAATTCAATACTCTGAATGCTTTACTAATACTTAAATATTCCAGAAATGTTCCTTCATCGGCTTTAGGTTAAAAGGTCTTCAGCTGATCTATCCATTTGTGTATGAAACATTTGCTTCCAAAAGCATGAGAGTATAAGATGTTGGGTTTCTTCAATCCCAAATCTCATAAGGAGTTTTCTCCAGCCTTTTATTCATTAAATCTCTGTTTTGGGTGTAACATGTTGTGTTTACAGCTTCTGCCCAATATATGTCTAGTAACTTGGCTTCACTGATCATATTTCTTCCTGCATCCTTGAGTGTCCTATTACTCCATTCATGTACTCCATTATGATGCGCGGTGTTGTTGTAGTTGCTAGCTGAGGTAGAACACCATTTTGCTCACAGTATTCTATGATCTCTTTGTTGAGAAATTCAGTTCCTTTATCTGATCTAATCTTTACAACGGATACACTATTCTCATGTTGTAGTCTTTTTAGTAACTCAGGTAGCTTTTGAAGAGTTTAACTTTTCTTTGTCATGAAGATCACCCATGTGTATCTTGAGTAGTCATCCACAACAACTAGTGTGTACTTATTTCCACTAACACTAATTGGTGTAACTGGTCCAAAAGATCCATGTGTAGAACCTAAAAACTCTATTTCTTGATTGCTGAGATTCAGTCTTGAAGCTTGATCTGATTATCTTTCCCTTCTGACATTCATCACAAGTGTTGTCTTTCTTGTAAGTGATCTCAGGTAAACCAACAACTAGCTTCTTCTTTACTAGTAAATTGATGTAGTCGAAGTTTAGATGACTGAGTTTCTTGCGCCATAGCCAGCTGACTTTTGATTTGGTATGCACAAATAAACATGTTTCAGAAACTGCAGTTGTCCAGTCCACAATATACATATTGTCATGACTTTTTCCAGCTAGAACAACTTGGTGTGCCGTCTCACTTATCACAATGCAGAATTCCTTGTCAAATGTAACTCTATATCCTATGTCACAAAATTGACTTGTACTGAGTAAGTTATACTGCAATCCTTCCACGTAGGCAACATTCTTGATTTTAAGTGTGCCATATCCTTTAGTAAAAACGGGCTTCTCTTTTCCTCCAAAGTTGACTTTAGGTCCATCTTAGGCATGGAAATCTACCAAACACTCCTTATTCTTTTTCATATGTCTATAGCGTCCACTATAAAAATACCAGACTCGATGCAAAACAAATTAATGATTTTTAGGTACCCAAGTCTATTTGGGTCCATATTGGTCAGTGGTAAGTACAACTCTTGGATCATTTCCATAAGGTCATCTTCTAAAAGGAAAATTCTTACATAGGGACTCCCCGCGTAGGGAGTTGCCTACATGGCATCATATGGACCACACAGTTTCATTATAGATAAAACTGTGTGGTCCAGATGATGCCATGTAGGCAACTCCCTACGTAGGGAGTCCCTACCATAGAAGGACCCCTTCTAAAAGAGTTGCACTTGTTCTCATATATGTATGCCACAGATCTGTGTACTCTTTTACAAGATTGTGAGTCATTCATATATGTTTTATGGCCTATAGGTGTAAACTATTTTGCATTGTGCCTTCTGTTGTTAAATGTAGAAAAGTAACCATTCTTATGTTGTTTATTAGGTATAGCTGAGTACTGAGGTCGTTGTTGAAATTTGTACTGCGCTCACTATAAGGTCTCGGATGAGTCCTCTGTTGAGTCTTTTGCTGAGGTCTAGCCTTAGAAAAATGGTTTTGTCTTACTGATTTATCAACAGAAACATGAAAATCCCAGTCCTCATCAGTAAGAAATAACCTGCCTTTCCCCCTGAGATAGTTTCTCTATAATGATTAGTGTTCATAGATTTCACATTGGTGTTTCTATGATTTTTATGGTTCTTGGAGTTAGCTTGCATTGATCCTATAGATCTTGCAGTTGATCTACCATCAGCATGCTTATGAGGTGCAGCAGACCTACCTTTAGATTTACCTTTATTGTTAGGTGCTGTTGACTTCTTAGTAGACGGATGTTGCTTGTTTGATGCATTCTCAGCATGTGTAAATGGTTCAGTAGTCTTCTCAGGTAGAGGTCCTTGCTCAACTACAAACTTACGACCAATCATGGTACCTGGTTCATCATACTTACTAGTACCTTCATTAGAAGTTTGATATGTATCAAATCCAAGGCCTCTCGTGTCACCATAGGGCTTGCCAGATTTGAATTCAGTTGCAGAACTTGATTTAGCTACAGACTCAGCTGCTATTGTAGAAGCTGTAGGCCTCTGTTGTGTCTTAGAAAATTCAGTTTTCTTCACTTATATAATGTTCAACTCAGCATGTAATCTTTGATTTCCAAAACGAGATATTCTTTCTCAGCGTTTACAGCTTTATAGCCTGATTGTATCACAACCATGTGCTTCATAAGATCATCTAAAGTCTCTTCCATTTCATAATTCGTAGGATTTGAACCAGCTGTAGAAGAACAAGCACTTTAGATTGAAATACCTTTGTGGTGTCTTCCATGTGAGCCATAAGTGTTGTGTCATCTGATTCAGCAGCTGATAAAGCTTTCTCAGTCTCAGCTTCATCATCAGTTTCATCACCTGCGACCATTGCTTTTCTTGCTGGTCTTTTCTGCTGATATCTCTTGTTCAATAAGTCTGCACAGCCAGCTTTGAAGTGTCCAGGCTTCTTACAGTTGAAGCACGGATACTCTGGTTCTCTTTTTGGTTCATCTTTTTTCTCTAGTACTTTCTTGGTATACTTTTTGGTGTATGCTTGACCATTCTTCATTTTTTTGATTCTTTTCATCATTAGGGCCATCTGCCGCTCCATCTCATCTAGTTTGTTAGTGTTGTAGTTGGATGGGTCTTCTGTGTGTGCAACAGCAAGAGCTGAGGTTTTTGGAACCTTTTTTCTTGAACTTTCAATAAAGTATTCACTAAACTCATAAGCTTTCAAATCGAAGAATATCTTGAAAGTGTCTTCAATTTTCAGATCTCTAGATTCTTCCATGGCTATAACATTCATTATCCATCATGACGGTAATGCTCTAAACACTTTAGCATTGATTTCCATCTTTGTGTAAGCAGTGTTCAATAGTGCCAACTCATCTAAGATGGTATTGAATCTTCCTCCCAGTTGCTCCATTCTCTCACCATATTTCATCTTGAACACTTTAAATTTCTGTTTCGCTACTGTGACTTTGTTCTCTTTAATGGAGTTTGAACCTTCACATATCAGTTTTAGTTTGTTCCAAAGCTCTTTAGCAGTTTTGCAATCTTTAACCTTCAGGTATATATTTCTATACAAAATCCTATAGATGATATCTACTGAGATATTATCCAAATTAGCTCGCGTTCTGATGTTGCGCGTGTAAGTCGCTTAATACTAGCAAGGGTACTAGGTCAATCGTAGTATAGCAAATACAAATCAAGGTCGATCCCACAGAGACAATGAAACTCAAGTATAAACGAGTCTACATTAAATAAGAAAACAAATATGGTTGTTAACCAACAATGAACATAAAAGAAACATGGTATTCCTTCCCCATCCCCCCTATCTACTAACTTGGTCTAGTCAATCCTTATGTTAACTTCCCCACATAATTTCCGTAAATCAATCGAACGTTTTAATTTAGTTTTAGTTACGGGTGCATCTCCTAACCCTATCTACTTTCACTATAAGGACAGCAGACAATCTATATGCAACTAACCTCCTTCGTTGGTTGTATTAGCCCATACGCAATAAGTTTTAGAGATGCCGGCTCAAGACCAAAAACCTCCCGAAGCAGCTATCGACTATGACTAGCACGTTCCTAGGGATCCATCAAAACTGTGTCCTAATTAACACTTCACTAACAGTCCTTTACGTTAATTTACGAATTACGAATATTAGATTGGCCAGACTTAATTAATAATTTTAATAATCCTTTCGATGAACGTAGCTGACGCTGAATCTCCAGATTAGGGTGACCTAAAAGTTTCCGTGGTATCGGTATAGATCGCCGATTTACCGGGGATGGTTGTTCCTATTCTGGAATCTACATTGCTTCGTTCTAATTAAATCAAGTAAATTATGGAGTTGTTAAACATGAAAATTATCAAGTGGTTGCTCCAGTATATTGATCCTCTCAGTGACCTTAGGATCCAATGCAGCAGGTTGAGGTGTTGCAGCAGGTTGAACTTCAGCAGGCTTGGATGTGTCAGTAAGTTTGTCAAGCTTTTTTGTGTAAAGAGGCAAATTGTTCATTCAAAAATTTATCTCTATGGGTATTTCTTTGTTTTATGCTTCTTACATCTTTGGTCAAGTCAGCAAGTGCATACTGAGTGGAAGTAATGTTGGATGCAACTGTTTCAGTGGTTCTCCCTCTATTTTCCACCAGATTGACCAAGTCTTCAAATTTATGTTCTTGTCTATTCAATTGAGATCTTAGCTATGTGATATCATCCCTCAATTCATTCAAAACATGTGCTGGTATAGACCAGCCACATCTCCAGCCATATGTCCAGCAGCATCATCAGCAGGTTCTTCCATATTATAGTTTGCCCTCTGTGTGCTAACAACCATGGCCCAAGTCCTATCCCATCCAGCAGGGTCAGGACGTTCTTCAACTACATCTCCAAAAATATCTTCCAAGATAGGGTCTTGAGCAGGTTGAGGTTCCAAAACATGTTCTTCTTCAAATATTGGTACATGTGCCTGTTGAGGTTCAGCAGTATCTTGTTCTTCCTCGGGCACTTGGAATTCCTCAACACTAAAGTCATAGTCCAGTAGCTGTTCATCATCAACAACAGTCTGCTGACCATCTTTACCTTCAATAGCTTCTGTTAGTAATACCATCCGCAACGGAAGCGATTTAGGATCTAGATCTATAAATTACACGTAATAAAATTGCTAGATCTACTCTACAAGGGGGTTGTAGAACATACCTCTTGGATCTCAAAATCCAAGTAGAAGAACTGCAATAGAAAGAATAAAAGATTGTGTGAAGAGCACCACGATCTTCCGTACGTGTGATCCAAGCAACTCCCGGGGGAAGGAAATCCTCGTCTCGAATCCTTCCGATATGCTACCCGGATAAACCTCCAAGATTTTCCCTCTTTTTTCCCCTTTGGCCGAAATTTTCCTTCTCCTCTCTATGAGGTAGAAGTCGAAATTAACTAGTGTGTTTTAGGCTTGGGAGAACTCTCTTTATATAGGAGAGTAATCCTTGTCCTCCAAGGATTTTATTTTGCAAATAAATAAATCCAATAAATAAAAGATAATCCCATAATATTCTAGAAGAAATCTAGAATAATCTTTATCTTTATTTCTTACCATAAATATTTATCCAATAAATATTTTGTGCACATGTCTTATTAATCCACAAGAAAAACAATTTCTTGTTCCATAAAACACTAGTGTGGCCGAAAATTTCATCCTCCCTCCTAGGGTTGGATTTCGGCCATGACACACACATTGGGCCAAGTTTATGAAAAATGCCTTTTTCACATATTTAATTATTTAGCCTAACTAATTTAATAGTTCACTAAACAATTAATTCACATATCGTTTTAATTAAATTCTAATAAGAACTAAATAAATATTATTTGGATTCGACGTCCGAGAATAGCTATGTTATATTGGAGGCACGTCGGGGACCATGGACTAATAATCAGCGGCTTCGATAAATCAAATAAATAATTATCTTACGAACAGAATAATTATATTCGATAAATCAATCACAAGAATATGCCACCCTAATCCCGTGACTGCACTCCTCCGATTATGAGATTATATTAATCTCCTCACGAGAATGATAATAAGCGTCCATTGATATAATCATTACATATGGATTAATCCTCCATAGACTGTTCATTCCAAATTGGGAAGTTACCGTTAACCCTTTTCAGAACCTCTTATCCTTATTTACCATTAACCCCTAGTGATCAATTAATTCATACAACTCACTGGTAGCTAATCAGTGTAATATGAACTCCATGGATCGATCAGTTTCTAGGATTAACAAATAAGGGAACTGTCTATCTACTTCCATAAATTGAAGGAATGGATTCCGTATCTGTGATAACACAGACTACTCACTCAATCCAGTACAATGCCAAGATAGGGTAATTCGGATCACGGACTCGGTGTAATCCTTAACCGTCAAGTCAAACCTCATACGATTCAAGCGGTTATGTTGTGATCACCTCGGGATTAAGGTATATCCATAAATATGATCATCGATTGATTTGATAAGACTTCTCGATTACGGAATTATATCGTGAACTCTAATCAAATCGGTCCAACCTATATATGATATATCTATCACATATAAATGCCCCACTAGGTTCTCTTAACCGAAAGTCCGGATAAGACAATCACACCTATTGTGTTCTGGGCGCATTAATAGCACGTTAAAGGAGAGACCCGATACTCTCAATTAACTTCACTATGGGCTATTTGTATTTTAAGTACATCTTCACTAACTCAATCCTCCCGTGTATATCCCATACACTGAGTTAAGTGATTACATAAACGATATACTTTAGGGTTTTCTGTAGTGTAAATACTATTGCCACATCGGTGAATATGAGAAATAATAAATATGAATAATAATATCATTTCATTTATTAAATAAAACAATTTCAAAATTGTCTTTCGGGCATCACACCTAACAATCTCCCACTTGCACGAATCATGTGATTAATTGTTTTAGAGCACACCCTATTATTTAAACTACAACAAACTACATCTCCCACTTGCTCTAAAGCAATGGAGACCCATCCCGTATTCTAGTACCCATTAAGCATATCATAATCATTGCAGATGACAAAGTACACTCCGAGTGTGCAGTCGTAGGATAGGTCAGTGACTCGGGAAGTACCTACATCTAAATATCATGGGTCTTAATGATTAGTCAGGTTGTCAGCTCGAGACGATCCGTAGAATCGAAACGTTACCGGTCTATCTAATCATGTGGTACCTTCCCAATATGCTTTTGACCTCTAGTGATTTCGAAAATCCTTATAAGCTACCCCTTCATCGTTTGCACAATGATGTGGTATCGGCTTCCAAATCTAGAATCACACCAGATATGAAAAGGAAATCCTTAAGCTATATCGCCTCTCTAGCTACTACAAAAGCCGCTAATCACCCAACCAGTTAAATTCGAGTTGGCGTTGCTGGATTCCTCCAGGCAATAGCTTCAACACAAGAGTAAACACTGAGCCCGAGATCGACTTAACAATCATCCTCAATCTGACTTAAAGTCAAAATCAGTGTATCACACATATCCAAGTTCACACTTGAATATGTCCGCATATTATTCCTCGTTCTCTTCAAGATACTAAAGGACATACTAAACTTGCTTTGTTAACCGCCGAATCTAAGATTCGATCAAAGTTGACGTTCAATAACCTGACCATCTCTTACTAGAAAGAGAAACTATCCCATTTCTCTTGATATGAAGATTTAGAGAGTCATTCCTGAGGCATAGGGTAGAACTTCCTCGTTGAATGTTGCATACACAGATGCATCATCTTAACCAATAAGATGGATGGGAAACCAATGACTGATTCTAATGAATTCGACCGAGTCAAACTCTTTAGAATGTTGTCCAAATCTCTGTTCCTGAGAATTGTGGCATTGTCAGATTCTGACTTCAGATAACACACCCATGTTGATTCCAACTGGTGTAATGTTATCCTTCACAAACACTAATATATGTATATATTCACTACTGTACTAAAATTGATATCCAATCTACAAAAGACTTATCAATATTCTGGTCAAATCCACATATTGTAGAAATATATGACTTACAATGACCGAGCGGTTTGCTTTTTATCCACAAAGGACATAAGCCTTGACAGTCATCATGTCATAAGTTCATAAGGCAATACCCTTTTGTTCTGAATGAATCCTGACTCCGTTTGTTTGGCAAAAAAGTCTCAGAGAATCACCTTTATTTTCTGATTTTGAACGAAATCATGCAACACTAAGTGGTAAGAGAGTCCAAGGTCTGATTAACTCTCTACTTCTTAGGGAATTACCCCTAGACCACTCAATCTTTGCTCTGAAAGATAAACTTTCCTATTCATTTGACTCTTTCCCGTGTAGATCCAATTACTCCCACTGGGCCTGAGACGCTCAGGTGGTTCTACAAGAGTATGAACAGAACTAGAGTACCGAACTCCATTCACAGGGTTATGGCTATTAAACCAACCTCTATTATTAGAATCCTATACTGCTCACAAAAGAGCCATAGGTCATCAATCGATCCTCAGACTACAAAGTCCGCAGAACCCGTAATGGGTAATGGATAAACCATACTCCCAATACTTACTGGGTGGATCAAAATTATGATCTAGTTTAGTAGTATTTAGTGTTATCACCAACAACAGATGTTGGATGTGGTCTGATTTTAATCAGTTAGTAACTACCTTGAGTAAACGTACTTCAAGGTTCAAGGTTTTGTTGTTTATGGACTCTATCAGAAAGGATGCAACAGTATAACTGCCCTTCCCGATTTCAAGAATCTAACCTTTATACACAATAGCTTAAAAGATATATCATGAATGGTCATTGACCGAACGTATGCGCGAAATTCCCAGTCTTACCTTCAAGCACCGTGTGCTAAATGCTTATAGTTATGGAAGTGGGGTGAACCGAATCCACACCTTATCCGTAAATTCCAAAGCATATTCTAGGTAGACTTCTTGGTCTTACATTTCAATGTAAACCGTTATTTCGCTTCCAATATCTTTATTGAGTTAAGCAGTGTATTGTAGCACATCTAAAACTATGTAAGGCAATTTAACGGTTTCTCACTTAGTGAGAACATGTCACAATAAGGCAGGCTGAGCATTAGTCTCGAGGACTATGAATGGCCTATTCCAAGTATAGAATACTCTATCTCTATTGAAAACAGAGAAACCTCAAAATATTTTGGATAAACTTACCGGAGTGTTTGAATAGTTATCAGACAAGAAGTCACTACTCGGAAGCTCCTACTAGCTTGTATCTTTCATCACACCCCGAAGATCATCATGAACAAGCTATGTTACTTTTTTATAACCATTATCCTTTCCCGATTGAAAGGAAACTTAGTCATTGAACCTTTGAGACAATATAACCAGACTGGGAGAAAGGAATCACCCTGAGCCAGTCTTCAGGTCTTGTCTTTTAGGGACTATGCACTAACTATGGAATATGAAGAAGGGTTTATCTAAATATAGAAACCAATTGGTTTTAATAGTTCTTAAGATGTGTTTTATACACATATTTCAGCAGTTGTAAGTGGTTTTTGACTTTATCAAACAAAAGTCCGAGTCTTGGATTCGTACTACAAATGGTATATTCAATTTCTATATGACAAACAAACTATCGAATAGAAGGTAAATTCATTCGTTCCAACGAATCTTAAACCGAAAATAAATTTTCCGTGATATCCAAGGATTGAATCCGAGATTCATTTCCTTATATCACTTCCACTATTCTAGCTAAAATTAAATGCCCGTTGTTTACTCTTTTAATCGTTGATTGCACCGCTACCTTGTTCTTCCAAAGAATTTAGCTCGAGAAAATCGCCAAGGATTCATAGGTTGGTGATTCAAAATCACTGTCCTTATCCTATGATTTTCAGTTAATTAATTTTCGGTTCAGCGTTAAAGTTTTCTCAGTTTAGATGACTAACACTTTTAGACATATTCTCCCATTCTTTCAGTGAATGGAAACAGTCTTGAACTAGCGGTTCGTTTGAGTATACACTACTCTTGAACCGTGGGATGTCTATCTCGAGTGTTACTCGTCGGGACTTCTCGGATTTTTTTAATATACCAGAAAAAACAACAAATCATAACATTAAAGCTCCCACTAGTTTATCGGTTCCAAATACCGTCTAACGAGCAATGCTTTATTTTTTATGATTTTCCGATTTTTTCGATTAGAAAATCTTTCGTACATAGTTCCAATGTTTCCAGAAAAACAACAAATCATAGAACTCCCACTAGTTCATCGATTCCAAATATCGTCCAACTAGCGACATTTCATGACTTTCCAGTTTTTCAATTAGAACGGTTACGTGTGTAGTCAGTTACACTTTTCCAATGTTCTAGAAAAACAACAAATCATAAAGCTCCCACTAGTTCATCGATTCCAAATATCGTCCAACTAGTAACACTTCATGATTTTCCGATTTTTCAATTAGAAAATTACTCCTGTAATCACTACACACTCAAAATTCACTAGAAGAATTTCAATGTCCGAAATCACCTTTGATCAAACTAAGTTTGTCTTCCGTTTGACACGAATGACACTAGTGACATACCTATATGTCACTCTGGTTTTTAAAAGGCTTAAGAGGAAATATCTCTTCCGAAAATTAATTGCATTATCGATTAACTAGTTCAACGTCCTAGTTACTTTCCACTTTTTAACGAAGTCAATACTAGTCAATTTATTAATTATTAAGCAATTCAGTAAGGGATATAATGCTGTAAATAAAATGACATATATTAATTCAAGTTTAACACTACTATATAAGTTTATTTTAGGAATTGTAAACTAAAATTAAGTCTACTCTACCATTCCAAGGTTTTAACCTCGCATCTCAGTGCCGCCGTAGGGTAGGTCAAAGAGATGACGGTTAAATCAAGACAATCTCGTCAATGAATAACTTGTGAGAATCGAACATCCCACGAGAATCAAACATCCCTTTATTCATTGACTACCTTCATTTTTTAGCCTAAGTATTATCAAGAATACCCTTGATGAGTGTGACCTACTATATCGGATCTCTTAGGTACGCCCCGAGTGTGCCGTCGTAGGATAGGTCAGTGACCCGACGAGTACCCGGAAATCCTATCCTTTCGGAGACCAAGCCATGAATGTTGATAGGGGTGAACATCATCCTTAGGGGGACGAAATCAAAGCGCCGCGAGGCGTCACCCTTCTCTCACTTACTTGTATCTATGGTAGAGGCCGTGGGGTTGGCTATCGCCTCCCCCGCTCCCACTCAATATTTTGGAAGTGGTGGTGGGTTAACTAACCACGTCATTTGGATGTTAACATAAAAGCACATCAAATCAAGGATTCCGAATGGTGTCGGTAACGTAGGCAAGCCTACCCATCCTATTCGTTGGAACATATGTGACAGTCGGACGAAGTCGGGTCAAGAGAGCCTCATTGAGATAAGAAGGAATCACCCCTCCGCTCGCCAGTGTAGCTTAGTCTTGCCGGACCCCCGTACATACATCACACTAGGAGGGTTAAGTCGGTCGAGCCAAGCTCAGTTGACCACCCAACCTATAGGCGAACCGTTTTTATCCAAGATTTATTGTTCTTTTACCATCATTCAATCTCGTAGACACTACGAATCGAAAATGTGATCTCGTTTGGGCTTTAAGACGGTTCACCGAGAACACACACCGAAAGGCTTGACGATTTCATAACCCGTCCTCGGATCTTTAATTAGTTACTAAATTAATTAATTACCACGTATTAATTAAATTTCAACTAATTACGCGAGTTTGTATACATGCCTATTTTAATTACCAAAATTAAAATTCTACATGTATGCATGGAGTGGATTTATGATATGATCCATGTCATGGCAATTCCGATTTTATATCTATTTTATGATCAAACACATAAAAAATAAATTGCGGAAAATTTAAACACCGAGATGGATCGTTGGTACCCCCGTATCTAACCTATTTTCTAAAGAAAAGTAAAACTAATTCTAAGTCTTCAAATCTCGATACTCGATCTTGATCTTGAAACTTCCGGATCTTCAAAGCTTTCTTGACACGAACCACGAACGACGAGGAGAGGATGCCGTAATATACCAATATATTTTAAATATATCTAAATTATCAAGTTGTTTTATAAAAAAAAACTTTGTTTTTATTTATTTATTAAATTCACGGTTGATCCAAAACTTAATTTGTTTTTTTTTTTTTTTTTATTTTTTTTTTATTTTTATTTTTCATGTCGGCAAACGTGTTAGGTTCTAAAAAAAATGCGCATGCAATACCATGCATACATTAGTGATTTAAGCTGCCGCAAAAATAAAAAAAAAAAAAAAAAAAAAAAAAAGAAGATGATTTTGTGCCGTGACCTAAAAAATTAAAAACAACAAACACAATTTCGGCCTCCTCCCGTTTTACCTTCTTGATGATCTTCAACACAATGATCTTCAACACCATGATCTTCATCTTCTCGAACCCGGATCAAAAATAAATACAAAAGGTTCTACCTTTTACAATTTTTCGCTTGACATAAAATAAATTACACATCCTATACTCAATTGATGCTAATCAAAAGAGCTACAAAATAGATCTACGGGTAAACAATACCAACCCTAATCCATCTCTTCAAACCACAACAATCGCAACATTAAAAAAAATTATTCATGCATCGGCCCCAAAGAAAAAAATTGGGACACAAAAACTAATGTTTTCCACTCCTAGATATAATATTTTATACGTATAAATATAGATCACCAGGCGACTGATACCACTGTTAGTAATATCATCCGCAACGGAAGCGATTTAAGGATCTAGATCTATAAATTACATGTAATAAAATAGCTAGATCTACTCTACAAGGGGGTTGTAGAACATACCTCTTGGATCTCAAAATCCAAGTAGAAGAACCGCAATAGAAAGAATAAAAGATTGTGTGAAGAGCACCACGATCTTCCGTACGTGTGATCCAAGCAACTCCCGGTGGAAGGAAATCCCCGTCTCGAATCCTTCCGATATGCTACCCGGAAAAACCTCCAAGATTTTCCCTCTTTTTTCCCCTTGGCCGAAATTTTCCTTCTCCTCTCTATGAGGTAGAAGTCGAAATTAACTAGTGTGTTTTAGGCTTGGGAGAACTCTCTTTATATATGAGAGTAATCATTGTCCTCCAATGATTTTATTTTGCAAATAAATAAATCCAATAAATAAAAGATAATCCCATAATATTCTAGAACAAATCTAGAATAATCTTTATCTTTATTTCTTACCATAAATATTTATCCAATAAATATGTTGTGCACATGTCTTATTAATCCACAAGAAAAACAATTTCTTGTTCCATAAAACACTAGTGTGGCCGAAAATTTCATCCTCCCTCCTAGGGATGGATTTCGGCCATGACACACACATTGGGCCAAGTTTATGAAAAATGCCTTTTTCACATATTTAATTATTTAGCCCAACTAATTTAATAGTTCACTAAACAATTAATTCACATATCGTTTTAATTAAATTCTAATAAGAACTAAATTAATATTATTAGGATTCGACGTACGAGAATAGCTATGCTATATTGGAGGCACGTCGGGGACCATGGACTAATAATCGGCGGCTTCGATAAATCAAATAAATAATTATCTTACGAACGAATAATTATATTCGATAAATCAATCACGGAATATGCCACCATAATCCCGTGATCGCACTCCTCCGATTATGAGATTATATTTATCTCCTCACGAGAATGATAATAAGCGTCCATTGATATAATCATTACATATGGATTAATCCTCCATAGACTGTTCATTCCAAATCGGGAAGTTACCATTAACCCTTTTCAGAACCTCTTATCCTTATTTACCATTAACCCGCTAGTGATCAATTAATTCATACAACTCACTAGTAGCTAATCAGTGTAATATGAACTCCATAGATCGATCAGTTTCTAGTATTAACAAATAAGGGAACTGGCTATCTACTTCCATAAATGGAAGGAATGGATTCCGTATCTGTGATAACACAGACTATTCACTCAATCCAGTACAATGCTAAGATGGGGTAATTCAGATCACAGACTCAGTGTAATCCTTAACCGTCAAGTCAAACCTCATACTGATTCAAGCAGTTGACTGTGATCACTTCAGGATTAAGATATATCCATAAATATGATCATCGATTGATTTGATAAGACTTCTCGATTACGGAATTATATCGTAAACTCTAATCAAATCGGTCCAGCCCTATATGATATATCTATCACATATAAATGCCCCACAAGGTTCTCTTAACCGAAAGTCCGGATAAGACAATCACACCTATTGTGTTCTGGGCGCATTAATAGCACATTAAAGGAGAGACCTGATACTCTCGATTAACTTCACTACGGGCTATTTGTATTTTAAGTACATCTTCACTAACTCAATCCTCCCGTGTATATCCCATACACTGAGTTAAGTAATTACATAAACGATATATTTTAGGGTTTTCTGTTGTGTAAATACTATTGTCACATCGGTGAATATGAGAAATAATAAATATGCATCATAATATCATTTCATTTATTAAATAAAACAATTACAAAATTGTCTTTCGGGTATCACACCTAACAGCTTTAGCCTCAGTAGACTGAATTACAGCAGTCTCTACCACAATATTGGCAGGGGATTCCTCCAATCCCATCAAAGGTTCCAACCTTTGTCCAGGTCTGATCCTCAACAGCCTGAACCACCTGTTCCAACCTGTATTCAGGTGCTGTTTGTAACTCAGCAACCTAAACCACCTCTTCAACAGGAGCTTGATGGAATATAGCATCATTTTCCTCTAATACTCCTCTAGTATCAGCAACCTTTTGAAACCGATCTGCAACTTGTGACAAGGTTTCTTGAGTGTCAAACCACTCCTGATACTGAGCTGAACTTTCTGAACTTTCAGCAGCTTCTTCAAATACAACAACATCATCATCATCAAGAGTAAATATGATGGCCTCTTCCAAAGATGTTGCTACAGCAAGCTGGTTTTCTAAATCTTCATTAAAAATAGCTCACAGATCTTCATTTAATGAGTCAGCCTGCTGAACCTCAGGATTTACATCAGACTCCACAAATTACAAGGTGTCAGACATACTAACCATCATGTTGTCTCCAATATTTATCCCATCATTGATTAAAGCTTCCAGATCATCTATGGTCAAATCTTCCATATCTTCATCCATATTACCACTACGTTGTCCCTCAGCAGACTTACCAGCATCAGCAGACTGATCTACTGTGTCATCTTTGGATCCCTGTCCTACATCCTCAGTAGGTCTTTCCAATGCAGTGCCACTGGATTGGCCTGGGAACGCAGGGTGATCATTATCAAAATCAGAAGATGATGTATCATCATTATCAGGTCTAGAGTGTGGTTCATTGATCTAGATGCTTGCACTCTGTTTTTCATTTTCAATGAGATCCAGCAGCCTTACTTGTAACTCAGATGTATCAATCAAACCAAGTAAGTTCTCCACACCCAACTTATTAAATAACCACTCGTCAAAGTCAGTCATTGGCTCTGCAACTAATTTCTGTCTCTTATAGAAACCAAATTTCCAAGCAAAGTAGTCCTGAATTTTCTTGATGTTGGGATCTACTTTTTGCCTTCCTGGATTTCTTCTCTCTTCTTTCAAAAGGCATTGTTGGCCTTGTTGGTGCAGATTGCACAGCTTGTTGTCCCCTAAAGGCTTCAACAAGATGGGCCAGTGTATCTATAGAAGATACAAATAGGTCAGTAGGTTCTTCAGATGGTACATTTGTACCTACCACCTCCAACTATTCCACACTAGGTTCCCCATGACTTGCATGTGTATCAGTAGGGTCTGCAGCAGTGCGTTGTTCCCCCTGAGTTGTAGCATCCACAGCAGGGTCATGAACAGTTTGTTGTTCAACAACAACCTCTCTAGCCTCAGTAGGCTCATCACCTTGTACAGGTGCTTCCTCAATAACACTTTCAGCTTCCTTTTGGGCCTCCAAAACCCTTAAATCCTTTCCCTTTCCATGCCTTTTCTTTTGCGCAACCTCCTTCATTCTCTTTGCAGGTTGTTCAGTTTCAAGATCCTTGCCAGCTTTCCTCTTCCTTGAATCTTCTTTTAACTACTCTCTCAAAACTTCAGCAGCTGTTTTCTTTTTTTGACTCTAGCAGGCTCAGCAGCCTCAGCATAAATTGGAACTTCGGTAGATTCAGTAGGGTCTACTGATTGCTGCCTTATCTTCTTAGGCTTTAAGAATTCAGTAATCCTCCTTGTATCAGCAGCCTTTCACTTCTCAGTAGCCTTCTTAGGTGCAGCAGGTTGTGCAACTTGTTTAACCTGCTCACCACCAGCATCATCATCTCCATCATTGTCACTTTCAATCCTTTCAGTATCCAAATCCTCATCATCATCCAAACCAGGGATGAGATAATTGATTTCATTCTTATATCTGGACTTGTTGATCTTTTCAGGTGCCACATCAACAATCTTCAAGTGGTTCAGTATGGCCTGCACCATCAAACCCAAAGGTAGTGTCTTGGACTTCCTGGTTCCCTCTCTGTCCTCTGTAATCACCTTCTTCATGTATTGGACAAAGAATCCTGCCCAATCAAACTTCATACTCTTGCATATAATTATCAGCAAGTCAATCTTGGGTCCAGACAATGTATCAAGGCTTCCATTGAATCCCAGAATGTTTTTGGCAATAATTTTACTCAGCAGATTATACTCCATTTTGATGTGCTTCACATTGATGCTCAGTGTTGATTTAATGGAATTTTTGGTCTTTATTGTATCAACAAACTCCAATCTTGACAGCTCCAAAGATTCAGGGTTGGTAGGAGCATCATTTCCAGGTTCAAACCCGAATATCTCCCTCAGTAGGTTTGATGAAATTCGAATCTCCTGACCACTTACAGTAGTAGTAAATGCCTCTCTGTCATCTCTAATCACAATGTTTCTCCAGAAATTTGTAACATTAGTGTAAGAGATGCTTTCCAATCTCAGATTAATACATCCTCTAATCCTTCAACCCTTCTGATTCTTCATCCAATATTGATAGCTAGTTCAGTCTTGTTAGCATCAACAACGAACCCTCTAACACTTTGGCTCGTTCCAATATGAATATCATTTTTATCCGTCATTGTAGATGAAAAAGATGAAGAAGAAGCTTTCAAATCTGTGTTCACACTGTATATCTTCAGAGAAAAATCGATCTGAGAGTTGTATGTAGCTTCTGCGTGTGTATGTCTATATATAAAGAGAAAGAAAGTGGGTAGAAACTGACAGTCAAGTACTGTACACATACTGTAGCATTAACCATGATTAAAGTGGAATGAATGTGATGTTGCCACGTGTCCCACTAATTGATCCCATAAAGTTGTAACCGTTGGATATTTGTAACCGCAGTTATAAAGATAAGAATAATATCCAATTACTGTTGACTTTCAGTTAAGTTTGACTGTCTTGTAACGTATAACTCAGCAGACTTGAACTCCAGTTGACTTGGATCAGCAGCCTGCTTACAAGAATGGCTCAGCAGCCTACTGACATTGCAACTCTGCTGGTCTTCAACAAGATTAGTTTTGTCCAACTGATAATACAAAGTGAAGTTTAATACCAATGATTGATCTGTCAAGTGAGCTCACCCAATCAGGACAAAGACCAATCCCCTTGGCAACTTTATTTCCTCAATTGTCCAAACTATTTAAGTACATGGAATTGTTGATACCAATGACTAATCTGCTAAGTGAGCTCACCCAACATAGCAAAGACTAATCCCCTTGGTGAATTCTAGTACACTACTGATTATTAGTACCTCAGTCAACTTTTATGATACCAAGTTCAGTTCTTAACTTAGCAAATCTTTCACTATCCAAAGGTTTTGTGAATATATCAGCAAGTTGATCTTTAGTAGGGATACAGAGAACCACCACATCTTTCCTTTCAACATGATCTCTTATAAAATGATGTCTCACATCAATATGCTTGGTTCTTGAGTGCAAAACAGGATTGCTATTGCACTTGTGTTGTCACACATTATAGGAATTTCTCTTTCTTCAATTCCATAATCCCTTAACTATTGTCTTAACCATAATATTTGTGCACAGCAACTTCCAACAGCAATATATTCAGCTTCAGCAGTGGAAATTGATATTGAATTCTGTTTCTTATTGAACCAGGAAACCAGTCTATTTCCCATCAACTGACAGGTTCCTGTGGTGCTTTTTCTATCAATCTTGCATCCTGCATAATCAGAATCTGTGTAGGATATAACTTTGAAGCTTCCATCTTTTGAATATCATATCCCTACTCCCAAAGTTTCTTTTAGATACTTGATAATTCTTTTAACTGCAGCTAAATGACTTTCCTTAGGCTTTGATTGAAATCTTGCACAAACACCTACAACAAAGGATATATCAGGTCTGCTGGCAGTGAGGTACATCAGATTGCCTATCATCCTTCTGTATAAAGTCTGATCAACATCTTTGCCTTCTTTATCTTCATCTAGTCTGATATTAGTACTCATAGGAGTTGATACCTTGGTGCTATTTTCCATGCCAAACTTCTTCAGTAGCTCCTTGGTATACTTTGTTTGATGAATGAAGATTCCATCTTTCATTTGTTTGACTTGTAATCCCAAGAAGTAGTTCATTTCTCCCATCATACTCATTTGAAACTTTCTTTTCATGAGATTAGCAAATTTTTCACATAGCAATTCATTTTCAGAGCCAATAATTATGTCATCAACATAAATCTGTACCAGCAGGGTGCTGCCCCCTTCATTGATTCTGAAAAGAGTCTTGTCAATGGTACCTTTTGTAAAACCATTGTCCACCAAAAATTAAGATAGGGTTTCATACCATGGTCTTGATGCTTGTTTCAAACCATAAAGTGCCTTGTTAAGTCTGTACACTTTATCTTCTTGATCTTTAACTTCAAAACCAGGAGGTTGCTGAACATAAACCTCTTCTTCCAGAATGTCATTCAGAAATGCACTCTTGACATCCGTCTGGTATACTTTGAAGTTTTTATAGGCAACATATACCAAAAATAATCTTATTGCTTCCAATCTTGCAACTGGGGCATATGTCTCATCAAAATCTATTCCTTCGGCTTGAGAATAGCCTTTTGCTACTAGTCTGGCCTTATTTCTTACAATGGTACCAGATTCATCCAATTTGTTTCTGTATACCCATTTTGTTCCAATTATGTTTGCATGAGTAGGCCTTTCTACTAGTGTCCAAACTTGATTTCTTTCAAATTCATTCAATTCTTCTTCCATAGCAATTATCCAATCTGGATCGGATATAGCTTCTTCAACAACTTTAGGCTCTATTTGAGATAGAAAACCAGTAAACATTGCTTCCAATTGTCTTCTAGTCCTTACACCTTGCTGTATGTTCCCAATAACTTGCTCAGCAAGGTGATCCCTTAACCATTGTAAGTCATGATTAGTTTGATTTACAAGAGCTTCATCTTCAGTAGGCTCTGCTATTGCTTCAGTAGGGGGTTCAGCAGATCCTTGAACTGCTTCAGTTGTTGCATCAGTAGTGTTACCAGTAGGTTCTTCGGTAGGGGCAGAGTCAGAAACTTTTAAGTCATTTATCCTTTCCAAAACATCAACACATTCTGGATCAATGACTTGGAGATTCTCAGCAGGTTCTAAAACTTCATCTTCCATTCCAATGAACTTTGGTTCATCAAATACAACATGTATTGATTCTTCATGTTTCAGTGTCATTTTGTTCAGTACCCTGAATGCCTTGCTGACAGAAGAGTATCCCAAGAAGATTCCTTCATCTGATTTTGGTTGGAATGTCTTCAATTGCTCCTTATGATTCAAAATAAAACACTTGCTTCCAAATGGATGTAAATAGGATATATTTGGTTTTCTTCCATTCCATATCTCATAAGGTGTCTTCGGCAGCTTCTTGTTCACTGAGATCCTATTTTGTGTATAGCATGCTGTATTGATTGCTTCATCCCAATATTTTTTAGGTAATAATGCTTCACAAATCATAGTCCTTCCTGCTTCTTTCAAAGTTATGTCTCTTCTTTCAGCAACCCCATTTTTCTGAGGTGTACAAACAGCAGCTAATTGATGCAGCACACCATTTTGCTCACAATATTCTCTAATGACTTTATTGAGAAACTCAGTACCCTTGTATGATCTGATCTTCACTACTGTCAAACTTTTCTCATTTTGCAATCTCTTCAAAAGTTCAGGCATCTTTTGAAGTGTTTCACTTTTCTTGTTCATGAATACTACCCAAGTGCACCTTGAATAATCAACCACAACTACTAGGGTCTACTTCTTTCCTGTTACACTTGTTGGTGTTACTGGTCCAAATAAATCCATGTGCATCAGCTCCAAAACTCTTTTTGTTGATTGCTTAGTCTTTGTCTTGAAGCTTGACTTTGTTTGTTTACCTTGCTGGCAAGCATCACAAATAGCATCCTTTTTGAATGTGATCTCAGGAAACCCAATCACCAACTTCTTTTTCACCAAGTGATTGATATCATCAAAGTTAAGATGATTCAACTTCTTATGCCACAACAAATTCAGTTCTGACTTAGTATGCACAATCAGGTAGGTTTCTGGAACAGTAGTAGACCAATCCACAACATACATGTTTTGTTGTCTTCTTCCAGCCAACACAACTTGTTCACCTCTTTCACTAATGACAACACAGTAGCCTTTGTCAAAAGTGACCTTGTAAACCATGTCACAAAATTGTCCAGTGCTCAGTAGGTTGTATGTCCAGTCCTTCCACAAATGCAACATTCCTGATGGTTAATCCATTCCTCACCAATGTGCCATATCCTCTTGTGTATCCTGGTGTGTTCTTGTTGCCAAAGTTGACTCTAGGACCATCCTTTGCCACATAATTTGACAAATAGTGCTTATTCTTTCTCATATGTCTGGAACATCCACTGTCAAAGTACCAGACACCCTACAAAACAAAGTTAGTGCATTTTAGGTACCCAAAACTGTTTGGGTCCATAGTGGTCAGTGCTAAGCATGACCCTTGGCATATTTCCATAAGGTCTTCTTTGAAAAGTATTATACTTTTGTTCATATGTGTATTCCACACTTCCATAAGATCTAAGATTTGGTTGTGTAGGATTCACATATGCTTTCTGGCCTATTGGTACATAATGTTGTTTGATGTCATTTCTGTTGTTAGAAGAACTAGCATAACCATAGGTTTGCTGTCTATTAGGAACAACCCTGTAATATGGAGTCTGTTGAGTCATCTTCTGATTCTATTGCTGAGGTTTTACCCTAGCATTATGGTTATGCCTATTGTTTCTAGAAGTAGGGGCAGGAATATTCCAATCATCATCAGTAAGGAACAATCTACCTTTCCCCCTGAGATACGTATCCCTAGAATGATTAACATTTTTAGATTTAGGATTCTTAGCCGTGGAATATTTCTAATTTTTACCCTTTTGTGGTCCAGCAGACTTAGCAGCAGGTCTACTATCAATAGGTCTAGAAGGTCCAGCAGTCCTACTTTTGGATTTACCCCTTTTGTTAGGTGCTGTTGACCTCTTTGACTTCTGATTTTGCTTCTTTGAAGACTTCTCAGTGGGCTTTACTGCCTTAGTAACATTTTTGGGAGTTTGATTTTGTGCAGGTACAACCTTAGGACCAATTCTAGTACTAGGTTCAGTAATCTTATTGGATCCACTCTTAGTAGATTGCTGAGTTCCAAATCCAAGGCATGTTCTATCACCATAAGGCTTTCCAGATTTGAATGCAGTAATGGAACTAGATTGTTCAGCAGATTCAGCAGCTACTGAATGTAAAGCAGACTTATGTTGATTCTGTTTCAACATCCTTTTCCTTTCCTTTGAGAGTTTTAATTCAGCTTTTAACCTTTCAACTTCTGTTTGAAGAGCTTCTTTTTCAGCCTTCACAATCTCAT
Source organism: Gentiana straminea (assembly GCA_036785695.1). NCBI lineage: Eukaryota > Viridiplantae > Streptophyta > Magnoliopsida > Gentianales > Gentianaceae > Gentiana > Gentiana straminea. Next base: position 12,266,495 of record JAVUPR010000114.1, on the reverse strand, counting down.
AACCAGATTGTATTTTCCTCAGTTGATTAAGGATAGCATCCAAAGTTTCTTCATTGTCAGAATTTTTAGGATTTGAACCACAAGTTGATTCACAATCGCTTCCAGCAGGAGTATTTATGGATACAGAATTGTATACCTCCTCTGTTTCTTCCATATTGGCCATTAAAGCATAATCTTCTATGTCAGCAACAAGTGCAGTATCATCAGATTCATTTCCTTTTTCTGATTCAACTTCATAGCCTGATTCATCATCAGCAACCATTGCTTTTTTCCAGGTCTTCTTTGCTGATTCTTATTCTTCAGTAGGTCTGGACAATCAGGTCTGAAATGTCCTGGTTTCTTGCAATGAAAACACAAATAATCATTATCTTTCTTGGATTCTTCCTTCTTCTTTTCACTTGATTTCTTTGTGAAATTTCTTAGAGAACCCCTTCCTATTTTCATCATTCTGATTTTCTTGCTCAGTAGGGAAATTTGAACTTGCATCTCATCCAGTAGATCATCTTGAGATCCTGATGATTCTTCTTGATGTGTGGCAGCCAATGCGGTAGTCTTTGGTTCTTCCTTTTCAGTCTCAGGTGCATTTTCTTGCTGAATTCATAAGCTTTGAGATCTGAAAATAACTTGAAGGTGTCCTCTTCATGTAGTCTTCTCATTTCTTCTATGGCAGTAACCTTCATTTTCCAAACTTCGTTTTCAGGTAGGGCTTCAAGACTTTTGTATTGATTTCCTCTTTTGAGTATACTACATTCAGTGGGGTGAGTTCATCCACGATAGCATTGAATATTGACTCCATTTGTTCAATGGTTTCATTTTGAAATCTTGAAACTTCTTTTTGGCTAAACTGATCTTGTTTTTCTTGATAGCATCAGTGCCTTCACAGATTAGTTGTAACTTATCCCAAAGTTCCTCTGCAGTCTTGCAATCCTTCACTTTCATGTACATATTGCTATCCAAGGTTCTGTATATGACATCAATAGCAATATTGTTGAGGTATGCTCTTTTTCTATCTTCAGCATTCCACTCTCTTTTTGGCTTTGGAACATACTGAGTTTCAGTTCCCACGGTTACTGACTTAGTGATCTCCAGTGGTCCATCAGTCAGCAAATCCATCATCTCATCATGTGTTGCAACTAGATAAGCCTGTATATGACGTTTATACTCATCAAATCAATCTAAGGAACACATCAACATAGTTCTAGCATACCGGTTGTTATCCATGATGCAAAGCTTTAAAAATCAGAAACTTGAAAAAGTTTTCAAAGTATTTTCACAAGCACAAGAAGTAGGATTACTTCAGAATAGAAGCACTGCTCTTATACCAATTGTGGGTCCTTTGAAAAGGCTTTGGTTAAGTTTAAAGGGGGTGAATAAACTTAACACTTAAAACTTTTGGATTTAAAAAACTCAGCAAGGTCAGTAGCCTGCGGCGCTCGATGTCTAGCCGACCACTCAGTAGTCTGCTGACAGTAGATTTTACTGAATTTGTTGCAACGGAATATATTCAAATTAAGACTTATTACTTGTTGTTTAAAAAGATTATACTAAGTATTAGATACTCAGTTGTGAAAGTGTGTGTAGTTCAGTTGCTAGTTTCAGTAGGTTGATATGGACAGTAAACTAAATGCAGAAATTAAATGCAGAAAGTAATTAGGCAAATTTTATAGTGGTTCCAGGTGGTGTAATCATGTCAGTCCACTCTTCTCCTGTGATGTTGGAGGAAATTCACTAGAGATCTTTGAGGTTGCAGTTACAAAAATCCCTAAGTTGTCTGTCCTTCACCAATAACTATGGCTTCACAAACTGAATATTTGAAACAGGTAGGATTGCTGCTCTAAAGTATTCCACTGGTCCTTGAAGGGTAGGATTGCCTCTTCACCAGCTCCACCTCAAACAACAGTTCTTGACAACTAAGTGCTTCTCTGTCTTCAGCAGGTTTCTTGTAAAAGAAAGTTTGAATCAAATGAATGATTCAACAGTCAGCAGCTTGATCAGGATGAAATGATCAGCAGCTTGAGGTCTTCAAGTGTGTAAACTTGATGTAACATGATAGCAGATTACACTTCAAGAATTTTATGGATCAGTAGCTTTTAGTTCAGTGTAAGTCAGCAGGGTGAATTTCTTGATAAAAACTTGATAGCTCAAAGTAGATTGTTATTTTTCATCACTTTTCATCACTTGTATCTGAATCAGAGTCCTCTATTTATAGGTAGGAGTCCTGTGACTTATGTTTGAAATTCAACATAGCCATTTCAGATTTGTCCCCATTCTGACTAGCATTCTGTCCCTGTACATAGTACTGACACTGGCAGTTTACTTTTTGACAGTTTCCAGTCAGTCCACCCTTTGACTTGTGTCCATTGGTTAATCCTCTAAATATTTCCAACGTTCTTTTAATCTTGGCCATTGATTTATTGATAATATCAAGGCTTGTAATCCATCCTTATCCTTGTAATCTTCCAATTTAACCTTTGAATAAATCGAGATTTATACTCAGTAGATACATGTGTATATTGGTCTGCTGATGTACATTTCAGCCAGCTTTCTTAAGTTTATAAAACACTTCAGCTGATTTCTTTTCATCTAACTTCTTATTATGAAGTTAAAGTACACCATTTTGATCATAACCAAGTTCCAATCACCACTTAACTTATGGAACTTAGACCTTGTACACAAGGTATATGTAAGCAGTTTAGGTCATCACAGACTTTCCTAAATTCTGATTCCATATCCTTGACATTAATTACTAAGTTTGATCCCTTATCCTTCAATAACTGAGTTTGAACCCTCAGCCTTCAGTCTTCAGCAGGTCCCTAACTAGTCAACTAACCTAGTTACCTTACTGACCTAGATAAGTCTGCTGATAAAGTCAGCTGACCTAATTAAAATGCTTGTTTGATCAAACCTATACAAAAATCAAACTCTAATAAACCTATACATTTGATCTAGACACCTTTTTGCCTTTGCTATATAACAGCTAGTCTGACACTCATCAATAAAACTTAAAATAAGTCCAACAAAGACCAACGTGATTATTCAGCGAAAATCAAAGAAAACATACGTAGTCAGGCATTCAAAGGACAGATTTTAGTGTTTGTTCATCTAAGACTAGGAAATATAAATGTTCTAGCTTACTGAGGATGAGACACATAGAATTTCTTCGCAAAAAATACTCAGAAAATCAATGCTAAATAGGTATACATAGCAAGCAAAACATGTTATGAAGCGAAAGTGAAGCAAAGTCAAAAGATTCACCTTGTTTCCTTGGAGAAATTGGGTAGAAACTTGAATATGAGCCGGAAAAACCTTGAAGCCTAGCCAGAAAAATCTTATGCTCAACAGAGCCCTCAAGCAGTTTGCCGTAAACATCTTTCCTGAGAATGCTTGAATCTTTGAAAATTATTCATGTGAGGGAGGAACCTCCTTTATATAGGTGCCAAAACGAACGGACGCGTTCTTCCAAAATTAGAAATCATTATGACTATTGTTATTGAAACATGCAACCCTATCAAAAGATGTGATAGACCCCAATGGCTATGACAAGCCCTGGCACTTATGTCAGACACGATATCAAGTAAATGCTCTTCAGCTCGCCCGATACAGATATTTTTTGACCTCCGGTTCACCGTAACATCACCAATGGAATTTCAACAAGGCTAACTCGGCTAGGTCACTTTATAACGTAACGTCAAACAACCCACTTTCCACCCCGGTCGAAAAATATATGTCCGGTCGCTATATGCATGGAAACATGTGGCTATATTCCCCCAAGCATAATACAACCAAGACCGGTAATTATATGCATGGCACCTGGTGGCCATTCACCCTCAGGCATGACGAACTCAACTCCGGTTTTTATATGCACGGGACCAAGCGGCCTTTCGCCCTCGATCATGACGCACTCAAGTCTGTTCTCTTTATGCGTGGCACCCTGCGCCCATTCACCCTCGAGCATGATGCTCAAGTCCGGTTGCTATATGCACGGCACCAGGCGGTTATTCGCCCTGAAGTTTTTCTTAATTTTTTAAAAATAGGGCTTACAATACATAGGAAAAGCCGTGTGCAATGAAACTTCAAGCACGCCTTGGGGAGAGGTGTTTACTTCATTAGTATAATGACAAAATTATCTACTCCATCCGACTAGTTCTGGTTCGAATCCCAGGAATTCTGACTTGATCCTTTGAATTTGTAAAATATTCAAATACAATAGATCTACATAAATGTTGGTTGACACTAGCATATAAGTCATGTTATACTATTGAATAACAAGCCTTCTATTTTCGATTTGTAGAGAATATAATGCATAATGCATCCAAGTCCGGTCTCTATACGCACAACACCGTGCAGTGATTCGCCCTCGACCATTACGCATCCAAGTCCGGTCGCTATACGCACGGCACCCTGCAGCCATTCACCCTCGAGCATGACACACTCAAGTCCGGTCGTACACGCCCGGCATCATAGGCATTTGCCCACGTGCATAACTCATCCCAAAAAAATAGAAAACGGCAAACCAAAATGGTAATTTACTCCATGACTTATTCATGTGTGTGATCTGTGTGCAATGCACTACTCCTAGCAATTGGACTAGGTCTATCGTAGCAGAGTATTGGCAAGTCACGGTCGAATCTCATAGAGACTCATAAGATACGTTTAATTTAGATTGAGTGTCATAAAAACCGTCTACGACCAACTTTGGTGCAAGAACATAAACAATGGTGCCAATAAACACGCAAGATTATACAAGTTCAACAAAAGCACACAAGAGTTTATAATGTATTAGTCTAACTACGAGTTATTAGTTATTTCCCCCAATATATGAGTTGATCTACCCCGTGATGAATTTTAGATCTTTAACAGCTACGAGTGCTAATCTCTAATATTACACTACTTTCATTGAAAGGACAGTAGGTGCCTATGTGCAATTAACCTTCTTCATTGGTTGTATCAATTCACATCAATAAGAATTAGGACTAGCTGGATCAAGACCGAAGACCTCCCTAAGCATCTATCGTGGATTGACTAGCACGTTCCTTAGGATCGATCAAGACAATGTCCGAACTAACACTTCACTTTATCGTATTTCATGTTAATTTATGATGACATGAAAATAGTTGATCAAGATACAAACATGTATAGTAAATCTGTCGATCAGACGTAGCTGGCGCCGATTATCATGAAAAAGGATTTACTAGGTATTCGGATAACGATAAAGATCATCGCTGATATGAAGAACGCAACCTCTATTTCATAATTTATTCACCAATGATTCAGATCTATTCATGTATGGGGTAAAATAAACTAACTACAACATAATTAGAAATAAAAATAACAATCAAAGCATACTAATCACATAGAACAACGACATATCTATATCTAGAGAAAGCCAAAAAAATCTTACCCTCGAAGATGAGCGTAGATCTTCCTCAGATATCTCCCTAAGAGGCGAATCCGTCAGATCTGTGACTAGAACTCATAAAAAAAATTAATGAAGAACAAAGAACTTTTATTGCATAGAACATGTAATATTTTTGGTACAATGAAAACTGAGGCCGATGCCTCTTATTTAGTCAAAAAAACCGACTTAAAAACCCTAAAAACAACCCCTCGTCCAAGAAAACACGCTTTGGAATGTTCTTGGTGCTCGATACGTTGGCGGGCGCTCCCGGTATATCGAGGTCATTTTTGTACTTTTTCTTATTCCGACTTAACTTGGAAGGTTCTGGAATACCCTAGGTCCGTTCCTTTCATCGGCCCACATTATAATCCGTCCTTAACTCGTTGCCCAACTTTCGTTTCTTGATAATAATCCAATAAAACAAGAAATGATACCAATTCCGGATAAAATAATTCAAAATACCAATTACTTGTCCCGTGAACCCAACATACCGCATTCAGCACAAATGGTTCACATTTAAAGGCCAAAACAACTATTTTTAACTCATAATGGGTAGAATGTTGATGCCGTAGGATATACTATTTTAACCGTCATCAACTACCCCTACTAGCCCTTTGCTCATCCTCGAGCAGAGTATCAAAGCGGAATGTACCTCCAAAAACAATCACCACTAACTATCATATGTTCAGTAAAGATTTCAGGCAGAACATAGGTCATGTAACACTCCATAAGCTCCCCATTAATCATTACTTAATAATGAATCAATGTGTCGTATGATAAATTGTCTTGATAGTGCATTCGTGAAAAGAATCAAGTTATATTAACCTCAAAATCTCAACTTACCTATGCATACACTCGCTCTTCTTGCCTTTAGACTTAGTTACACAACATGAATCCTTAATCAGACCGGGCGGACTTGGGGACCGAGTACTACTCAAAGTGCCTCGTTTGATTTAATTTTGTGCGAGGGTCGTGCGTCTTATGCTCCGAGTTTGCTTCCCTCGCTGCCTTTATGCTTTTTGCGTTTATTTTTTCTTTTTTTCTTAAATATTTTTTATTTTTTGGCAGATTTCTCTCTAATTTTTTTCCTCACTCTCTCACAAGCCCGTTTGGTCCCGTTTTTCCTTTTGTTGGCGGTCAGGTTGCTTTCCTTGTCCTCCAAAAGTTAGTTAAAGTATATACACAGACAAATAACGACTCCCGGTTGAAATAACTCATCACCTAATCTCAAACATTTCTCACTCAGATTGTGTACTCAAATAATTAAATGCAATGGTAAGATCACAATTCATAAGTCACTACTTAATGCAATATAACACATGCTCATCCTTCCATACTAAATTGAATATGAAATAGCTAGCTTCAAATCATTCTCGGGCTCTTTTTCTACCGATTCCTTACTCAAGACGTTCAATAGGCAAGCAAAAAATAGTGTAAAATTTTCAAAATTATCAAAATTATTTCATGTTTCACTTTTAAAATTTTCAATTTCAAACTAAGACCTACTACCCCGCTTATTATAGACATTGTCCCCAATGACTAATAATAAGCGTATGGTCTGTTGAACGTCGTTCAACTCCTTTCTAGCATCTTGTAGTCTTTGAGCAATATCACTAAATGCTGAATAAATACTCCTTCAAAGGTCTCTTTAACTTCTTCGATCTTTTTTTCTTTTCTTTTTTTTTTTGCAAAAAGATACCAAACTGTTACCCTCGACATCACACAGATCCAAACTATATGCATAAAATCAAGATATCTAATCCATAATTTCAGAAACTCAAATGGCATTGGGCCTGAATTAAGTTCCGAGCAATGAATATATTGCAAGTGTAGAATGATCAGAAATAAGCTGTTCCATGACATCCACCAGAAATAGAAAAGGTACTTAGCTCTTGAATATGTCGTCTGAGTCAAGTACTAAATTATGGATCATAACCATCATGAATCGGCTCCTAGGTTATCCATCTTCCAAGGAATCACCTGCATTTCAAACACCTCCAAAAACTTTGTGTAACATGCGAAGGGAAATAAGAAAATAAGGTGGCTGTAATTGTGTATACCTAAAGAATACACAAAAACAGTTTAAGCCACATTATTCTTTATTGACCTAAGCAAGATGCGAAAACTTTAACAAGGGATCACATGAGAATCGCTAATGATAAAGCCACATAGATCTAGAGTTAGATGACAAGGATCTATGTGATAATAAACAAAAAACTCGATTGTCATGCTACTTTATTGACTCAATGATTCAAAAAAAAAATAATAACCAAGGGTTTATCAGAAGTAGTTCTGGATTTATAGTCACCAGCTCGACTGTACTTATAGGGCTCCTTCACTCGTAAATCGGGTCATCCAACATAAAAACTTCCAATTCGGCGTCGTACTTGCACTCTAGGTAATGCTTTAGCCTATGACCATTTGATGTGTATATCCTCCCAGAGTGTTTATCATTTACTTCACATGCACCTGAATTGAAGACTTTTGTGATGACATATGGTCCAAACCATCTAGACTTCAACTATCCTGGAAAGAGAAGAACAAGCGAATTATACACCAACCCTTATCTCCAACGTTAAAGGTGCAGTTCAGTAACCTCTTATCATGTTGGCGCTTCGTTCTTTCCTTATAAATCTTTACATACTCATACGCTTGAAGTCTAAGTCCTCTAATAGATTCAATTATTATAATCTATTTTCTCCGGCTAATCTTTCATCCATATTTAAGAACCAAGTAGCCCAAAAGGCAGGATGCTCTAGTTCAACCGGTAAATGACACACTTTCCCAAACACTGTCATACACGGTGAAATCTCAATGGTGGTCCTGTAAGCAGTTATGTATGCCCATAGAGCGTCGTCTAATTTCAGAGACCAGTCCTTCCTTGTGGGATTCATAGTCTTCTCCAAAATCCTCTTGATCTCTTCATTCGTGACTTCCACTTGTCCACTCGTCTGGGGGTGATATGTTGCTGCAATATTACATCGCACCCCAAACTTCATCATCAGCATTTCAAACAACCTATTACATAAATGGCTCCCTCCATCACTAGTTATGGCTCTTGGTACCCCAAACCTCGTCAAAATATTCTTTTTTAGAAATCTCAGGACAACCCTTGAATCGTATGTAGGTGAGCCCAATGCCTCCACCTATTTGGAGACATAGTCGACTGCTACCAGGATGTAACAATTTGATTTCAACGATGTAAAAGGTCCAACAAAATCAATTCCCCATACATCAAATAACTCCACCTCTAAGATATTGTGCAGTAGCGTCTCATTCCGCTTCGAAATGTTACCAGTCATTTGACAGAATTGACAGGCTCTAGTAAACTCATAAGCATATTTAAATATTGTCGGCCAGTAAAATTCACACTGCAGTACATTCGCTGATGGCTTATCTGGCCCATAATGGCCTCGAACTTCCCTTGAATGCAATAGCTCAGTACACTTGGAATCTCATCATCATGGACACATCTCCTCAGAATTTTTTCAAGTCACATATTATATAAGTAAGGATCATCCCAATAGTAATGCTTTAGATCTATAAAGAACTCATGTCGATGCTAGTGAATTCTGGTGGTACCATAAGATATTTCACAATATTTGCAAACCAAGGGTATACCTTCCCCACTCTTGATATGGTGTGTCTGGACTGAGATTCAACTGGAGCGACTACTTGAACGGAAAAAAGTTGTTCATCCGGAAAAGATTCATGAATTGCAGTAGTTTGCTATTCTTCAAACATTGTTAATCTCAACAGGTGGTCATCCATCTGGTTCTCAGAACCTTTCTTATCCTTAATTTCAACATCAAACTCTTGTAAGAGTAGAATCCATCTCAAAAATCTCGGCTTGGAGTCTTGCTTGGTAGAAGATACTTCAAAGTTGCGTGGTCCGTGAAATCTGTGACTTTAGATCCTACAAGATAAGATCTGAACTTGTCAAATGCGAATATCATAGCTAAGAGTTCTTTCTATGTAGTCACATAATTCTTCCGGGCACTATTGAGGGTACAACTGGCGTAATAAATCGGTCGAAAAATTTTCTCCTCTCTTTATCCCAAGGCTGTTCCAACTGCCGTATCACTTGCATCACACATTAGCTTGAAAGGTTTATTCCAATCCGGTGCTACCAGAATTTGGGCAGTAATAACAATTGCTTCAGTGTGTTGAATATCTCCTTGCATTCTTCTCCAAAGACAAAAGGTACATCTTTTGCAAGCAATTCAGTCAAAGGTTTAGAAACCTCAGAGAAATCCTTTATGAACCTCCTGTAGAATCCTGCATGGCCAAGAAAGGCTCGCAATATCTTTCAGTTTGTTGGAGGTGGTAACTTCTCTATGACCTCAATCTTTGCCTTGTCCATTTTCATTCCTCTCTTTGAAATCTTAGTACCTAAAAAAATTCGTTCAGTGACCATAAAATTGAATTTTTCCCAATTAAGCACAAGGTTGGCCTCTTCACATCTTCTCAGCACTCTACTCAAGTTATCCAAGTACGCATCATAGCTATCTCCAAAAACCGAAAAATCATCCAAAAAAATGTCTAGAAAGTCTTCCACCATGTCCGCAAATAATCATGTCATGCATCTTTGGAATGTTGCTAGAGCATTTGATAATCCAAAAGGCTTGCGGTTATATGCAAATGTCCATATGGGCATGTGAAAGTAGTTTTCTCGTGGTCCTCCAGGGAAATGTGTATTTGGTAATAACCAGAATACCCGTCTACAAAACAGTAAAAGGCATGACCACTTAATCTCTCCTACATTCGGTCGATAAAAGGTAGTGTTGGTCCCTTGGAAAGGCTAACACAAGTTTAGAGGGGGTGAATAAACTTGTCCCTAAAAACTGGATTTTAGACTTTTATAATTCAGTTAAAACTTGTGCGGAGTTAAGCTAACTTCATTGAGTCTAAGACAGAAATTGACCTATCCTTAACTGAGTTAACCGGTAGCGGATTAAATTAAGCCTTTGTAAAATATGAGTTATCAGTTAATGTGCTAACTTGGTTTCTGGTGCTTGCTGAGTATGTGAACTTAGATGAATATAACTATTATGCATTAAGTAAATGCGTAAAGTAAATAAACAAGAATTGTAGAGGTTCCTGGTGGTGTAATCCTGACAGTCCTCTCTTCCCCTATGATGCGGAGGAAAATTTCCACTAGAACTTTTGAGATGGCCCAGTTACAAAAAGTTCTAAACTGATAGTCCTTGACTAATCCCTAGCTTCACTATCTAAACACTTGTAGAACAGGTGGGATGGCTGCTCTTTAATTGTTTGAAACACTGGTCCTTGGAGGGCTGTCTTGCCTCTTCACCAGGTCATCACAAACACAGTCTTCCTGACTGCACTCAACTGTCCTTCACACCTTCTTGGTGTTTCACAGTCTAAACCATTGATAAAATCAAAGTTGAGACTTGAATCAATAACAATGATTCAATTGTGATTTGAGCTTCTCTTCTAGATATAAAAGTTATGCACGTCTCTGTATTTCTTCAAATGATTGATCTTGATCTTCCTTTGAATGCTTAGAAACACTTGAAGAAATATCTTGATCTTGCAATTAAGTATGTAGCAGAAATTCTTTTTGATTACTTTCCCCCTTAATTTTATCTTTCTTGACTAGATAGATTCTTAGAATTCCACACTCTTCTTGTTGTAGAAGAGATCTATTTATAGGGGTTTCTCTAACGGTTAGATCATTAGAATTTGAATCCTTATAGACGTTAGGGGTCCTGCTTTTCTGTATGTATGTCAGTGTCCTTTCTGACATTCATAACGGTCTGATCCTTCATCAGTTTTGCTTACTTCCAGTTCTAAAACTGATTCAATAGGTCTTGGTCAGTTTCCAGATTTCAAGAGCATTAACTGAGTTTTTACTCTTCTTCAAAATCTCAGTACTCTATCCTTCATCTGATTATTATTGACTTAATCAGAGAACACATTGATCATCTAAGATATCATTGTCCTTATAATTCTTAGTCCAGCATACAATATCTATAAAGTCAGTTCAAGTCATCACAATCTTGCCTGAAGTCTAACTTTATAGTCTCGACTTAGTCTTCATAAACTGAGTTTGAACCCTCAGTTCTTCAGTCTTCAATAACTGAGTTCGAACCCTCAGTTCTTCTCTCTTCTAGATAAGCCAACTGACTATGTGTTCTTCAGCAATCTTACCTTCTTTAGTTCTTTTATAACAGAGTCTGATCCCTCAGTTACGGTTGAAGTACTCTTGATCAAGTTCAGTTGGGAAATCAGTTCAATAAGTCAGTTTCTCATTTTCTCAGTTCTGAACCTAGAACAATTACAGTGATTGTCTGATTAACTTATACAACTATAAGACTCTATTAAATCCTATACAATGATTTCTAGACATCTTTTTGCTTTGCACTATAATAGCTAGTTATGACACTTCATCAATAGGGTTTAAGAACAATAACTGATTAAGTGATGAATCATCATCAAAACATAAATTTTATTTCCAACAGGTAGTGAAAATGACCTTTTCGTGTCACATCGTTCAATTTCCTAAAATCAATGCAGACTCGGTGTCCAGTAATCAGTCTTACAGGGATCAACTCATCAAATTCATTAGGTTGTACAGTGAATCCTCCTTTCTAGGGTACCACGTGAATCGGGCTTACCCACTCACTATCAGCAATCTGGAAAATGATTCCTATTTCCGGCATCTTGATTATTTCTTCCTTCACAACATCCTTTAACTAAGGCGTCAACCTTCTCAAAGGTTGAGCAACTGCTTTCTTCGCTGGGTCTATAGAAATCTTATGCATACAAATAGAGGGGCTGATCCCTCAAATATCTGCAATGGTCCACCTGAAAGCTCCCTAATTCTCTCTCAGTATTCTTACTAGTTTCTCCTCCTCTAAAGGTGATAACGATGCCAAAATAATCAGGGAGAGTGTATCATCTTGTAATATACGTACTTCGGGTGAGAGGGCTAATGTTTAAGCATTAAATTTCTTGGTGGCTCTTCCAACGATGACTTCAGTGTCTTTCCAGTCAACTGCAAATCAAAGAATTTGTACCATGAGGGTCTATGAATGGGTCCTTTATATCCACAGAAGATACATGTTCTACTTCTCACGCACGACCTTCACTACACTCAGGCCAAACCTTCTCCTCACTTTCCTCTTCTTCTTCTTTCAACAGCAACGTCTCCGCTACTTCATGTTCTATTACCAATTGTTGTTGTAACTTCAAAACAAGCTCATCAATGTCATCCATCATATAACATGCTTCTCCATCATCCTTGGTGTACCCCATCGTCTTCAACACATTGAAGAGCACACAATCTTCATTTACTCTTAAAATCAATTCTCCTTTATGGACATACATCAATGTCATACTAGTCACTAGGAAAGGTCTTCCTAGGATTAATGGAACATCATAATTAGATTCCATGTCCAGCACAACAAAATCCACAAGGAACACAAACTTATCAACTTTCACCAAAACATCGTCAACAATTCCACAATGTTGTTTCATAGACCTATCGGCCAATTGAAGGTTTATTGATGTCTCATTCAATTCCTTTATGCCTAACTTATGAGAAATGGATAACGGCATCAGGTTGACACTCGCTCCTAGATCACATAATGCTTTTTTTGGCATACTCCTCCCATGGTACAAGGTATGAGGAAGCTAACAGTTTCTTTACACTTACGAGGCAGTCTGCATTGCAAAATTGCTGAGCATTCCTCGTTTAGGAAAATAGTCTCAAGGTCTAACAACTTCTTTTGATAGAAAGCGCTTCTTTCAAAAACTTTGTGTACTCTGGTATTTCGGTCAGAGCTTCTACCAAAGGTATATTTACCTGCAACTTTTTAAACATCTTTATGAACTTTTTATAATGAGCATCATCATGATTTGGTTTTGACATCCTAGGGGTATAGGGTAAAGACGCATTATTAATAGTCACAGTTCATGAAGATTTACCTGATGCTTGCTCCTGCTCTCCCTGCTAATCTGGTGAATTTGCAGACGCTCGATATATCGGTGGCGTACTGTGTTAAATCGGGTCCCTATCTCTCCAATTATGTTGCGTTCTGCTCACTTCTGCTCTCTGGTTCTTCTCTGATAACTGGTCCGGGAAATTCCTTTGTGTTCCTTCTCATAATGGCATTCACGTCCTTCGGGTTCTTCTCCGTATTACCAGGAAATCCTCCCGGAGGATGAGCTGACACTTGTTCGGCGATCTGCCCTACTTGGTGCGACAGATTCTGTACTAAAGTTTCCTGATTGGTCAGTCTTGTGTCATTTTTTTGATAATACGTTGCGAAATTTGCACTAAGCTCGCTCATGGTCTTCGTCAATTGACTGACACTCTCAGTCACAGTTGAGGTCATCTTGTCCATAGCCGCTTCCCAACTACCGGACTTATTTGATTGAGGCAGAAAACTTCCACTTTGCTTTGCTCCACCATCAAGATTACAATATGTGAAACTAGGGTGGTCGGGAGAGCCCGGGCCATATCAGCCCCCATATGGATTTCATTGCCTTCCCAGATAATTCACGTCTTCAGTGTTGGATGTCTCAATCCCTAGGAACTTTTCTACCTTAGCTATGTGTTCTTGCATGCAGTCCATCTTCTCATTTATCACTAGAAACTGGTATAAGATTTGTTGAGAGGTGTCCTCTCTAAATATGCCTTCAGCTGCATCTACAATCTCAGTTTGGTGTGTCCCCCACTGGCTTCTAAGTGCTATATGTTCCAACTTTTCTTCATCTTATTCTGGTGATAACAACACAAAACACCCATTGCTTGATGCATCAACTCTCGTTTGTTCACACGGCCGCATTCCGTGATAGAAATTATGCATTCGTACGGGCAAAGTGATATCATGGTGAGGTCATCTCGGTTGTGCTTCTTTAAATCGTTCCCATGCTTCCTCAAAATTTTCATCCGGCTTCTGCTTGAAATTCATGATGTCTTGTCTCATCTGCAATGACTTCCTAGGTGGACAGTACTTTTTCATAAACTTCTGTTGTAGGTTTGTCCAAGATTGGATAGATCCTGCTGCTAGAGACAATAGCCATATCTTCGCCTTATCCTTCAGTGTAAAAAGGAAACTACTTAAGCATGATATTATCTTCAGGCACTCCTACTGGTTTGACAGTGCTGACTATCTCCAAAAAGTTGGTGATATGTACACTTGGATCATCGTTTGGCACTTCACGAAAAGTGGTATAGTTGGTCACCATCTATATAAAGTTTGGCTTTGGATGAGAGACCTCGTCCGCATTCTCAGATTAAACAATTGCTGGCACGATTTGCTCAAGCGGTAGCATGGCATAGCTCAGTAGAGTTCTTATGTCTGCTAGTATAACAACTCTTGCTCCATTCCTTCCTCCTTTTGTTGCATTCTTCACGCCTCTTACATTCTGTGCCATCGTCTCGTCTGGATCTTCTAGAGGTAATATCTCCTCGTCCCTATCCTTTTCACCTACTTCGTGCTAAATTACTTCGTCACCCAGCCTTTCAAACCTCTCTCTAGCTTTCTTTAACTTTTGCTTCGCAAACTTTTCAATTTCAGGTATGAATCGCTCAAGTTTAGCTGTTGAACTCTTTGTTGTGTACTGCAGGACACAAAAAGAAAAGAAAATTTTAGCTACTTGCCTTGGCGGTTGTTACACTCTCCTGGCAAACTCAAAAATCACAGACTCTGACTATTGACTAGACAGTGAAGAAACGGAGACGATTTTGTTGTTTCTGGAATGCTCGATATATCGGCGGCGTACCATGCTGAATCGAGTGAAGTTTTCCAGAACCGAATAGAACAGACATTGTTATGACTCAATTATTCATAGATAGACTAAAATAGACACGTTTAATTGACTCGATAATTATACAAACGTTAAACAAACCCTCAATCTTAAATTAAAAATATTCTTGACACGAGTCCCCGGCAACGGTACCAAAAAGGTTGATCCGCGTGCAATGCACAACTACTAGGAATAAGACTAGGTTTATCATAGCAGACTACTGGTGAGTCAAGGTCGAATCCCATAGAGACTCGTAAGATACATTTAAATCAGATTGAGAGTGACAAAAATGGTCTACGACCAACTACGGTGCAAGAACATAAACAATGGTGCCAATATACGTGCAAGATTATGCAAGTTCAACAAAAGCACACAAGGGTTTCTAGTGTATTAGTCTAAATATGAGTTATTAGTTATTCCCCCCAATATATGAATTGATCTACCCCGTGATGAATTTAAGATCTTTAACAGTTACGGGTGCTAATCCCTAATATTACACTACTTCCATTGAAAGGACAGTAGGTGCATATGTGCAATTAACCTCCTTCGTTGGTTGTATTAATTCACATGCAATAAGAATTAGGACTAGCCGGCTCAAGACCGAAGACCTCCTTAAGCAGCTATCATGGAATGACTAGCACGTTCCTAAGGATCGATCAAGACTATGTCCGAACTAACACTTCACTTTATCGTCCTTCATGTTAATTTATGATGACATGAAAATAGTTGATCAGGCTACAAACATGTAAATTAAATATGTCGATCAAACATAGTTGGCACCGAGTATCATTAAAAAGGATTTACTAGGTAATCAGATCTAGCGATAAAGACCATCGCATATCTGAAGAATGCAACCTCTATTTCATGATTTCTTCACCAACGATTAAGATCTATTGATATATGGGGTATAATAAACTAACTACTATATAATTAGAACTAATAATAACAATCAAAGCATATTAATCACATAGAACGACGACAGATCTACATCTAGAGAAAGCCTGAATATCATACCTTCAAAGATGAGCGTAGATCTTCCTCAGATCTCTCCCTAAGAGGCAAATCCGTCGGATCCGTGACTAGAACTCGTAAAGAAAATGAATAAAGAACTAAAACTTTTATTGCATAGAACTTGTAATATTTTTGGTACAATGAAAACTGAGGCCGATGTATAGTCAAAAACCAACGTAGAGAACCCTAAAAACTACCAGTCGTCCAAGAAAACGAGTTCTGGAAGGTTCGCGGTGCTCGGTCCGTCAGCGGCCGCTCCCGATATATTGAGGTCATTTTCGCACTGTTTCTTCTACCGACTTAACTTGGAAGGTTCTGGAATACCTTAGGTCTATTTTCATCTGCCCACTTAATCCGTCCTTAGCTTGTGGCCCAACTTTCTTTACCTTAAAATAATCCAATAAAACACAAAATAATACCAATTCTGGATAAAATAATTCAAAACACAAAATACATGTCTCGTGAACCCAACATATCACATTCAACACAAATGGTTCACATTTGAAAGACGAAACAACTATTTTTAGCTCATAATGGGTAGAATGTTGATGCCATAGGATATTCTATTTTAACCGTCATCAGTGTGCACCATGTATAAACCAAGGAGTAGGGGGCCATTGATACACCAAGCCCGGAAAAGATTAAGCAGATTCACATTAAGCCTCTGCATGGGCCCAATACGAATAGGGTCATCGGCCCAATAAGTTTGCACCTTACTAAGCCGGACCAGGCAGGGTACAATATAGCTCACCTCGGGTCTTTACGATACGATCCTTTGACCAAAGCAACTAGCGTTGATCAGCAAGGCTTTCAGCCGGTCCTTTACAGCTCGGCACGAAACACTGGGGGGCCAACCTGCTCACCTTCAGCTCGCAATCCACCAGCTCATGTCAAGCCCACTAAATTAGGCAATAGGATTCCATGGACGACGGTTACAGGCGAAGAACCCGTTGTGATTACAAGCAAGCTCACCAACTCAGATGCTGCCACGAAAACCACACAGTTAATTACATTTAATTATGCTTTAATTACCGTCATTGATAACCGCCGACTCTTAGCCCTATAAATAGCGGCATTTATACCCTGGAAAGGACACCTGATAATTTATTCAAGCATATAATCTCTGACAATTCGTTGACAGTTGAGCTCACCCATTTTAACCTTTATTGTCTTTTCGATTTCCTTCATATCTTCATATTTTCTTCATCTTAAGCTTTAGCATTATCATAGTGTTCTTGAGCACCACCACATAATCACCGGAGAAATCACTCACTTTAGCTAGATATTCATCGTTTAATCAACCAAACTCATTTGTGATACGCTCTGACCGTATCTACTGATTAATGGGGGACTCATGGACTTTTGGGTGATATGTGTTTAACCTGAAATCTTTATTGAACATTTGGTAGTTAACGGGGATTGTTTTTGGAGGTACATTCAACCTTGAATCTTTGCTCGGGATGATCAAAGGGCTCATTAGAGGGTAGTTGAAGATGGTTGAATTTGTATATGTTAAGGCATCAAATTTACACTTATTATGAGTTAAAATTAGTCATTCCAGCTATAAAACATGAGCTATCAGTGTTATTTACTTTCAATGAGGTTCATGAGCCGATAATTCGATATTTGTAACAATTATTCCTAAAATTAGTAGTATTTTGTGTGTTTTTGAATTATTTGCAGGAAACAAAGTAGCCCGGGTGTCAAGGAAAAATATATGGAGCGGAAATGTTGAAGAATCGGGCATAAGGAAGTCCAGATGAGTCCAAAAGTAAGCCATTGTAGAGAAAAGAGCGAAAAAGCGTGCGCCGAGGCTAAGCCCATGTCACGGCAGCGAGATCACGTTTACGTAGGTTTTACGCACTTTCTTGGAGGAGAAGTAGGTTTAGGGTTTTAGAGTCGGACTAAGTCATCCATAACTACTATAAATAAAGGGCAGCAGTCCCCAACTACAATGTACCCAAGATTCCATACAATTGTTATGCAATAAAAAGTTCTTCACTTCTTTATATATTTCTTATGAGTGTTCGTCACGGATCTGACGGATTCGTAGCCTACGGAGTGATTCAAGGAGAGAGATCCACGCTCGGTTTTGAGGGTAAAGTCTCTTCCGCATTCTAATGTAGATTTGTTGTGTTTGTTTTGGATTGGTTTTAATTTTGCATTAGTCCTGCTATGTAGTATTTAAATTATTTCCCCAGTTATGGATGAATCTGTATCGTTTGGTGAAGAAAACATAGAATATAGAGTGTGCCACTTTCGCCGCGGCTGTCTATACCGCCGTGGAGGTGCTCCTAGTAAAATCATATTCTATGTAATCGGCACCATCTACCTCTGATTTTTTTGTTTTAATTTACATGTTGTTAGCATGGTCACCTCAATGCATGTCTTCGTAAATTAGCCTAATGGAACGTAGTTTAAGTGCTTGTTAGGACATAGATTATCAATCATTATGTTACAGTATAAGTGCTGAAGGTAATGTTGAGTGCAGTCTGCTGAGGAACTTGGTAGACCACATGAAGACTACAGCCTGCTGAGTTGTTTTGTACAAAAAATGGTTATTCAGTTATAGTTTGTCGTATCCACTTGTAACTTACTTTAACTTATTCATGAGGTATATGAAGCTATAAATACCCCGTGATCAGCAGCATTGTAAATTAATTTGTTGATTTTAGTTAAATAATAATCATTCTGCATTTTATTTACTTTTTGTTTGTAATTCTACAAACTTCAACATGGTATCAGAGTAGAAATTTGAGATTTTCTAAATGTTTTCCAGCATTTTCTTTCGTTATTGAAGAATTCTTCATCTTTTCTAGGTTTTCAGTTTCTTGAGAGCAAACTGTGATCTTTTTTTGAGTTTGTTTGATCACTTCTTGATCGTTTTTACAATATGTTCTTGATCTTTGATAAATTCTAGAGTTCCAGATAGCCATGGCAGCTAAAAACAAGAATTAAGCCTCTTCAGTCCATTCTATGTACATCCTAATGAGAATACATCTTGGGCACTTGTTCAGCTATTGATGATGTCAACAATTAAAACCCATAGAAGATGTCCATAGAAATGGTGTCAATCACCAAGAACAATATTGGCTTCATAGATGGCACAATCAAAAGGCCGGAAGTAGATTCGGCAGATTTCCATGCCAGAAGACAGTGTGATAAAATGGTGAGGTCATGGATCTTGAATTTAGTTGAGAACACCATTGCCCAGAGTGTGATGTATTTCAAGAGTGCACATGTAGTTTGGAAAAATCTTGTTGCTGCATTTTCTAATGTGGATTCCTCGAGGCTTTCAAATATTTTTGAAGAGATGCATCTGCCGAAGCAAGGTACCGCTTCTGTCAATCAATATTTCACAATGTTAATGGTTCTGTAGGTCGAAATCAAGACCATCAGGCCTACGTTAGTTTGTTCCTGTGATCCTCAATATCACTTCAATGCCATTAGAACTCTGCTGGATCATATGGAGGCTGAACATGTCATGAAATTCCTTAAAGGTTTGAGAGATGATTTTGAGCCAATGGTTTCACATGCAACGCTGATGGTACATTTTCTAGAAATCCATGATGCCTTTGCAATGGACATTATGTTTGAAAGTGTTGGTCCCTAGAAAAGGCTTTGGTTAAGTTTAGAAGGGGGGTTGAATAAACTTAACACTTGAAAACTTTTTGGAGTTTTACAAACAACTCAACAGGGTTCAATAGTCTGCTGACCTTCTTCAGTCTGCTGACTATTGAAGCTATTGAATTTGTTACAGCGGAATATTTTAAATTAAGCCTTAGTACTTGTTGTTTTAAAGATGATACTAAGTATTGGATACTCCGTAGTGCAAGTGGTGTGATTCAGCAGCTAGTTCAGTAGGTTGATGTAATAAGCACGCAAATATAGTAAATGCAGTAAAATAAAGTAGGCACGATTTATAGTGGTTCCAGGTGGTGTAATCCTGTCAGTCCACTCTTCATTGTGATGTTGGAGGAAATTCACTGGAGATTCTCGAGATAGCTGTTACAAAAATCACTAAACTGTTTGTCCTTGACCAATGACTATGGCTTCACAAACTGAACATTAGAAACATGTAGGATTGCTACTCTTAAGTATTCCACTGGTCCTTAAAGGGCTGGAATTGCCTCTTCACCAGCTCCACCACAAAACACAACAGTCCTTGACACTTCAGCAGTGCTTTTCTGTCTTCAGAGTTCTTCTTGAAAAAAGGGTTGAATCAAGAAAGTGATTCAGCTTTCAGAAAGCTTTTGATCAGGATGATAAGATCAGCAGCTTGTAGACTTCAAGTGTGTATACTGCATAGAACTTGATTGCAGATATACTTGAAGAAAGTCCTTGATCAGTAAATTAAAGCTCTGTTAGTATCAGCAGGGTAAGATTGCAATTTGATCAATTTCTTGCTCAAAACTTAGTTGCTTCGTATGTTATCTCTCGCATTTGCAATCTGAATCAGGAGTCCTCTATTTATAGGTGTAGATCCAGTGATTTGAATTTGAATTTTAAAAGAAACCGTTACAGGATTGTCTGAATATTCCTGAAATTCCCTCTGATGTACTTTACTGACACCGTCAATGTCCTTCTGACAGTCCAGTCTGTCAACCAATGATTTAATTCCATTTGATATGGCTCTGAAGTTCTTACAATGTCCCTTTCATCTTGGCCATTGATTAACTGATTAATCCAAGGCTTATAATTCATCCTTACCCATTTAATCTTCCACAAAAACTTGGATTAATTCGACTTTTTCATTCAGTAGACACATGTTGTATAGGTCTATTGATGTCCATGTATGTTAGCCGACTTTTAGTTTGCTGTGTTTTTTAAACACCTCAGCTGACTGCTTCGCATCTAACTTTTTATTATGAAGTTAGACTACACCATTTTAAATCATAACTAAGTTACAATCATCACTTTACTTTATATGGAACTTAGACCTTTTACATAAGGTATATGTGATCAGTTTAGGTCATCACAGACTTTCCTAAATTCTGATCCCATGTCCTTGACTTTAAATACTAAGTTTGATCCCTTAGCCTTCATAACTGAGTTTGAACTCTCAGCCTTCATCCATCAGCAGGTCCTAGACATTCTACTGTCATAGACACTCTACTGACCTAGATAGGTCTGCTGATCAAGTCAGCTAACCTCTTTACAATGCTTGTTTGATCACACCTATACAAAGATCAAACTCTATTAAACATATACAGTCAATCTAGACATATTTTTGCCTTTGATCTATAACAGTTAGTTTGGCACTCATCTTTAAAACTAAAATTTGTCTAACAATTTTCCCATTTTAGTTGATGATGCCAATACCCTCCTTACAACAAAGCAAAACGATAAAAACACAAAAACATAACAAATATCACTCATATATCATTAAAATCAGATTTGTTCAAACTATTACAATCTAGAATCAGCATAAAGATAAAAGGCATAAATATTAGTTTGCTGATCTAGTTCCTATCCTTGTCGCTTTCTCTCTTTTCTTGATATTCTCTGATTTCCTTCACCATATCCAGCATCCATTGATTTTCAAGTGTAGTGAAATCAATCCAGGTGTGTAGCAGCTTCCACCATTTCCAAGCTTTAGGTAGAGTCAACCTTATGCTTTGAAAGCTGAATCCTTGTCCCATATAAAAATGCTTGAATTCATCCAAGGAGTCCTTTGCTGACAAGTTCCTCAGTCTCTGTTCAGCAATCTGTCCTCTACCTCCTCTTCCACTATGACCTCCTCTTGCTGTAGACCTTAAGGATTTAACCCTTGTCTCCCAAAACTTAAGTCCAAGAAAGGAATTTAGACCCTCCTGAAAATTCATATCATGTTAAGGTCTCTTTCATGCATGATATTGCTTCTTGAACTCATTCAACAGGTCATCTGTTAACTGTAATCTGCCAGGTGCAAGTGCTCTGAAAGCGTTGATGTCAGCCTCAAATCTTTTCTTGTTGTATATCCTTGCTGCCTCTTTTGCTTCTGTTTTCTGGCCTTCTTCCCTCTTATTGGCATCATCAATAAAACAGTTCAGTAGGCCAAGAACACTCTCTTGTGTGTTAACCAAATTATTTAGTTGCCCTTCCATGATTTATGTTCTAGTATCAACTGAAGTAATCCGGCCTTCCATTGTTTGCTCCAGCAGGTTTATCCTCTCAGTAAGATTTGGATCAAGTTCACCAGGGTTAGGTGTTTCAGCCAACTTATCAACCTTCTTATGCAAAGATGAAATCTGCTCAAATATGAATTTATCTTTCTTTGCAACACCCTGCTTGACAAGGGTAACTTCTCTTAGCATATCACTAATGGAAAATTGTATAGAGGGGACATTTGATGCAACAGTCTCTGTTGTCCTTCCTCTATTCTCCACTAAATTTAACAAATCTTCAAATCTTTGCTCACTCCTTGTCAACTGAGTTCTTAGCTAGCTGTTTGATATCATCTCTGACAGCTCTTAACTCCTTCAAAATGTATGCTGGTATTGCAGCAATTATACCAGCCATACTGCCAGCAAGGTTCTCAGCAGATCCTTCTGCATTGTCATCAGCCCTTGGTACCCTCACCACAATTGCTCTTGTCATGTCCCATACATAAGGTTCAAGACCTTCCACATTCAAATCAGGTACTTGCTCAATGATAGGTTCTGGTTCTTTTTTAGGCTCTTCTTCTTCTTATGGAAATTGAAATTCATCATCACTAAAATCATAGTCAAGAAGTTGTTGTTCAGATTGTTCTTCAGCGCAACTTCTTGTCCATTTTTTCCATCAGTAGCCATTTCCTCAGCAGCCTCCAAACTAGACACAGGGGATTCTTCCAATTCCAACAAAATATCCAACCTTTGCCTAATACTGTCTGATCCTCAGTACTTCGGACCTCCAGTTCCGAACTTTGTTTAGTTGATGCCTAAACCTCAGTAGACTAAACCTCCATGTTTTCTCTAATATTAGGTAAAACAGCCATGTTTTCCTCCAATACACCTCTAACCTCAGCAATCTCTCGTAGTACTTCAACAGCTTGAGCCAAGGTTTCATCAGTGTCAATGCTATATTGATATTGAGTAGATTCCTTAGAAACAACATCAGTCAGCTCAATCATAAAATCAGTAGCATTCTTCATAATTGCATCTTCAAGAAGTGTTGCTGCTGCAATTTTCTCCTCCAAATCTTTAGTGAATGCAGCAAACAATTCTTGGTCTATGTTATCAGTCTGCTGACCCTCAGCAGACTTTCCATCTTCGGTAGGTTGCTCTTCTGTCTTTTCAGTAGGCTCTTGTCTAGTAGCCTCAGTAGATTTTTCCTTTGCAACACCAATAGACTCACCAGGATGTATTGGATGATCATCATCTAAATCCAATGGCGATCAATCATCACTATCTGGTGTATACTTTGGATCTTTAAACATAATGATGCCTTTGTTTCTTCCATCTTCAATATGTTCCAACAGCCTCATCTTTAGGAGTGATGTTTCAATTAGTCCCAACAAACTTTCTTCCCCAAGATTTGCAAAAGTCCATTCTTCAAATCCACTCATGGGTTCTGCTACTGGCTTTTGCCTCTTGTAAAATCCAAACTTCCATGCACCATACTTTGAAATCCTCTTAAGATTAGGATCCTCTTTTGGCACCTTCGTATGGCATGATAGGTTTTCTTGCAGTAGGTTTTTCAACTTGTTGACTTTCAAAGGTCTCAACAAGATGAGTTAGTGTTTCTTCAGCAGACATACAGATGTCAATAGACTCTTGAGCAGGTACATTTGTGTCTACTATTTCCATTTGTTCCACACTGGCTTTCTCTTGAATTAGATGCTCCTCAACAGGGATCACAACTGACTTTCCTTCCCCCTGAGTTGTTGCAGTCTCAGTAGGGTCTTTCACAACCTCATTAGCCTCCACAATAGGTTCTTGCAAATTCTCAGTAGCCACTTCTGTTGGCTTTTCAACTTGATGTTCAACAACTACTTCTTCTTCTACTTCTCTTTGTTCTTCCAGAATTCTCAACTCCTTTCTTTTCCCATGTTTGCCCTTCTTTTTGGAAACTTGTTTTTGTCTCTTGGTGGGTCTATCTGGAGAACCAAAAAGAGATTTTTCTAGCTGCTCTTTGCTAGCAGCTTTCCTTTTCTTTGATGCCTTTTTGAGCTGTTCTTTAAGTAAATCAGCAGCAGTTTTCTTAACAGGCTCAGCAGGCTCAAAAGTCTCAGTGGGCTCAGTAGTGCTAACTTCAGTGGATTTGGTAGCCTCTACTAATTGCCTTGTCTTCTTTGGCTTTGACATCTCTGTTATCTTTCTAGTATCAACATCCTTTCTCCTCTCAGCTTTCTTCTTTGATACAATAGTTTGAGTATCAGCCCTAGATTTTGTTCTAGCTCCTCATTGTCATCATTGTCAACTTCTTGTGCCTCATCATCATCATCAAATCCTGGATATGAGTATTAATCTCTGGCTTATATCTTTCTTTGTTGATATTTAATGGAGCAACATCAGAAATCTCCAAATGATTTAGCAGGGCTTGACCATTAACCCCAAAGGATTTGTCTTCAGTAAGAAACCTGAACCCATATACCCAGCAGGTTGCTGTAGGAAGTAGGAGCTTAGATCTAAACAAATTAGATCTATGCACAGCGGATGGGTCACGATTCATAAATTATAACACATAAACAAAGGATTTAATTACTGCAAGGGGGTTAAGAAAATCATACCAATAGTAAGGAAGAGAAGCATTAATCTTAGGATGAGAAGCCTTGATCTTCCAATGTGTTCTCCAAACGGTGGTTGGTGGACACCCTTTTTGATATGAGAACCTCCTTGATATGCAACACCAAGAAAAACTTGTAGTTTTTCTTCTTCTAAAACACAAGACAAGAAAACTAATTTTTCTCTCTTTTCTTTTGGTGGTGGCCGAAAATTTCAAGTGCGTTTTACACGTTGAATAACTCTCTTTTTATAGGAGAGTAAATCATTGGTCTCCAAGTTTTAATTAATTAAATAAATAATTAATTAAATTAAATAAAAAGATATTTTCCTTAATGAATAATTGTGACATGTCATTGACCAATAGGAAACCAAATAACATGTCATACAACCAATCACATAACAAGAATATCTTTTATTTTCCATAACACAAGAAAATCAATTCTTGTGCTAAAAGAACCAAAATGGCGCCAACCCTAGGGTTTAGAAGCCCACATAAAATGTCTTTTATGTGTATTATATTATTTAGCCCAACTAAATAATATTCATGCATATCAATTAATTGGCCCAACCAATTAATTATTTCTGAGGCCCAAATAAACAAGAATATTAGCCCGAATTATAGAAGCCACATTGGGGACCATGGACCTATAACCAGTAGCTCCAATAATTAAATATATTATTCATCGAACAGAATAAATATATTAAATTATTAATTCCGGGATTACGCCACCATAAACCCGAAACTGAACTCTACCAATTATAGATATATACTTATACTCAACCTATAGAGTGAATAAGCGTCCATTGATATAATCACTACATACGGATTAACCCTCCATAGACTGTCCACTCTGTGTGGGATGTCTCCGTAAACCCGACACAGAATATCTTATCCTTATTTACCATTAACCCCCTGATGATCAATTAGTGCACATATCTGACTAGTAGCTAATTAGTCAAATGTGAACTCCCGGAATCGATCACTTTCTTAGGGCTAACAAATAAGGGGACTGTCTCTCTACTTCCCGCAGGAATGAATGGATTCCATATCTGTGAAAATCAGAACTACTCACTCATCAGGAGATAGTGCCAATGAGAAGTGACTTGGAACACATATTTAAGTGAATCGTAACTAAAACATCAAACACTACCCCGAGACAAGTAGCACCCTGTGATCACCTTAGGATTAAGGTTGATCCATATATGATCATCTAATGATTTAATAAGATTCCTCGATTACGGAATTATATCAAGAAATTCAGATTAAATCGGTCCAGTCCTATATGAATGCCATCATATGCCCCACGTAGGTACCATCTACCGACAGTCCGGATAAGATTATCACACCCTAAGGTGTTCTGGGCGCATTATTGGTGTTTTAATCAAGAGACCCTAAACTCTGATTAAGTTTACCACAGACTAACAGTTTAAGTACATCACCACTAACTCAATCCTCATGTGCATGCCATACACTGAGTTAAATGGTTACATACTGATATACTTAGGGTTTGCAGCAGTGTATTACTTACAAGCACAAAGCAAGTAATAAGGTGAGATAAATTCTGTTATCAAAAACAATTACACAAATTGTCTTTCGGGCACTACACCTAACAATCTCCCACTTGCACGAAATGACAAGCAACGATTGTTTTTAGAGCACACCCTTTCTCATCTTATTCACAACACTTGCTTCTTTTTCACCCATTTTGCAATGGTTTCTCTTTCATCCGTCATTATTTTCTTCATATAATGAACAAAGAAACCAGTCCAATCAAACTTCATACTCCTTGAGATGATTATCATCAAATCTATTTTGGGTCCGGATAATGTATCAAGGCTTCCAACAAACCCCAAAATATTCTTAGCAATATATTTGCTCAGCAGGTTATACTCCAAGACAATGTTTTCGACATTTAAATTAAAGGCTATTGTTGCATATGAGTTTGTTCTTATTGATTCAACAAAAGCCAGCCTTGGTAACTCCATAGATTCTAGATTTGTAGGGGCTCCATTCCCTGGACCAAATCCAAAGACATCTCTCAGTAGGTCGGATGAAACCTCAATATCCTGAGCATTAACAGTTATTGTAAATGCTTCTCTGTCATCTGTAACCACCATATTTCTCCAGAAATCATAGACATTCTTGTATGAAATCTTCTCCAATATGAGATTTAGAACATTTTCCAACCCTTCAAATCTTCTGATTCTTCTTCCCAAATTGATTGTTAAATCAGAAGCATTTGTACCTGTGACATATCCTCTAACGCTTTGGCTAGTTCCAAGATGAACATCTTCAGCCGCCATTCTTGTTTGAAATGTGATAGAATGAAGAAGATGAAAGTCGAGAGAATGCTTTCACACTTGTACCGAATTTTCAGAGAATAAGATCTGATTTACATATACATTCTGTGTATATATCTGTATATATAGGCAGATGTAGTGGGTAGGACACCTCAGGCAGGTACTGTGCACGTACTGTAGTACTATACACAATTTTAGACTGAATTAAATAGGATACTGCCACGTGTTCCATTAATTGATCCCACTAATGTAAGAAACGGTTATGTCCTTGTAACAGCTGTAATAAAGGATATGATTAATATCCATTTACTCTACTGTTGACTTTCATTAAAGTCTGACTTTATCAGCAATATGTCATTTTCAGTAGACTTGATCTTCAGCAGGGTATTTATGAATATACTCTGCTGATATTCTTTTGTAGGTTCAGCAGTCTACTGATACATAAAATGCACATCTGATCATTATACAACATAGTTTTGTCCAACTGATAATACAAGATGAAGTTTAGTACCAATGAATGATCTGCCAAGTGATCTCACCCAACAGGGCAAAGACCAATCCCCTTGGCAACTTCATTTTCTCAGTTGTCCAAACTATAAGAGCGCTTAGGAATTGTTGATACTAATGACAAATCTGCCAAGTGAGCGCACCCAGCAGGGCAATGACTAGTCCCCTTGGTGAATTCCGGTACTCTGCTGACCTATCAGCAGGTCAGTCAACCTTGATAATTCCAAGTTTAGTTCTTAACTTAGCATTATCCAAAGGATTTGTAAAGATATCAGCAAGTAGATCTTCAGTAGGAATGTAAAGAACCACAACATCTTTCTTTTCAATGTGATCTCTTATAAAATGATGTCTCACATCAATGTGTTTGGTCCTTGAGTGCAAAACAGGATTTTCTATGATTGTTATTGCACTTGTACTGTCAAACATTAAGGGAATTTCTCATTCTTCAATCCTATAATCCCTTAGTTGCTATCTTAACCATAAAACTTGTACGCAGCAGCTTCCAGCAGCAATGTATTCTTCTTCAGCAGTGGAAGTTGATATTGAATTCTGCTTCTTGCTAAACTAGGAAACAAGTCTATTTCCCATCAACTGACAGGTTCCGGTGGTGCTTTTTCTATCAATCTTGCACCAAGCGTAATCAGAATCTGAGTAGGATATAACCTTGAAACTTCCATCTTTTGAATACCATATCCCTACTCCCAAGGTTTCTTTTAGATACTTGAGAATCTTTTTTATTGAAGCTAAGTGACTTTCCTTAGGTTTAGATTGAAATCTTGCACAAACACCTACTGCAAATGATATATCAGGTCTACTGGCAGTGAGGTACAGTAGACTGCCTATCATCCTTTTGTATAAAGTCTGATCAACATCTTTGCCTTCTTTATCTTCATCCAATCTGATGCTTGTACCCATAGGAGTTGATACTTTGGTGCTATTTTCCATACCAAATTTCTTCAGCAGCTCCTTAATGTATTTTGTTAGATAAGATTCCATCTTGCAATTGCATCACTTGTAATCCCAAGAAATAGTTCATTTCTCCCATCATACTCATCTGAAACTTGCCTTTCATGAGATTATCAAACTTTTCACATAGCAATTCATTTTCAGAACCAAAGATTATGTCATCCACATAAGTTTGCACCAGCAGGGTGCTGTCTCCTTCATTGATTCTGAAAAGAGTCTTGTCACTGGCTTCTTTAATAAAATCATTGTTCACCAAGAATTGGGATAAGGTTTCATACCATGCTCTTGGTACTTGTTTCAAACCATAAAGTGCTTTGTTGAGTCTATACAATTTATCTTCGGATCTTTTACTTCAAAACCAGCAGGTTACTGAACATAAACCTCTTCTTCCAAAATGCCATTGAGAAATGCACTATTTACATCCATCTGGTATACTTTGAAGTTCTTATGTGTAGCATATGCCAAAAACAGTCTTATAGCTTCTAGTCTTGCAACTGGGCATATGTCTCATCAAAGTCTATTTCTTCAGCTTGAGAATACCTAGTCTGGCCTTGTTTCTAACAATGATACCAGATTCATCATGTTTGTTTCTGTATACCCATTTAGTACCAATCACATTTGCATGATCAGGCCTCTCCACTAGTGTCCATACTTGGTTTCTTTCCAACTCTTTGAGTTCTTCTTGCATAGCAATTATCCAATCAAGATCAGAAATTGCTTCTTCAACAACTTTAAGTTCGATTTGAGACTGATGACAATCAAATTATACCCACAAAAGTCATCAACGTTATCCTTAAATCGAGCATAATAATATATATTTTATATTAAATCACATGTTTATAATGTTTATTTAATGTTATGTGATTTATAGAATATAATTTGGTATTTATCTATCTTTATTATTTAAATACAATTTACTGTGTGATAATTATTGATTTTATAGATTACGGTGAATCGGAGGATATCTACCAACGAAGGAAGTAAATCTCAAGATAAATCGGAGCGGAATCGGATTGCATTAAAGATAAATATCGAAGCGGCACGAAAAGTGGAGTGTGGAACAAGAAAAGCCAGCGAGCCAATCAGAAGTTGATGGACTCGCTGGCAGCGAGATAGGAGCTCGCTGGGCAAAATCAACGGATCGGCTCAGAGTTATCTTGACGCGTTATTAGGGTTTAGGAAATGTAAATTAGGTCGGCTGGAGTTTATCCTAAGTCGGTTTTCCAAGCCTGTATATACTTATTTCATTGTAACACTTTACATCACTTTTCATAACACAAGTCCTCGGTTTCTCAGAGCAGTTTTTAATACAAGTTCAGCAGTAATTATGTGAGTTCTTGTATTTATTTGTTCTTTCTTCTTTGTAATTAAACCCCCTCCAATTATTGTTTATCGTTTAAGGTTGTTCGTTCTTCACCGGACGATGTAGATCTAAGGATACGATATGAGGCAGTGGGGATTTCTTGAATATAAGGATCCACACGCCCAGATCTGTTATCCGGTGACCTACAGATGACTTTGATATGATCGACAATCGTGTTTTTAGTAGATCTATATAATGGCTTTATGAATCTCTATTTTATCCGTTACGTATGTAGAAACGCTAAGATTTAGGTTTTCGCCGCGTCAATCTAGCCACGTCTTTATGGTGTGATTGTCCACTTAGAATTTCTTGTCTTAGTATGTATGGCTACGGCTACGTTGCTCGTCTGTTTTAATTAGCGTGTGATTAGGAAATACCAATATAAGGCTCCTAGGTCGGCTCATGAATTGATCTTCCGGCACTTTCAATGAGATCTAGATCTGTTTTGTATTAGGGAATTGAGCTCACCTAGTTATACGTACATCGTAGATTAACATGATACCTAAAAAGTTAGTGTTAATGGGACAGAGACTGATGCGATTACTTAGGAAGTACGCCTAACCACAGGAATGTTGACTAGGTGAGGAATACGGTTAATATCGGCATCCCTCGTTTTGTAAGCGTGCGAGTTATATGAGATGGAGGCCTACGAAGCGAAGTCACGTAATGTAGCACAGTGATCTAGATGGCCTAACCGGAGCTAGATCTAGTTTAGGGGATGACTCCCGTAGCCAATATAAAAGAAATACGAATTGGATTAATAGTTGTCGAGTCTAGCTTAATTATATAGAATCTCTAGATCCAAACGATAACATAATAATTAGGGAGGTTAATTACGTTGTTTATGTGTTGTGTCGAGTCGAGTCCTTTATCTTTCTTGTCTTTCGTTGGTCGTAGACCGCTTTGTGTCCTTGACATGGATGATTAATTGTTTGTATATAAATGACCCACAATTGGTTCCCTGTGGGATCGACCTTGATTCGCTATAGATATACTACGATGAACCTAGTCCTCTTGCTAGTATTGGTTTATGGTGGTCAAGTATTTTATTATCACTTGATCAACGTCATCTAGTTTTTGGCGCCGTTTCCGGGGAACCAACGGTCAATTTTATATATAAATAATTTTTTATTCTTGTTAAGCTTTCTGTTTTAGAGTTTCTTTTTATGTTTTTGTGTCCCTCTGGTTGTCTATAGGTTGTGAAAATTCCAGATTCTGGAGAGCCTGTTTCGCTCCCAGCGAGGGTATCACTCGGTGCCAGCGAGCCAGTCACTTTCTCTGGGATTTCGTGTGTCTGTTTATCTCCGAATGTTTAATCCGTAGGTCTGATAGCAGCATGGGAAACCATGTTAAAGTCAGTCTACGGTCTGTTTGTTTTTTGTTTTTCTTCTGTTTGCAGAAACCAGGGAAACAATAATCCGAGTCAGTAATTTTTCGCGGGCGCTAAGAAAATAACCCAGCAACATGTGGAGCTACGAATCTACAATGGGAAAAGAAATGGAAGCAACACCTTTAAAGCACCAAGATGGCTCCGAGAAAAATATTAAAAGGTTCGAATTATTTGTGGTACAATGTTGAAGGCAAGGTACTACCCTTTTTGCTTATCTTGTACTATCTTTTGGTTTTTTGAACATAAGTTAGTCTTTACATGAACCTGAGTATGAATCTTAGCCCGGAGTTGGTTTGTAAGATTAATTTAATTAGTGTGGAAGGTTCTGCCCCAAATCTGTCTCATCTAGAGGGTGTAGGGAAACATGTAGTCATTGAAAGGAAGCAGTGAATAAAGAGTTCCTCGTAGTTCTGTTAAAATCTCTATGTCCTATGCATGAGATTGCTTATACTAGCCATGGGAGCAAAAATTTGTGTAGTTTTAAGAATTCACAATCTAAAGAAGACGTTGAGTTTTGAGAGAGCATAATGAAGCAGCATAATAGAGGATGTGATTAAAATGGGTCCCGAGGACTAAATCTCCCTAGAATTCACTAGTTCCTAAAACGAGAGCCGAGGTAAGAGCTTTAAATAAATGGTATGGATAGATGTCGTTTCCTAGGTCTCACAACCAAGGGAAGGGTATTAATCCACAAAAGCGACGAGCCCACCTCTTATAGTGCTCAAAGGGTCAAAGTCTAGCGAGCTATGAAGGATGACTGACAAGGATACTTTTTTTGGAAAGTCGAGCTGAGGACTTTAAACTCAGAACTACTTCTTTAAAACCCTTAGGATTTCTTTTTAGTTTTTTAGGTTTTGTTTTTCTTTGAGTCAAATAAGAAGTAACGTGACATGTGTTGAGGTTTTTTATTTGCCGTGTTCCGATGGCCATAGGCTAAGGATGTGCAAAAAAAATTTTTTACTCAATATAGGCCACGTGAAATAGAGTTTCTTAGGAGAGTCGAGAAATTGCTAAAGAAAAGGAAATTTAGCAATCAACCTTAAGATGGAAGCATTAAGAGAACTTGAGAATTACTGAAAATGTAACAGAGAATGATTGGTGCGAACAAGAACGCTTTTTGGTCAACTCCCAAAACTTTTTAGAATGGCGATCCGAGTGAAAATCCAAAGTTGTGTGCAATTCGTTCTGCAACTACCATTATCCTTTCCTTTATACCTTTTCACCTTTCAACCTTTTCGATCCTCTCACCAATCTGCCCAACAGTTCACATTTCTAACCATTCTTTCATCCCCTCTCTTTCTTTCCATCTATTTCACTCTCCCACCCTACCCAACCCCATAAACAATACCTACCCAAACCCAATTCCTTAACCAATTTTCAACCCACCCAAAACACAATTTCTTACCCACCCTTTATCTTTTCTTACCATCCTTATATATCTTTTTCTAAACCCATCATACTCTCAACCTCCATTTTGTTTACAAAATACCCTTGTGTTGAGGAGTTAGAAATATTGCTAAGTTTTAATGATCATCTTTTATCATTTTGGTTTTCATGATCCTAGCTGGGGTAAGTGTAGCTCTGAACCTAGCTAGATTTTATAAGTTTTTGGTTCGATCGAAATACAACTTCTCTTTCTACCGGAAGATTTCAATTTCGCAATTTTTCTGACCCTTCCGGCACATATAGATGATGAGTTTTGTTCTAAAATATCACACCGATCCGACCTTGTTGATGACGTTGAGACCTTCCACGTGCTAAATTGGGTAATTAGTAATTTCGAGGAGTAGCTACATCTCCCTAAGTTGTTGATATCCAATCCAAGCGAGAAGTTTCTGCGCTAAGTATTTGATTTTATCTTTAGCCAATAGGTCACATTCAATCTGTTATACCTTACCAAGTTTCTCTTTTACACTGGATTGAATACATGGTAGATCCAGTCAACCTCGTGTTTTCCCACATGGGGTAATGCTTTTTGATCTTCATCTTCTCCACCCGGTTTTAAGAATATTTAAGCGGTGGAGGTTATAGATGAAGACTACCATCTTTAGTTACTTATTTATTTTTCTTTTTATTTAGTATTTTTCTTTTTGAGTCTGTATATTTCCTTCTTCTTATTCATTTTATACTTCGTGTCTGAACGAGTCGTTTTAACCCTTTAGTTTTACTTGTCATTGGTTGTATGAAGTAAAGTTGCTTAATTTGTTTTTGGATATTTTATATCTAATTACTGCCACGTTATTTTATAACTTCCATTGACATGTTATTAACGGTTTCGTGGAGTTTCTGTTTGGTTTGCTTAAACAGGTTTTCACTTGCTTCTCCACGACGTGCTTGGATCACTCCTATATTCTGCCTGTACTTGAGAGCCGTTTCCAGAGCTAAGTCTTTTTCTTAAAATCTCATTTTTATTTGTCATTCGGGACAATGCCATGTTTCAGTGGGGGGTAGGAGACTTAGCTATGATGTGTTATAATTGAACAATTGAATGAAACGGTGAAAAATAAAAAATTGAACAAATGCCAAATTAATTATCTCGTACCCTTAGAATTGTGAGTTCTTATACATGGAATTAGTAGGGAAGGAACCAAGTTGCATGACTACGTGATCATTTTATACTTATGTGAATGAAAATTTAAGGATATTCATGCCGACCGTTGCAAGTAGTTATTTATTATTCGATTACTCAATTTTGAATCGACTATTACCGCACGAATTATAATAACTGAAGAAATTATGTGTACATTGCGTAGATGATTGGTTATGTAGACTTAGTGTCGATATTTATCTGCTGATGTATTCCTATCTTCTAGCCATCAAAGCGGAGTAATAAGCTTGAGAATTATCTGTGTTTTGACAATGCGTTAAACAATGGGCTTGTAGTAACGTTACCAAAGTAGCCCCGTGCTTGTGGTAATATTCAATGCTATTGACTAATCCATGAGAGGAGGATTCTTGCAATGCATACTTTACTTTTAAAGAAAGTTTCTTTCTTGAGAGGTGTTAATGCTTGAAATTAATAAAATGCGAAGAAATTCAACTTTTTAAGAGGCTTTGAGTATTTCTCGGTCTCCGAATCCAAAAACCTTATGGATGACGCTCTTGCTTATTGCACCATGTCTTTACCCATTGCGAGGCTTAAGAAGTGGGAATGCTGATGTTGGTAGGTTAAAACTGCAAAGTTAGCATAAACTTTAATCTTGACACGAATATATAAAACTGAATGCACGTGCACACATCACTTCGATTCATAACGAGTAGTGAATAATGGATACCTTATGAGCATGACTGGTATGAGTTGACTCGAGTTTCTTGTGTAAGTATGATTTGACCATGGAAAATGTTATCTTGGGAAATGACTTATTGATGCTTTGTTCGGGACGATCAAAGTCTAAGTGGGGGGTAGTTGATGACGGTCAAATTATACCCATAAAAGTCATCAACGTTATACTTAAATCGAGCATAATAATATATATTTTATATTAAATCACATGTTTATAATGTTTATTTAATGTTATGTGATTTATAGAATATAATTTGGTATTTATCTATCTTTATTATTTAAATACGATTTACTGTGTGATAATTATTGATTTTATAGATTACGGTGAATCGGAGGATATCTACCAACGAAGGAAGTAAATCTCAAGATAAATCGGAGCGGAATCGGATTGCATTAAAGATAAATATCGAAGCAGCACGAAAAGTGGAGTGTGGAACAAGAAAAGCCAGCGAGCCAATCAGAAGTTGATGGACTCGGCGCGGCCGAGATAGGGGCTCGCTGGGAGCGAGCTGGGCAAAATCAACGGATCGGCTCGGAGTTATCTTGACGCGTTATTAGGGTTTAGGAAACGTAAATTAGGTCGGCTGGAGTTTATCCTAAGTTGGTTTTCCAAGCCTATATATACTTATTTCATTGTAAGACTTTACATCACTTTTCATAACACAAATCCTCAGCTTCTCAGAGCATTTTTAATACAAGTTCAGCAGTAATTATGTCAGTTCTTGTATTTATTTGTTCTTTGTTATTTGTAATTAAGCCCCCCCAATTATTGTATATCGTTTGAGGTTGTTCGTTCTTCACCGGACGATGTAGATCTAAGCATACGATATGAGGCAGTGGGGATTTCTTGTCT
This sequence comes from Gentiana straminea, assembly GCA_036785695.1. Taxonomy (NCBI): domain Eukaryota; kingdom Viridiplantae; phylum Streptophyta; class Magnoliopsida; order Gentianales; family Gentianaceae; genus Gentiana; species Gentiana straminea. The sequence goes on along the minus strand of JAVUPR010000114.1, from coordinate 12,230,956 downwards.
ATAAGGATCCACACGCCCAGATCTGTTATCCGGTGAGCTACAGATGACTTTGGTATGATCGACAATCGTGTTTTTAGTAGATCTATATAATGACTTTATGAATCTCTATTTTAACCTTTACGTATGTAGAAACGCTAAGATTTAGGTTTTCGCCGCGTCAATCTAGCCACATCTTTATGGTGTGATTGTCCACTTAGAATTTCTTGTCTTAGTAGGTATGGCTACGGATACGTTGCTCGTCTGTTTTAATTAGCGTGTGATTAGGAAATACCAATATGGCGCTCCTAGGTCGGCTCATGAATTGATCTTCCGGGACTTTCAGCGAGATCTAGATCTGTTCTGTATTGAGGAATTGAGCTCACCTAGTTATACGTACATCATAGATTAACATGACACCTAAAAAGTTATTGTTAATATGGGACAGAGACTGATGCGATCACTTAGGAAGTACGCCTAACCACAGGAATGTTGCCTAGGTGAGGAATACAGTTAATATCGGCATCCCTCATTTTGTAAGCGTGCGAGTTATATGAGATGGAGGCCTATGAAGCGAAGTCACGTAATGTAGCACAGTGATCTAGATGGCCTAACCAGAGCTAGATCTAGTTTAGGGGATGACTCCCGTAGCCAATATAAAAGAAATACGAATTGGATTAATAGTTGTCGAGTCTAACTTAATTATATAGAATCTCTAGATCCAAACGATAACATAATAATTGGGGAGGTTAATTACGTTGTTTATGTGTTGTGTCGAGTCGAGTCCTTTATCTTTCTTGTCTTTTGTTGGTCGTAGACCGCTTTGTGTCCTTGGCATGGATGATTAATTGTTTGTCTATAAATGACCCACAATTGGTTCCCTGTGGGATCGACCTTGATTCGCTATAGCTATACTACGATGGACCTAGTCCTCTTGCTAGTATTGGTTTATGGTGGTCAAGTATTTTATTATCACTTGATCTACGTCATCAGAGACCGAAAGCATGTAAACATGGCTTCTAGTTGCCTTATTGTCCTGACACCTTGTTGTACATCCCCAATTACTTGTTTAGCAAGGTGATCCTTCAACCATTATAAATATTTGTTAGCCTGATTTACAGGGACCTAATCTTCAGTAGGGTCTACTGTAGGTTCAGTAGGGGGATCAGCAGATCCTCGAGTGTATCTGTTGGTGTATCAGTAGGGTTACCAGCAGGTCCTTCAGCAGGGGCATCTTCACTTCTAGAATCGGAGATCTTTATGTCACTTATCTTCTTTAGTACATCAACATATTCTGGATCAGTGACTTCTTGATGTATAACAGGTTCTGGAACTTCTTCATCCTCCATTCCAGTTAACTTATGTTCATCAAACACAACCTGTATAGATTCTTCATGTTTGAGTGTCCTTTTGTTCAGCACTCTAAAAGCCTTGCTGACTGAAATATATCCCAAAAAGATATCTTCATCTGATTTTGGTTGGAAGGTCTTCAGTTCTTCCTTATGATTTAAGATAAAGCATTTACTTCCAAATGGATGAAAGTATGTTATGTTTGGCTTTATTTCATTCCAGATCTCATAAGGTGTCTTCATAAGCTTTTTGTTCACTGAGGTTCTATTCTGTGTGTAGCATGTTGTATTGATTGCTTCAGCCCATTGTCTTTCAAGTAACATGGCTTCCCATATCACAGTCCTCCCTGCTTCCTTCAGAGTCCTCTTTCTTCTCACAGCAACCCCATTCTGCTGAGGTGTTCCAGCAGCTTGCTAATTGATGCAGCACACCATTTTGTTCACAATATTCTCTTATGACTTTTTTTAGGAACTCAGTACCCTTGTCTGATCTGATCTTCACTACCGTCACACTCTTCTCATTTTGTAATCTCTTCAAAAGTTCAGGCATCTTTTGAAGTGTTTTGTTGGTCCCTTGGAAAGGCTAACACAAGTTTAGAGGGGGAGTGAATAAACTTGTCACTAAAAACTAGATTTTAGATGAATTAGGTTCAGTTAAAACTTGTACGGAGTTAAGCTAACTTAGCTGAGGCTAATTCAAAAACTGACTTATCCTTAACTGAGTTAACCGGCAACGGATTAAATTAAGCCTTTGTAAAATATGAGTTATCAATTAATGTGTTGACTCGGTTTCTAGTGTATGCTGAGTATGTGAACTAGATGAGTATAACTATTATGAAGTAAGTAAATGCATAAAGTAAATAAACAAGAATTATAGAGGTTCCAGGTGGTGTAATCCTGTCAGTCCTCCCTTCCCCTGTGATGTGGAGGCCAAATTCACTATGTTCTTGAGGTTTACAGTTACAAGACACAAAGTAAATTCTAGACACTTGATTGTCCTTCACTAATCCCTAGTTTCACAATCTTCCAGCTTTAGCCTTCAACAGGTAGGATGGCTATTTAACAGGTAGGATGGCTGTTTAAACTAAACTTGCTGCGCTGGTCCTTAGAGGGTTGAATTTCCTCTTCACCGGCTCATCACAAACACAGTCTCCTTGACTGCACTCAATTGTCCTTCACACCTTATTGGTGTTTCACAGTCTAAAACCTTTGATTAAATCAAAGTTGAGACTTGAATCAATAACTATGATTCAATTGTGATTTGAGCTTCTCCTTCTAGATATGTAAGTTATGCACGGCTCTGTATTTATTCAAATGATTGATCTTGATCTTTCTTTGAATGCTTTTAAGATCACTTGAAGTTATTTCTTGATCTTTCAATAAAATGTATATAGCAGGTATTATTTTTGATTACTTTCCCCATTTGTTTGTGTTGGTCCCTTGAAAAGGCTTTGGTTAAGTTTAGAGGGGGGTGAATAAACTTAACACTTAAAACTTAGGAGTTAACAAATTCTGCAACTTCAGCAGTCTGCTGATACTTCAGGAGTCTGCTGTGACTTCGATAGCTCGCCGATAAACGAGTCTACTGATAGTTGAGTTTGCTGAATTTGTGCAGCGGAATAATATCAAAATTAAGCCTTATTACTTGTTGTTAAATATGATACTAAGTATTAGATACTTAGTAGTGCGGTGTGTGAGTTCGGTTGCTAGATTCGGTAGGTTGATGAGTGAAATAAAACAAGTGCGAAAGTAAAAGCGAGAGAGTAAGTAAGCGAGGTTTTTATAGTGGTTCCGGTGATGTAATCCCGTACGTCCACTCTTCTCCTGTGATGTTGGAGGAAATTCACTAAAGATCTTTGATGTAGCTGTTACAAAGATTCCTAAGTTGTTTGTCCTTCACCAATGACTATGGCTTCACAAACTGAAAACTGGGAACAGGTAGAATTGCTGCTCCTTAGTCTTCCAATGGTCCTTGAAGGGTAGGATTGCCTCTTCACCAGCTCCACCACAAACAACAGTCTTTCACACCTAACAAATGCTTCACTGTCTTCAGCAGGTTCTTTATAAAATAAAGAATGAATCAAATAAATGATTCAGTTGCAGCAGCTTGATTAGGATGATGTAACCAAGAGGCTTGCGATCTTCAAGTGTGTATGCTTGATGCAGCTTGAACACAAAATGCACTTGAAGAAAATAACTAGATCAGCAGCCTTAAGCTCAGTAAGTTCAGCAGGGTGTTTTTCAGCTCAGTATTGTCACTTAAAGTTTATCCCAAAAATTCATCATTTTTCTTGAGTTGAAAGTCTTCTATTTATAGGCAAGAATGCATGTGACTTGTATTTGAATTTCAAATGTGACCGTTCCTTGTATTTGTCCCATCTGATCTGCTTTCTGTCTCTATTCATAGGACTGACACTGTCGAATTCCTTTTGACACAGTGCAGTCTGTCCACCCCTTTGACTTGTATCCAATGGATAAAAATATGGATCATCCCAACGTCTTTTTAATCTCAGCCTTTGATTTTCTTGATAAGTCGAGGTAGTTGGTCGTCCTTATCCATGTAATCTTCCAAGATAATCTTGAATTAATCGAGGTAATACATCAGCAGGTTCATGAGTCTGCTGAGATACCTATCAGTCTGCTGATCATCATATAACTGTATATAAAATACAATGCAGCTGATTACTTCTATCTAACTTTTATTTGTGTAGTTAGATTACATCATTTTAATTGTAACTAAGTTCCAAACATCATCCAACTTATGGAACTTAGACCTTCTACACAAGGCATATGTAATCAGTTTAGGTCATCACAGACTTGCCTAAATTCTGATTCCATATCCTTGACTTTAAATACTAAGTTTGATCCCTTAGCCTTCATTTACTGAGTTTGAACCCTCAGCCCTCAGTCTTCAGTCTTCAGCAGGTTCCTGACTAGTCTACTGACCTAACTACCCTACTGACCTAGACCAGTCTGCTGATATCAATCAGCAGCCCTTTACAGTGCTTGTTTGATCAAACCTATTTAAGAATCAAACTCTAATAAACCTATACATTTTATCTAGACATATTTTTGCCTTTGCACTATAACAGCTAGTATGGCACTCATCATCAAAACTAAGAAATAAGTCCAACAATTTCCCCCTTTTTGGTGATGATGCCACTACCCTCACCTAATCAGCAAAGCAAAAAGATAAAACACAAAAACAGAACAAATTCAGTCAATTCTCATTATAAACATTGTTCAGTTATTACAAACTAGATGCAGCAAGGATAAAGAATACAAGTATGCTGATCTATTGTCTCTTTTCTCTTTCTCTTCTAGCCTTCTCAGCTTGCTCTTGATAGGCTCTGATCTCTTCTATCATTTGATTCATCCATTCATTCTCAATTAGTGTAAAATCAATATAAGAATTGACTTGTTTCCACCAGTTCCATGCTTCAGGCAGGACAAGATTGATGTCATTCACTCTGAATCCAAACCTCATATACAGCTCCTTGAATTCATCCAGTGAGTCCTTTGCTTTTGTAATAGGTAGCACCTTATCACCTCTGCTACTCCTTCTACTTCTGTTGCTTGCCCTTAGGGCTCTGACTCTTGCTTCCCAAAATTTCAAACTCAAGAAAGAGTTAAGACCTTCATGAAATCCCATGTCATGATAAGGTCTCCTCCTGTTGTAATACTCTTTCTTGTACTGTCTAAGTAGATCATCAGTGAGTTGGACTCTGCAAGGTGCAGGTTGCCTGAAGGCATTTGTATCATCTGTCCATCTCTTCTGTGCAAAGAGTCTTGCAGCCTCCTTTGCTTTGCAAGTACTCGATTGGCCCTCTTCCCCCTTAGTGACATCATCAACAAAACGGGATATAAGGCCATGAATAGCCTCATGTGATACTATCACTCTATGCAATTGGCCTTCCATAGTTCCAGTTCTAGTATCAAGAGAAGTAATCCTGGATTGCAATGTCTCCTCCAGTCTGTTGATCCTTTCAATAAGTTTGGGATCAGGCATAGCAGTTGTTGTTGTGCAAAGAATGGTAGGCTCGAGCGAGTTTAGGCGTATCGGCAAGCTTGTCAAGTTTCTCATGGATAGAAATAAGTTGGTCTTTTAGAAACTTGTCTTTAGCAGTATTTCCAACCTTGATACCCCTGACATCTAGTATCAAGTTATTCATAGCATTTTGAGTGGATGCAAAATTTGAAGCAACTGTATCAGTAGATTGACTGTTATCATTTACCATCTTCATTAGTTCTTCAAATCTCTGTTCTTGCCTGTCCAGTTGAGTTCTTAACTGTTGCATATCATTTCTTACGAGTTCTTAACTCATTGAAAACTTCAACTGGCACTCCACCGGTCATTCTACTAGCGATAGGTCCATCGCCAAGCTCCTCAACTCTATATTGTGCCTCGTTGTCCGTCGATGACCATTGCTTTACTCATATCTCTCCCGGCGGGGGGAGGTCCTTCCTCTACCATTGCACCAAGAATGTCTTCCATAACCGGATCTTGTGCGGGTTCTTCAAAGAACTTCTTCTTCTCCAAAAATTTGAAATTCTTCATCACCGTAGTCATAGTCCAAAGAAATTGTTCTTCTTGATTAACAACGGCGGCTTGCGACTATCCTTCCCTACGGTGGCCTTGGCTCCAAAGGGCTCCACTACGGCCAGCCTCATCAATAACGGGGTTTCCTCCAAACCCAAAGTTTGTTCCAACTTTGTGTCCGGGAGTCGTTTGAGACTCGGCGGCACTGTACCTCCCGTTCCAACCTTTGTGCGAGTCTTGTTTGTATCCCGGCAACTCCGTACCTCCTCTTCGTTCTCTGTGGATTGAATATAGCCTCATTATCCACCTGAAAACCTTCTGCATGACCAATCTTGTGCAGGATGATGGCAATTTTAGTAAGAGTGCCTTCAATGTCAAATCCATCTTGATATTCAATGGACTCTTCTGAGCTGGCACTAGGTTCATTAAAATCAGTAACTGTTTCTCCATCCAAATCCTCACTCTGTTCATCTTCATTTTGTGCAACGGGCTCTACAACATGTAATATACTTGGTTCATCGACCACCTACCAAAGACTCAAAGTGATTCCTTCATTGATCGGTGCTTCAAGATCATCCATGGTGAGATCCCGTAGATCCTCATCCATTTCTCCAGTCTGCGCGGCCCTCGACGGACTTACCGATATCGATGACCGTTGTGCAGGAGGTTCATTTCTCAATGCAGTCCCACTGGTTCCTCCTGGTCCGGAGGGGAAATCTCCTCTGGAGTCAGATGATGAGGAAGAATCATCATCTCCATCTCTTGGATCCCTAAACTTAATACCCTCCTCCTTCTGTTGCTCATCAAATAGATCCATCAGTCTAGATTGCAGCAGGGTGGTATCAACCAGATCCAGCAAGTTCTCTACTCCCAACTTGTTAAAAGCCCATTCCTCAAAATCGACCATAGGTTCAAGAAATGGCTTTTGTCTCTTGTAGAAACCAAACTTCCATTGAAAATAATCAGCAATTTGCTGAAGTTTGGGATCCACATAATCTTCAGTTTTCTTCCTCTCTTCACATGCCTCTCAAAGGGCATGAAAGATCTCCTGGGAGCAGCTCCAGTAGCTTGTTGACCTCCAAAGGTTCCAACAAGCAGACCCATGGTCTCTTCTACAGATGTTTGAAAGTCAGCAGGTTGCTGTGACTGTACATTTGTACCTACTACTTCCATATGTATCACACTTGGTTCCTCCTGACTTACATGCTCATCAGCAGGGTTAGCGACTGCTCTTCCCCCTGAACTATTGCCAAACTTGCAGGGTCTTCAACCAAGTCTTCAATCACCTCTTCAACTACCACAACAGTTCGGGTTCGGTGGTTTGCTTGTGGTTCTTCGGTGGACATCACAAAGAGGCTCGGGATCGCCAGACCGCCGTATATCTTCAACGCATTGCTCGAAACAACTCCGTCCAAAGATCGGTAGACTTGACACCCTCTTCAGGTGAGGAGTCAGTGATCACCACAGGTGGAATGATAGTTAGAGGCTCAGCCTCAACAGCCTCTCCTTCTTCTTCTACTGGTGCTTTTTCTTGTATTCTTTGAGCTTCCAGGTTTTTCAGCTCTTTCCCCTTGCCATATTTCTTCTTTTTGGCAATTTCCTTCCTTCTCTTGGAGAGGGGTTCATCATCTTTCTCAACCACAGTAGACTTTCTCTTTCTACTGTCTTCTTTCTGTTGTTCCCTCAGAATTTCACCAACAGTTTTTCTTGGAGCCACAGCAGGGTCAATAACCTCCACTTGACCCTTAGCGGACTCAACAGTCTGTGATGTTTCCTTCCTTGTTTTCTTTGAGGGTTTTGATGCCTCTGTTGTTTTCTTTTTATCTCCACTCTTTCTCTTAACAGCAGCTTTCTTTGGTGCAGCAGGTTTAATTGATATCTTCTTAGTTTGCTGAACCTGCTCACCACCGGCATCACCATCATCATCATCATTATCATCATCGTAGCCTCTCCAATCTCTTCATCATCATCAAGTCCAGGAATTGCATAATCAATCTCCTTCTTGTATCCGGACGATTTATGTTTACGGTTCAAGATACCTCCGATGATTCGGCGAGTCGGACCATTAAACCTAGGGGTAAGGCCTTTGATTTCCTTTTTCCTCGCTTTCTCTTCCTTGGCAACTTTCTTCATATAAAAAATGAAGTAACCAGCCCAATCAAACTTCAAACTCCCGCAAATGATCATCATCAACTCTATCTTGGGTCCGGATAGAGTATCCATACTTGCCAACCAACCCCGTATGTTCTTTGCAATCGCCTTGCTCGGCGTTGTACTCGGGCCAAATATGCCTCAGCGGTTGATGCCGAACTGATTTTGTGTCTTGATTTGTCTTAATCGATCCACAAATGCCATCTTGTTCAATCCCATTGCTTCGGGATTGACAGGACCATCTACAACTTCTTCAAAACCAAACACTTCTCTCAGTAAACTGGAGGAGATTACAAGCTCCTCAGCATTCACAGTGGTTTTGAATGCTTCAGTTCCTTCTTCCACGATCATGTTCTTCTAGAAATCAATAACATTGGTGTATGAGATTGTTTCTAATCTGATATTGAGCTTATTTTCCAAGCCTGCAAACCTCCTTATTCTTCGACCTATATTGATGGCCAACTCACTTCTGTTTGCATCTTCAACAAAACCTCTGACACTTTGGCTTGATTCAATCTGTACATCAACGTTTTCCGCCATTTTAATGAGAAAGAAGAGATGAAGAAGATTGAATCTCAAATCTGTGTTCACACAGTGTAAACGATTGCAGTGATAAAGCAGATTTGCAAGTGACGATTCTGCTGTATAACAGTCTGATTATATAGACAGTGAGTGGTTGAAAGTGTCATTGCACGTACATTGAGGTAACCACGATTAAATCTGAGTAAATGCTGTCTTGACACGTGGCCCATTACTCCTCCATAATCTTTGTAACCGTTGGATCGTGTTAACTGCGGTTATAATGGATAAAATAAATATCCCGCCAATATGCTTTTTGACTTTAATTACTTTGACTGAGTAACGTTCCCTCCAGCCAGGGTAATCCTCGGCGGGTGGGCTCATCAGTCTGCTGATAAGTAGGCTTCAGCAGCCTGCTGACAAAAGTTATCTGCTGATCCTTGTTTTCTTCTTGTTTTGTTCAATTGATAATACAAGATGAAGTTTAATACCAATGACTGATCTGTCAAGTGAGCTCACCCAACATGACAAAGACCAATCCCCTTGGCAACCTCATTTGCTCAATTGTCCAAACATAAGTACATGGAATTGTTGATACCAATGACTAATCTGCTAGGTGAGCTCACCCAACATAGCAAAGACTAATCCCCTTGGTGAATTCCAGTACATTGCTGAATATCAGTCAACCTTTAATATTCCAAGTTCAGTCCTTAATTTGGCAAATCTTTCACTATCAAGTGGTTTAGTGAAAATATCAGCAAGTTGATCTTCAGTAGGGATGTATAGAACCACCACATCTTTCTTTTCAACATGATCTCTTATAAAATGATGCCTCACATCAATGTGTTTGGTTCTTGAGTGCAAAACAGGATTTTCTGTGATTGCAATTGCACTTGTGTTATCACACATAATTGGAATTTCCTTTTCTTCAATTCCATAATCCCTTAATTGTTGTCTTAGCCATAGTACTTGTGCACGCAACTTCCAAGCAGCAATGTACTCAGCTTCAGCAGTGGAAGTTGATATAGAATTCTGTTTCTTGCTAAACCAGGAAACCAGTCTATTTCCCATTAACTGACAGGTTCTTGAGGTGCTTTTTCTATCAATCTTGCATCCAGCATAATCAGAATCTGAGTAGGATATAACTTTGAAGCTTCCTTCCTTGGAGTACCATATCCCTACTCCCAAAGTCTCTTTGAGATACTTGAGAACTCTCTTGACTGCACCTAAATGACTTTCTTTAGGTTTAGATTGAAATCTTGCACAAACACCTACAGCAAAGGATATATCAGGTCTGCTGGCAGTCAGGTACAACAAGACTGCCTATCATCCTTCTGTATAAGGTCTGATCAACATCTTTGCCTTCTTTATCTTCATCCAATCTGATGTTTGTACTCATAGGAGTTGAATTCTTAGTGCTATTTTCCATACCAAACTTCTTCAACAACTCCTTGGTATACTTGGTTTGATGAATGAAGATTCCATCCTTCATTTGTTTAACTTGCAATCCCAAAAAGTAGTTCATTTCTCCCATCATACTCATTTGAAATTTACTCTTCATTAGATTTGCAAACTTTTCACAAAGTAAATCATTTTCAGAACCAAAAATTATGTCATCCACATAAATTTGTACCAGTAGGGTGTTGTGCCCTTCACTGATTCTGAAAAGTGTCTTGTCAATGGTGCCTTTTGTAAAACCATTGTCCACCAAGAATTGAGATAGAGTCTCATACCATGCTCTTGGTGCCTGTTTCAATCCATAAAGTGCTTTGTTGAGTCTATACACTTTATCTTCTTGATCTTTAACTTCAAATCCAGGAGGTTGCTGAACATACACTTCCTCCTCTAGAATGCCATTCAAAAATGCACTCTTGACATCCATTTGATATACTTTGAAGTTCTTATATGCGCATGTGCTAAAAATAATCGATAGCTTCCAATCTTGCAACAGGTGCATAAGTTTCATCAAAATCTATTCCTTCTGCTTGAGAATAGCCTTTTGCAACTAGTCTGGCCTTATTTCTCACAATGGTACCTGATTCATCAAGTTTATTTCTGTATACCCACTTAGTACCAATGATATTTGCATAACTTGGCCTTTCAACTAGTGTCCAAACTTGATTTCTTTCAAATTCATTTAATTCTTCTTGCATGGCAATTATCCAATCTGGATCTGAAATTGCTTCTTCAACAACTTTAGGTTCCATTTGAGATAGAAAACAAGTAAACATAGCTTCCAAGTTTGTCTTCTAGTCCTCACACCTTGCTTTGTACATTGCCAATAACTTGTTCAAGTAGGGTGATTCCTTAACCATTGTGGATTTTGATTATTTTGATTTTCAGGAACATCATCTTCAGTAGGGTCTGCTGTAGTTTCTTCTACAGGGGGTTCAGCAGATCCTTGAACTGCTTCAGTTGTTGCATCGGTAACATTATCGAGGGGGTGTTCAAAGGGCGATATCGAAACTTTTAAGTCATTGAATCTTTCCAGAACTTCAACACAATCTGGATCAGTGACTTGTTGATTTTCAGCAGGTTCACAATCTTTATCTTCCATACCAGTAAACTTAGGTTCATCAAACACAACATGGATTGTTTCTTCATGTTTCAGTGATCTTTTGTCCAGTACCCTGAATGCTCTGCTGACTGAAGAATATCCTAAGAAAATTCCTTCATCTGATTTTGGTTGGAATGTTTTCAAATGAACTTTATGATTTAGAATAAAACATTTGCTTCCAAAAGGATGAAAATAGGATATGTTAGGTATCCTTCCATTCCAAATCTCATAAGGTGTCTTCAGCAGCTTCTTGTTTACTGATGTTCTGTTTTGTGTATAGCATGTTGTATTTACTGCTTCAGCCCAATATCTTTCAGGTAGCAATGCCTCACAAATCATTGTTCTTCCTGCTTCCTTTAAAGTTCTGTTTCTTCTTTCAGCAACCCCATTTTGCTGTGGTGTACCAAGCAGCAAGTTGATGTAGTACACCATTCTGTTCACAATATTCTCTTATGACTTTATTGAGAAATTCAGTACCCTGATCTGATCTTATCTTTATAACTATTAAACTTTTCTCATTTTGTAATCTCTTCAAAAGATTAGGCATGCTTTGAAGTGTTTCACTTTTCTTGTTCATGAATATCACCCAAGTGTATCTAGAATAATCATCCACAACCACTAGAGTGTACTTCTTTCCTGTTACACTTGTTGGAGTTATTGGTCCAAAAAGATCCATATGCATCAGCTCCAACACTCTATTTGTTGATTGTTTGGTCTTTGATTTGAAGCTTGACTTTATCTCGTTTACCTTGCCGACAAGCATCACATATAGCATCCTTCTTGAATGTGATCTCGGGTAAACCAACCACCAATTTCTTCTTCACCAACTCGATTAATATCATCAAAGTTTAAGTGATTCAACTTCTTGTGCCATAACCAATTTAGTTCGGACTTAGTATGCACTATCGTACGGAGTTTCGGAACTCATAGTAGACCAATCCACAACATACATGTTCGTTGTCTTCTACCAAGAAAGTACAACTTGATCACCTCTTTCACTAATGACAATACGAGTTGTCTTTGTCAAAAGTGACCTTGTATCCCATATCACAAAATTGTCCAGTGCTCAGCAAGTTGTAATCCAGTCCTTCCACATATGCAACATTCTTGATTGTAAGTCCATTTTTGATAAGTGTGCCATATCCTCTTGTATATCCAGGTGTATTTTTGTTGTCAAAATTCACCCTTGGACCATCTTTTGCCACAAAGTTTGATAAACAGTGCTTATTCTTTGTCATGTGTCTGGAACATCCACTGTCAAAGTACCAGACACCCTGCAAAACAAAGTTAATGCATTTTAGGTACCCAAACCTGTTTGGGTCCATAATGGTCAGTGGTAAGCATGACCCTTGGCATGTCTCCATAAGGTCTTCTCCTGAATGTGTCATACTTTGTTCATACTTTGGTTCATACATGTATTCCACACATCCATAAGTTCTAACAGTAGGTTGTGTAGGAATCACATATATTTTCTGGCCTTTTGGTTTATAATGCTGTTTGAAGAGATTCTTGTTGTTAGAAACATTTGCATAACCATAGGTGTGCTGTCTGTTAGAATCAGCCCTATAATATGGAGTCTGCTGAGGTCTTGTGTAAGTCCTCTGCTGATCCCATTGCCTAGGTTTTACCCTAGCTGCATGGTTATACTTGTTGTTTCTAATAGTAGATGCAGGAATGTTCCAATCATCATCAGTGGGAAATAGTCTACCTTTCCCCCTGAGATAAGTATCCCTTGAATGATTAACATTTTTGGGTTTGGGATTCTTATCCTTGGAATATTTCTGTTTCTTACCCTTCTGTGGTCCAGCAGACTTGGTAGCAGGTCTACTATCAGCAGGCTTAGAAGGCACAGCAGTCCTATTTTTGGATTTATTCTTTTTACTAGGAGATGTTGACTTTTTAGACTTCTGATTTTGCTTCCTTGAAGCATTCTCATTGGGTTTTATCGCTTCAAAGAACCTTCGGGAGTTGGATCTAGTGCAGGTACAAACTTAGGACCAATTCTGGTGCTAGGTTCAAGAACCTTACTGGATCCACTCTTGTTAGATTGCTGAGTTCCAAATCCAAGCCCTGTTCTATCCCCATGAGGCTTTCCTGATTTGTATGCAGTATTGGAACAAGATGGTTCAAATAGATTTAGAGGCTCGTTGGATGTTCGACAGACTTATTTTGATTCTCGTTCAACATCTTTTTCCTTACCCTTGAGAACCCTTAATTCAGACTTTCAATCTTCCAACTTCTAACTCAAGAGTTTCTTTTTCACCTTCACAACCTCATAGCCGATTGTATTATCCTCGCTTGATTAAGGATGGCATCCAAAGTCTCATTGTTGTCGAATTTCTAGGATTTGAACCACAAGTTGATTCACAATCACTTCCAAAGAGGAGTGTTGATAGATACGGTGTTATATACCTCCTCGCTTTCATCCATATTAGCCATCAAAGCATAATCCTCCATATCGGAACCGCTTGTCTTTGTATCATCCGATTCATTTCCTTTTTCGATTCCACATCATATCCCGATTCATCTTCGAACCATAGCCTTCTTGCCAAGTCTTCTTTGTTGACTTTTGGTCTTCAGTAGGTCTGGACAATCAGGTCTAAAATGTCCAGGCTTCTTGCAGTTGAAGCAAAGATAATCAGGTTCCTTGCCTTGTTTTAGTTCAAGACAGTCGGGTTTGAAGTGTCCTGGTTTCTTGCAATGAAAGCACAGATAGTCATTATCTTTCCTTGGTTCTTCTTTCCTTCTTTCAGTAGGCCTTTTTGTAAAATTTCTTGCAGGGGCCTTTCCAGTCTTCATCATCCTGATTTTCTTGCTCAGTAGGGCAATTTGTTCTTGCATCTCATCCAGCATATCATTATGTCCTCCTGATGTTTCTTCATGATGTGAAGCAGCCAATGCTGTGGTCTTTGGCTCTTCCTTTTCGCCTTTGCACAAGCTTTTTGCTAAACTCATAAGCCTTTAAATCGAAAATAATTTGAAGGTGTCTTCTTCATGCAACTTTCTCATTTCCTCAATTGCGGTCACCTTCATTTTCCAAACATCTCTTGCGGGTAGAGCTTCCAAGATTTTGGTGTTTATTTCCTCTTTTGAATAACTTACACTCGGCGGGGTAAGTTCATCCAGATTGCATTGAATCTTGATTCCATTTGCTCAATAGTTTCATTAGGTAGCATCTTCAACTTTTGAAATCTCTTTCGGCCACACCGATTTTGTTCTTCTTTATTGCATCGGTGCCTTCACGTATTAAGTGAATCTTATCCCAAAGTTCCTTTGCGCCTTGCAATCTTTAACCTTCATAAACATATTGCTATCCAAGGTTCGTAAATGATATCAATAGCAATGTTGTTGAGGTTTGCTCTTTTTCTCGTCTTCTCGCATTCCATTCTCTTTTTGGTTTAGGAATGTACTCGCTTCTGTCACCCACCGTTATTCGCCTTTGTAATCTCCGGTGGTCCTTCAACGCACATCCATCATCTCATCATGAGTAGCGCAAGATATGCCCGCATTCGACGTTTATACTCATCAAATTCATTAAGAGAACACATCAACATAGTTCTAGCATACTGTGTGTTGTCCATGATGCAAGTCTTGAAAATCAGTAACTTGAAAGAAAGTTTTAAAGAATTTTCACAAGCACAACAAGTAGGATTCCTTCAGAACAGAAGCACTGCTCCGATACCAATTGTTGGTCCCTTGAAAAGGCTTTGGTTAAGTTTAGAGGGGGGGTGAATAAACTTAACACTTAAAACTTAGGAGTTAACAAATTCTGCAACTTCGCCAGGTCGTCGATACTTCGAGTCTGTTGTGACTTCGCAGCTCCGCCGATAAACGTAGTCTACTGATAGTTGAGTTTGCTGAATTTGTGCAGCGGAATAATATCAAAATTAAGCCTTATTACTTGTTGTTAAATATGATACTAAGTATTAGATACTTAGTAGTGCAGGTGTGTGAGTTCAGTTGCTAGATTCAGTAGGTTGATGAGTGAAATAAAACAAGTGCAGAAAGTAAAAGCAGAGAGTAAGTAGGCAGGTTTTTATAGTGGTTCCAGGTGATGTAATCCTGTACGTCCACTCTTCTCCTGTGATGTTGGAGGAAATTCACTAGAGATCTTTGATGTAGCTGTTACAAAGATTCCTAAGTTGTTTGTCCTTCACCAATGACTATGGCTTCACAAACTGAAAACTGGGAACAGGTAGAATTGCTGCTCCTTAGTCTTCCAATGGTCCTTGAAGGGTAGGATTGCCTCTTCACCAGCTCCACCACAAACAACAGTCTTTCACACCTAACGTATGATCATCTGTCTTCGTGAGTTCTTTATAAAATAAAGAATGAATCAAATAAATGATTCAAGGTTGCGGCGGCTTGATTAGGATGATGTAACCAAGGCGGCTTGCGCTTCAAGTGTGTATGCTTGATGCGGCTTGAACACGAATGCACTTGAAGAAAATAACTAGATCGGCGGCCTTAAGCTCATTAAGTTCAAGCGGGGGTGTTTTTCAAATTTCGGTATTGTCACTTAAAGTTTATCCCAAAAATTCATCATTTTTCTTGAGTTGAAAGTCTTCTATTTATAGGCAAGAATGCATGTGACTTGTATTTGAATTTCAAATGTGACCGTTCCTTGTATTTGTCCCATCCGATCCGCTTTCGTCTCTATTCATAGGGGACCGACACCGTCGAATTCCTTTTGACAAGCGGTCCGTCCACCCCTTTGACTTGTATCCAATGGATAAAAATATGGATCATCCCAACGTCTTTTTAATCTCGGCCTTTGATTTTCTTGATAAGTCGAGGTAGTTGGCTGTCCTTATCCATGTAATCTTCCAAGATAATCTTGAATTAATCGAGGTAATACATCGACGGTTCATGAGTCTGTTTGAGATACCTATCGTCTCGATCATCATATATACCGTATATAAAATACAATGCAGCTGATTACTTCTATCTAACTTTTATTTGTGTAGTTAGATTACATCATTTTAATTGTAACTAAGTTCCAAACATCATCCAACTTATGGAACTTAGACCTTCTACACAAGGCATATGTAATCGCTTTAGGTCATCACGGACTTGCCTAAATTCGATTCCATATCCTTGACTTTAAATACTAAGTTTGATCCCTTAGCCTTCATTTACGAGTTTGAACCCTCGCCCCTCGCCTTCGGTCTTCACGGGTTCCCGACTAGTCTACCGACCTATCTACCCTATCGACTGACCATCTGGCGATATCAATCGCCAGCCCTTTACGTGCTTGTTTGATCAAACCTATTTAAGAATCAAACTCTAATAAACCTATACATTTTATCTAGACATCTTTTTGCCTTTGCACTATAACAGCTAGTATGGCACTCATCATCAAAACTAAGAAATAAGTCCAACAGTTTGATCTTTCTTGACTAGATTGATTCTTAGAATTCCACCCTCTTCTTGTTGTAGAAGAGATCTATTTATAGGGGTTTTTCTAACGGTCAGTTCATTTGAATTTGAATTCTTATAGCCGTTAGTGGTCCTTCTTTTCTGTATGTATGTGTCCTTTCGGACATTCATAACGGTCTGATCCTTTATCATTTTTGCTTATTTCAAGCTTCAAAACTGATTCAATACGACTTGGTCAGTTTCTAGTTTTCAAGAGCATTAACTGAGTTTTTACTCTTCTTCAAAAACCCAGTACTCTATCCTTCATCTGGTTATTATTGACTTATTCAGAGTACACCTTTTTCAATTGTTCATCTAACATATCATTGTCCTTATGATTCTTAGTCCAGCATACAAGATCTGTAAAGTCAGTTCAAGTCATCACAATCTTGCTTGAAGTCTAACTTTATAGTCTCAACTTTCTCTTCATAAGCTGAGTTAGTCATCACAATATTGCTTGAAGTCTAACTTTATAGTCTCGACTTTCTCTTCATAAGCAGAGTTTGAACCCTCAGTTCTTCAGTCTTCAATAACTAAGTTTGAACCCTCAGTTCTTCTATCTTCTAGATAAGCCAATTGAGTCGTGTCCCTCAGCGAACTTACCTTCTTCAGTTCTTTCATAACTGAGTCTGATCCCTCAGTTACGGTTGAAGTACTCTTGATCAAGTTCAGTTGGGAAATCAATTTCTCATTTTCTCACTTCTGAACCTAGAATTATTACAGTGCTAGTCTGATTAACTTATACAACTATCAGACTCTATTAAATCCTATACAATGATTTCTAGACATCTTTTTTCTTTGCACTATAACAGCTAGTTATGACACTTCATCAATAGGGTTTAAGAACAATAACTAATTAAGTGATGAATCGTCATCAAAACATAAAAAAAATTTCCAACATGTTTCACTTTTCTTGTTCATGAAAACCACCCAAGTGCATCTTGTATAATCATCCACAATTACCAGAGTGTACTTCTTTCCTGTTATGCTTGTTGGTATTACTGATCCAAAAACATTCATATGCATCAGCTCCAAAACTCTCTTGGTTGATTGTTTGGTCTTTGACAAGAAACTTGACTTTGTTTGTTTACCTTGCTGACAGGCATCACAAATTCCATCCTTATTGTATGTGATCTCAGGTAAACCAATCACCTGCTTCTTCTTTACTAGCTTGTTGATATCATCGAAATTGAGGTGATTCGGCTTCTTGTGCCATAACCAGTTGAGTTTTGACTTTGTATGTACAATAAGACATGTTTCAGGAACAGCAGTAGTCCAATCTACCACATACATGTTTTGTTGTCTTCTTCCAGCCAACACAACTTGCTCTCATATTTCACTCATGACAATGCAGTAGGCTTTGTCAAAAGTGACTTTGTAGCCCATGTCACAAAATTGTCCAATACTCAGCAGGTTGTAGTCTAGGCCTTCAACATAAGCAACATTCTTGATTGTTGTTAAACTATTCCTCACTAGTGTTCCATATCCTCTTGTATATTATGGTGTGTCCTTGTTTTCAAAATTGACTTTAGGTCCATCTTTTGCCACATAATTGGTCAAACAGTGCTTACTTATGGTCATATGTCTGGAACATCCACTGTCAAAGTACCAGACACCCTACAAACAAATTTAATGTTTTTTAGGTACCCAAACCTGTTTGGGTCCATAGTGGTCAATGGTAAGTACGACCCTTGGCAAATTTCCATAAGGTCTACTTTGAAAAGTGTTGCACTTTTGTTCATATATGTATGCCACAAATCCATAGAATCTAACATTTGGTTGTGTAGCATTCACATATGGTTTCTGGCCTTTTGGTACAAAATGATGTTTGAAGTGATACCTATTGTTAGAAATATTAGCATAACCATAAGGTTGTTGTCTGTTAGGAACAGCCCTGTATTGTGGTCTCTGCTAAGGTCTCTGATAAGGTCTCTGTTGAGGCCTCTGTTGTGTCCTCTATTGATTCCACTGCTGAGGTCTAGCCTTAGCATTATGGTTAAATTTATTGTTTCTAGCAGCAGGGACAGGAATATTCCAATCTTCATCAGTAGGGAATAATCTGCCTTTCCCCCTAATATAAGTATCCCTTGAATGATTAACGTTCTTGGGTTTAACATTCTTATCATTGGAATATTTCTGATTCTTACCCTTTTGTGGTCCAGCAGACTTTGCAGCAGGTCTGCTATCAGCAGGTCTAGAGGGTCAAACAGACCTACCTTTAGGTGTACTCCTTTTGTTAGGTGTTGTTGTCCATTTGGAATTCTGATTTTGCTTCTTGAAGCATTCGCAGTAGGTTTTACTACCTCAGCAACCTTTTGTGGTTTTGGATCTTGTGCAGCCACAAACTTAGGACCAATTCTGGTACTAAGTTCAGCAGCCATACTCGATCTACCCTCACCATGAGGCTTCCTAGATTGGAATGCAGTTGAGGAACTAGATTGTGCATCAGATTCAGTTGCCACTGCTGGTGCAGAAGACTGATACTGATTCTGTTCATAATCTTTTTCCTTGCCTGTGAGAATTCTTAATTCAGCATTCAATCTTTGGATTTCTATTTGAAGTGCTTCTCTTTCAGCCTTCACAATCGTATAACCAGATTGTATTATCCTCAGTTGATTAAGGAGGGCATCTAGAGGTTCTTCGTTGTCAGAAATTTTTGGATTGGAACCACCAGTAGACTCACAATCACTTTCAACAGGAGTGTACATAGATACAGAATTGTATACCTCCTCAATTTCATCCATATGAACAATGAAAGCATAATCATCCATATGTTCTATGAGAGCAGTGTCATCTGATTCATTTCCTTTTTCTGATTCCACTTCATAGCCAGATTCATCATCAGTAACCATTGCTTTCCTGCCAGATCTCCTCTGCTGACCTTTATTTTTTTCAACAGGTCTGGATAGTCAGGTCTAAAATGTCCAGGCTTCTTGCAGTTAAAGCATAGGTAGCCAGGATGCTTCTTTTGTTTAAACTCAGGAGAGTCAAGTTCGAAGTGTCCCGGTTTCTTGCAATTGAAGCACAGAAAATCATGATCCTTCTTTGATTCATCTTTCTTCTCAGTTGTTTTCTTGCCAGAATTTCTTGGAGATGCCTTTACAGATTTCATCATCCTGAATCTTTTGGTCAGTATTGTAATATCCCGAAATTTTGATTCCCTATTTAATTGATATTAAAAAAAAAAAACAAAAAAAGGGGGTTGTAGTAATTAAAAGGATTTTAATCCTTTCTAAACCTCCCAATTAATCAATTAGCCTTTTTCCTCCTTCTCTCAAAAGAGACGTGTAACCTCAAGAGAAAACCCTCCCCCCTTGCCGCCATACATTGTGAAGAAGAAGGAGAGAAAACCTCCTTCTTGGTGTGAGAGTTTCCGCCGTCGTCGTCGGTAAGTACCGTTTTCTTGTCCTCCCAGATAATTCTTGCGAACGGAACGATGGGAGAAACGTTGATCGGCCGGCCAAAGGCCATGGCCGATCCTCTTGAGCTTTCGTGGGGGGAGTTTTCGATATTTTTTTTTGGTGGTTTGCCTTGGTGGTCCATTAGAATGGCTTGGTAATTATCGTCTTTCCCTTTTTTTATAGATTCGGGCTTCGTGGAAGAACGATTCTAATTCGTTAGCAAGGGTTTGTCAAGAAACGCCGCACAATCGGTAAGGATAATTCTAAGTTGCGTGTTCGTTTAGTGCGAGAGATGGAGCTTTTAATAACATGTAGGGTTGTGTGGGTGGTTTGGGTTGTATAGCATTGTTGATCAAGGTTTTGAGTATAAGTTGGGGGTTGCTTGGCCGTGTTTTAAAGTGTATAGACCATTGTGTTTATGCGTGGAAACATAAAACAATTACTTGTAAATCTTTTGTTAAAATCGTTACGTTGTTAGTCATACTTTGGGGTGTTAAACGTCCATAAAAATGTGTTTGGCTTTGGGGTTAAAATTTGTGGACATTGTGGTACTTTGATATGAGGTTTGCTTGTACATATTATATTGCTTTATTGCTTCTTTTTTTGTTGAGGAACAACCCGTAAATCGCGTTGAAAATTATTAGGGTTCCGGTTGCGCGGGGACCGGACGGGCGTCTGCCTTAATGGACGGGCGTCCGCCTTGGTTTCAACTCGGACGGGCGTCGCCTTTAATGGACGGGCGTCCGGTCTTGGTTTCAACTCGGACGGGCGTCCGAAGGGCGTCCGAAGGTCGTTTTCGATACGGGATGTAATTTATTTTAGTGGACGGGCGTCCAAGCATAATGGACGGGCGTCCGGTGTAAAAACCGGATTCGGGATGTAACAGTCCTTTTGGACGCACGTCCGAGTTTTGGACGGGCGTTCGGTTATCCAAACGGGCGTCCAGCTTAAGTGTCCTTACTTCTTTGTTAGTTATTGTTAAATCTTATTAACATGCTTTGTAAGTTGGGTTTTGATGAGTTAAGGGTGGTGTTATCATTGTGGAACCTGATTTTTGAGGCATTGAATGTTCGTAGACCCGTAGTGGTTGGGCCCGGATAGGGTAGCTACCGAAGCCGGGTATCCGGGAGTGGAATTGCCTTACGACTTTAATGACCTTCCGTATTTGGGGAGTTGCAGACAGATGTAATGTTGGGCCGGATAGGGTATCTCCGAATCCGATAACCCGGGAGAGGAAATCCTTGCACCCCAGTACGCGTGGACCATTTTAATAATGGTACCATTGGATGACCCTTAGGAATGTGCACATTCGGGACCTTTAGGTATAGATGGATTGTGGTGTTTCATATCTTCTATGGAATGGTTGTATCAGTTATAGTTTGGTCGTAATTGTTATGTGATGGTTGATGTCTGTAGAGAAGTTTCCTTAAATTGTTGTTAACTTTCATTCTACGTATATTAGATTTATCCTTACTCAACTTTTAGTTGACCGGTTACTTCTGTTGACCCTGCTATGATCCGTTTTGGGGAGCAGATTCTTAGCAGGTATTTCTCCTTGACGTTTGCCGATTGCGGGGGGTGTCGCGGGGTATCGAGAGCCACGTAGTCGCAGTCTTACGTTTCCACTTTACTGGATTTCCGGCACTTTAAGATTTTATTGACGTTTCCACATATTTTCATTTTCTTTCAAGAAATTTTAAGTACTTTGACCCTTTTAATAATGAATGGTGAATGTTTAATTTTCTTCTGTTGTGGAATGTTGAGTATTACTGCTGCGACTGTGTGTCGTGAAGTGACGTTTCGGTGACCAATTCCGGCGGCCGACGGGATTGGAAAACCGGGGTGTTACAAAGTGGTATCAGAGACGTTCGACTCCAGGACCACCACCTAAAATGAACCTTAAGAATAAATTCACTAAAATAAGCACAGTGAGGATGTGTGGGGTAGGTATTGAGCTCATGTAGGGAAGGTACGGTGAATTCGATGTATGTGGAAATGTGGCCGCATGTTGTAATTTATTTTGGGCGGTAAGTGTTAGTATATGTGAAATATTCGTGGCATGATATAGGCGATAACCGAATATATGATTGTTTACTTTTGTAGTTTTAGCTATGCCTCCTAGGAATGGAAACGAGAGAGATCGGTGATTGATCGGTTGGTCAAGATGAATCAAGATCTCGATTCAAGCGGTTAACAAGTTGACGGAAGACCGTTCTCGAGGTCATCCACCGGCATGACCGGGCCGTGAGCCAACAAAGGCCTAGTCGGTACGACGGTAAGGGAGACCCTAAGGGTCTTGAGCGGTGGATTAGAGAGTTCGAGAAGATCTTCGCCACTCGGGGCATCCCGAGGAACCGAAAGTCGACCAAGCCGCTTTCTACTTGGTTGACGAGCCGATTTGTGGGTGGGGTGCCAACAAGGATAGGTTGGCTCGGACCGAAAATGAGCAAGGGGAGTCGGTGGTGGTACCACCGAACCGGACCGAGTTTAAACATGAGTTACGGCGTGAATTCTTCCCCGAATCAAAAAGGAAAGAGTTGCGAGTGGAGTTCGACAATCTCCGACGGGGGATATGACGGTCCAAGAATATTACGAAAAGTTTGTTGATTTGGCGGTCTATGCCTCGAGCTAGTGCCGACCGAAGAGGCTAAGATGGTGAAGTTCGAACAGTATTTAGATTTGGCGATCCGAGACCGTATGGGGGCAAGTAGGGGCTTCACGAGCTTAAAGGAGATGTGTGAGGTAGCATGCAATATTGAGAGGATTCGGAAGGAGGTTAAGGCAGCGTATGCTACCAATAATAAGAGGAAGAGTGTCTCTGAGGACAATCAGGGGCAGCAGAAGCGGAGTAATTTTGGAAATCACCCAGTGCGACAATCTTTCTCGGGAAATTCTCAGTTTAATAGGGGCAGTGGGGGTCAGTCAACGAGGGCTAACTCTCAGGGGTCTAGTCGGCCACGAAATTATCACTGCAAGAGGTGTCAGCGAAATCACCCAGGTACAGATTGTTCAGGTGCACAGGTCCAGTGTCACGGCTGCGGAAAGTTCGGACACAGACAGTTTGAGTGTTTTACGGCTCCAACACCTGCCAGGGCAGCATCGGATGCAGGGAGCAACATGGTCGGGACTCCAAGGGGTAACACGGGGAATGGTAATAGGAATAACCGGCGAGCGAGTGGTACTCCCGCTTAGAGCCGACAAGGGGGTACACCTACGACCACCGGGTGGGGATAGAAACCGACCATCGGGGTCGGCCGGCACGGTTCGGGGAGTTGGAGGGAAACGGACCGGGAAACTATTTGCGTGGGCGAGAGAGGAGGCTGAGCGAGCAACCACGTAGTGACGGGTAATTTTCTAGTTAACTCACTTTTATCTTATGTGCTTTTCGATTCGGGTGCATCGTGTTCCTTCGTAGCAAGTTCGCATGTTTCGAAGTTGGGTCTAGCTAATTTTGAGGTGATTGACCGTGAGTTCATGCAACCGACGGAGAGCTAGTACCGTGTTCTAAGTTACATAGAGATGTACCGTTAATAATTATGGGGGTCAACATGTCGGTTGACTTGATCGAGTTCCCTCTTGAGAATTTCGACGTCATTTTGGGTATGGATTGGTGAACCGGCATAAAGCCAAAATTGATTGTGAGCGAGAAGAAGGTGACTTTAAGAGGCCCTAAAGGGGTGCGAGTATCCCACAAGGGATTTGTGGATAAACCTAGGGTGAAAATTATTTCGGTAGTGACCTTGAAATCCTTCATAAAGAAAGGGTACCCGTTATTTATGTGTCATGTACATGATGTAAGTACTGGGGATCCTAAACTAACGGACATTGATGTAGTTCGTGAGTTTGAGGACGTATTTCCGGATGAGATACCGAGTATGCCTCCCCAGAGAGAGGTAGAGTTTGCGATAGAGTTGGTGCCCGGGACCGGACCAATATCGAAAGCACCCTACCGTATGGCGCCTAAGGAACTAGCAGAGTTGAAAATACAATTGGAAGAACTTCTCGGTAAGGGGTACATCCGACCGAGTGTGTCCCCGTGGGGAGCACCGGTACTATTTGTGAAGAAGAAGGATGGTAGTATGCGGCTGTGTATTGATTACCGGGAACTGAACAACGTCACAGTGAAGAACAAGTATCCATTACCAAGGATCGATGACTTGTTCGATCAACTACGGGGGCGGTATTTTCTCGAAGATTGATTTGCGATCGTGGTATCACCACTCGGGGTAGCGGATGCGGATATTCCAAAGACCGCATTCCGCACCAGGTACGGACACTACGAATTCACGGTTATGCCTTTCGGATGACCAACGCACCGGCGAGCTTTCATGGATTTGATGAACCGGGTATTCGGCCCTATTTGGACCGGTTTGTAGTAGTCTTTATTGACGACATCCTGGTCTACTCTAAGACTAAGGAAGAACATGCCGAACATCTGAGGCTCGTGCTGCAGATTCTACGAGAAAAACAATTGTACGCGAAACTATCCAAATGTGAATTCTGGTTGGAACGAGTGGCATTCTTGGGGCATGTTGTTTCGAAAGACGGTGTATCCGTTGACCCGAGCAAAATAGAGGCAGTGGCGAAAATGGCCAACCCCTAAGAATGTTGCAGAAATTCGAAGCTTCTTGGGTTTGGCGGGATATTACCGAAGGTTTGTAAAAGACTTCTCCAAGATTGCTAGGCCGATGACCGCTTTGATGAAGAAAGAGAACCGGTTCAAGTGGGATGAAAAATGTGAGGAGGCGTTCCAACTCCTTAAGGTACGGTTGACTACAGCTCCTATTTTAGCATTACCCGAGGGTAATGAGGACATTGAGGTTTATACGGACGCGTCAAAGAATGGCCTGGGGTGCGTACTGATGCAACGGAGGCGAGTGATTGCGTATGCATCGAGACAACTCAAGCCGTACGAGAGTAACTATCCGACTCATGACTTGGAGTTGGCAGCGGTGGTCTTCGCATTAAAGATTTGGCGGCACTATCTGTATGGGATAACCTTTAAGGTGTTTTCAGATCACAAGAGTCTGAAGTACATATTTACACAGAAGGAGCTCAATATGCGTCAGAGGCGTTGGTTGGAGTTGATTAAAGATTACGACATGGAAATCCAATACCACGAAGGGAAGGCCAATGTAGTGGCGGATGCCTTGAGTCGGAAGTCGATTCATTCCTTGTGTGAGAGAGTCGCGCAGATGAGGTTGCGAGAAGAGTTAGACCGTATGGATATATGTGTCATCCAGAAAGGTGGAGATAAGAGGGACTTCGTCTTGCAACCCGAATTGTATGATGAAATCCGGGTGAGACAAGCGGGTGATAAGGTAATCGAGGCAAAGAGGGCTAAGATTGGTACAGATGCAGCAGTTGATTTTACTTTACACGAGGATGGAGGCGTTCGGTTCAAGGGTCGGTGGTGTGTACCAGCCGACGAGGAACTCAAGAGGCGGATTTTGAGTGAAGCTCATAGTACGCCTTATTCTGTTCATCCGGGAGGAGACAAACTGTATAAAGATCTCAAGAAAACCTTTTGGTGGCCCAATATGAAACGCGAAGTAGCAGAGTTTGTGTCGAAGTGCTTGACCTGTCAGAAGGTAAAGATCGAACATCGACGGCCGTAGGGTATGCTTCAGCCGTTGGATGTGCCGGTTTGGAAGTGGGATTCCATCTCCATGGATTTTGTATGCGGATTACCGAGGAGCCCTAAAGGGAATAATATGATTTGGGTCGTTGTGGACTGACTAAAGCGGCGCATTTCATTCCGATGAAAGACACTTGGAGTAAGACGGAGTTGGCTATGGCATACCGGAGAAATATTGTGAGACTACATGGTATACCCGGCGATTGTGTCAGATAGAGATGCGAGATTTATATCTCGGTTTTGGCATGAGCTACAGGCAGCCTTGGGGACGGAACTACGAATGAGTACGGCTTTTCACCCTGCTACCGATGGTCAGACGGAGAGGACCATACAAACGTTGGAAGACATGCTGAGGGCATGTGTATTAGAATTCAAAGGCTCTTGGGAGGAAAAGCTCGACCTTATCGAATTTTCATACAACAACAGCTACCATGCCAGCATTAAGATGGCACCTTTTGAGGCACTTTATGGTAGGAAGTGCAAGAGTCCGGTTTGTTGGGACGATTCGTCCGAGGCAGTGATTTTGGGACCACGGATGATCGAAGATACGGTCAAGCGTGTACGTACAATCCGAGAAAAGATGAGGGCTGCCCAAGATAGACGAAGAGAGTTATGCGGACTTACACCGCCGGG
This sequence comes from Gentiana straminea, assembly GCA_036785695.1. NCBI lineage: Eukaryota > Viridiplantae > Streptophyta > Magnoliopsida > Gentianales > Gentianaceae > Gentiana > Gentiana straminea. Next base: position 12,204,774 of record JAVUPR010000114.1, on the reverse strand, counting down.
ATATTGAGTTCGCCGTGGGCGATAAGGTACTACTACGAGTATCACCAACCAAAGGAGTAATGCGTTTTGGCAAGAAAGGGAAGTTGAGTCCCAAGTACGTGGGGCCTTATGAGATCTTGGACCGCGTAGGTGAAGTAGCATATCGACTAGCCTTGCCACCGGCGTTGGATAAGGTGCATAATGTGTTCCATGTATCTCAATTGCGCAAGTACGTGAGTGATCCTTCTCACGTGATTGAACCGGAGGTGGTTGAGCTAGATCAGTCCTTGACTTACGAGGAGGTACCGGTGCAGATATTAGATACTAAGGTACGGAAAACAAGGGGACGTGAGGTTAGCATCGTCAAGGTCTTATGGTCTAACCATGCCACCGAGGAGGCGACATGGGAAGCCGGTTTGGGGTGCTATGCGACGAAGTACCCGCATTTGTTCTCTTAAGGTATGCAATTTTCAAGTCTTGTACGTAGAATTCTTTTCTTACCTTCGGGGACGAAGGCCGTTTTAAGGGGGGTGGAACAACGTCCGGTACGAACCCGAACTTCGAGGACGAAGTTTTGTCTTAAGGGGGGGAGGATGTAATATCCCGAAATTTTGATTCCCTATTTAATTGATATTAAAAATAAAAAAAAATAAAAAAAAACAAAAAAAGGGGGTTGTAGTAATTAAAAGGATTTTAATCCTTTCTAAACCTCCCAATTAATCAATTAGCCTTTTTCCTCCTTCTCTCAAAAGAGACGTGTAACCTCAAGAGAAAACCCTCCCCCTTGCCGCCATACATTGTGAAGAAGAAGGAGAGAAAACCTCCTTCTTGGTGTGAGAGTTTCCGCCGTCGTCGTCGGTAAGTACCGTTTTCTTGTCCTCCCAGATAATTCTTGCGAACGGAACGATGGGAGAAACGTTGATCGGCCGGCCAAAGGCCATGGCCGATCCTCTTGAGCTTTCGTGGGGGGAGTTTTCGATATTTTTTTTTGGTGGTTTGCCTTGGTGGTCCATTAGAATGGCTTGGTAATTATCGTCTTTCCCTTTTTTTATAGATTCGGGCTTCGTGGAAGAACGATTCTAATTCGTTAGCAAGGGCTGTCAAGAAACGCTGCACAATCGGTAAGGATAATTCTAAGTTGCGTGTTCGTTTAGTGCGAGAGATGGAGCTTTTAATAACATGTAGGGTTGTGTGGGTGGTTTGGGTTGTATAGCATTGTTGATCAAGGTTTTGAGTATAAGTTGGGGGTTGCTGGCTGTGTTTTAAAGTGTATAGACCATTGTGTTTATGCGTGGAAACATAAAACAATTACTGTAAATCTTTTGTTAAAATCGTTACGTTGTTAGTCATACTTTGGGGTGTTAAACGTCCATAAAAATGTGTTTGGCTTTGGGGTTAAAATTTGTGGACATTGTGGTACTTTGATATGAGGTTTGCTGTACATATTATATTGCTGTTGCTGCTGTTTTGTTGAGGAACAACCCAGAAATCGCGTTGAAAATTATTAGGGTTCCAGTTGCAGCCAGACTGGACGGGCGTCTGCCTTAATGGACGGGCGTCCAGTCTTGGTTTCAACTCAGACGGGCGTCTGCCTTAATGGACGGGCGTCCAGTCCTTGGTTTCAACTCAGACGGGCGTCTGAAGGGCGTCTGAAGGCTGTTTTCGATACAGGATGTAATTTATTTTAGTGGACGGGCGTCCAAGCATAATGGACGGGCGTCCAGGTGTAAAAACTGGATTCAGGATGTAACAGGTCCTTTTGGACGCACGTCCGAGTTTTGGACGGGCGTTCGGTTATCCAAACGGGCGTCCAGCTTAAGTGTCCTTACTTCTTTGTTAGTTATTGTTAAATCTTATTAACATGCTTTGTAAGTTGGGTTTTGATGAGTTAAGGGTGGTGTTATCATTGTGGAACCTGATTTTTGAGGCATTGAATGTTCGTAGACCCGTAGTGGTTGGGCCCGGATAGGGTAGCTACCGAAGCCGGGTATCCGGGAGTGGAATTGCCTTACGACTTTAATGACCTTCCGTATTTGGGGAGTTGCGGACGGATGTAATGTTGGGCCGGATAGGGTATCTCCGAATCCGATAACCCGGGAGAGGAAATCCTTGCACCCCGAGACGCGTGGACCATTTTAATAATGGTACCATTGGATGACCCTTAGGAATGTGCACATTCGGGACCTTTAGGTATAGATGGATTGTGGTGTTTCATATCTTCTATGGAATGGTTGTATCGCTTATAGTTTGGTCGTAATTGTTATGTGATGGTTGATGTCTCGTAGAGAAGTTGTATGGCTATTTGCTCTTGCATTTCATCTAACACATCATCTTGAACATTTGATGATTCTTCTTTATGAGCAGCAGCCAATGCTGTTGTTTTTGTTATTTCTTTTTCAGCACTTGCAACAAGGTCCTTGCTGAATTCATAGGCTTTAAGATCAGAGAACAATTTGAAGGTATCTTCCGCATGTAGTCTCATGGACTCCTCCATTGCAGCAACCTTCATTTCCCAAACTTCTTTAGAAGGTAAAGCTTTGAGAATCCTGGTGTTGATCTATTATTTTGTATAAACAACATTCAGCAAGGTGAGTTTATCCAGAATTGCATTGAACCGAGATTCCATTTGTTCAATGGTATCATTTGATTTCATCTTGAACTCCTGAAACTTTTGCTTGGCCACACTGATCTTGTTCTTTATGATTGCATCAGTGCCTTCACAGATAAGTTGCAATCTTTCCTATAGTTCTTTGGCAGTTTTGCAATCTTTCACCGTCATGTACATATTGTTATCTAGAGTTTTGTAGATAATATCAATAGAAATATTGTTCAGCTTTGCCCATTTTCTATCTTTAGCACCCCACTCGTTCTTTGGCTTTGGAACAGTTTGATTTTGACCATCGACAGTTATGACTTTGGTAATCTCTAGTGGTCCATCAATCAGCACATCATCATCTCATCATGAGTTGCAGCTAGATAAGCCTGCATCCGATGTTTATACTCATCAAAACGATCTAGAGAGCACATCAACATTGTCCTAGCATACTGATTGTTATCCATGATGCAAAAACTTGAAACCAGAAACTTGAAAAAGTTTTCAAAGATTTTTCATAAGCACAACAAGTAGGATTACTTCAGAACAGAAGCTCTGCCCTGATACCAATTGTTGGTCCCCTGAAAAGGCTTTGTTTAAGTTTAGAAGAGGGTGTTGAATAAACTTAACACTTAAAAAAATTTGGAGTTTTACAAACTCAGCAGGGTTCAATAGTCTGCTGACCTTCTTCAGTCTGCTGACTATTGAAGCTATTGAATTTGTTGTAGTAGAATATTTTAAATTAAGTCTATTACTTTTTGTTTTAAAGATGATACTAAGTATTGGATACTCAGCAGTGCAAGTGGTGTGATTCAGCAGCTACTTCCACAGGTTGATGTAATAAGCATGCAAATCAAGTAAATTGCAGAAAGTAAATGCAATAAAATAAAGTAGGCAAGATTTATAGTGGTTCCAAGTGGTGTAATCCTATCAGTCCACTCTTATCATGTGATGTTTGAGGAAATTCACTAGAGATTCTCGAGATAGTTGTTACAAAAATCCCTAAATTGTTTGTCCTTGACCAATGACTATGGCTTCACAAACTGAACATTAAAAACAGGTAGGATTGCTGCTCCTAAGTATTCCACTGGTCCTTGAAGGGTAGGATTGCCTCTTCACCATCTCCACCACAAAACACAACAGTCCCTAACACTTCCGCAGTGCTTCTCTGTCTTCAAGTTCTTCTTGAAAAAGAAGGGGTTGAATCAAGAAAGTGATTCAGCTTTCATAAAGCTTTTGATCAGGATGATGAGATCAGTAGCTTATAGACTTCAAGGGTGTATACTGGATAGAACTTGATTGTAGATAAACTTGAAGAAAGTCCTTGATCGGTAAATTAAAGCGCTGTTAGTATCAGCAGGGTAAGATTGCACTTTGATCAATTCTTGCTCAAAACTTAGTTGCTTTGTATGTTTTCTCCCTCCTTTGCAATATGAATCAGGAGTCCTCTATTTATAGGTGTAGATCCTGTGATTTGAATTTTAAAAGCAACCGTTACAGGATTGTCTGAATATTTCTGAAATTCCCTCTGTTGTACCTTATTGACACAGTCAGTGTCCTTCTGATTGTCCAATCTGTCAACCAATGATTTAATTCCATTTGATATGGCTCTGAAATTCTTACAACATCCATTTCATATTGTCCATTGATTAACTATTAATCCAAGGCTTATAATTCATCCTTATCCATTAAATATTCCAGAAAAATTTGGATTAATTCAACTTTTTCATTCGGCAGACACATGTTGTATAGGTCTGCTGATGTCCATGTATGTCTGCTGACTGCTTCTCATCTAACTTTTTATTGTGAAGTTAGAGTACACCATTTTAAATCATAACTAAGTTCCAATCATCACTTTACTTTATATGGAACGTAGACCTTTTACACAAGGTATATGTGATCAGTTTAGGTCATCACAGACTTCCCTAAATTCTGATCCCATATCCTTGATTTTAAATACTAAATTTGATCCCTTAGCCTTCATAACTGAGTTTGAACTCTCAACCTTCAACCATCAGCGGGTCTTAGACACCCTACTGACCTAGATAGGTCTGCTAATCAAGTCAGATGACCTCTTTACAGTGCTTGTTTGATCAAACATATACAAAGATCAAACTCTAGTAAACCTATACATTCAATCTAGACATCTTTTTGCCTTTGCTCTATAACAGCTAGTCTGGCACTCATCATTAAAACTAAAATATGTTTAACAGAAAGATAGATGTTATATGTGGCTAACAAGGCCAAGAATCAATATTCTATGGTTCTCTTGTCTCGGAAGAATGGATAGGGGTAAAATCAATCAATCAACAGACTAGGTTATGTGACTGCTGCAAATTCTAGACCTAAGAATCCCAAGAAGGTACATTGTAGTTTTTGTAGGTTCAATGGTCATACTGAACAGACTTATTGCAAGAAACATGGCTATCCTCCTGGTTTCAAGTCAAAGAGGGCTAATTTGGTAGAAGAGGAATAGTCAGCAGAAGAAGATCAGACCCAGAAGAGGTCTGCTGGACCAGGGTTTCCTAATATTACTGCACAACAACTTGATATTTGATGGCTCTGCTGAGTTCCGATCCTCCTAGACATTCACGATATGCTGTTGGCAACCTACTGAGATTGTCACACATTACTCACCTGCTACAGCACATGTGAACTAAATTTAGCAAGATCTATACAATGGATCTTGGACTCGGCACCACAGATCACATTGTAGGATCATTAGATCTTTTAAGTAATCTCAAACCTCAGCTGGTCCTACATGATGTGTTTTTCATTCCTGGTTTTAAATACAATCTCTTATCTTTACCTTCTTTTATTAATCATACAAAAGGTGCAACTGTTTTTTCTACTAACAAGTGTGTTTTGCATGACAACAACAAGAAAATGATTGGATCAGCTGAATTACACAGAGGACTATATGTCATGGATCAGCCAATCAGAATTTCCGCTGTTAATGATGTAGGAAATAAAACTTTGTCTGATAGCCTATATGATGCCCTTTTATGGCACTGCAAACTAGGACACTTTCCAGATAAGAGACTGCAAGCCATTAGTTCACAGTCTGCTGATGTCAAATTTTGTGATCATAATTTTTGTTATGTCTGCCCTATGGCAGAAATAAAGAAAAATCATTTTCCGTTAAGTACAATTGCTGGAAATGTTGTGTTTGATCTTGTTCATTTGGATATTTGGGTCCTTTGAAACAATATATTGTGAATGGACATCAATATTTTCTTACTGTTGTAGACGACTTTTCAAGATTTACTTGGGTTTTTCTTTTGAGGCATAAATCTGAAGCTTCTGATTTTGTTAAATCCTTTTTCAAATTTGTCTCTACTCAGTTCCATAAAATTATTAAAGTAATTAGATCTAAAAATGGATCTGAGTTACAGCTTACTGGCTTTTATGCTCTGTAGGGCATCATACATCAGCCATCCGGTGTGGCCAAATGGTGTAACCGCCGGTTTTTCTAACCGCCGGTTTTTCAAACCGGCGGTTTGATGAACCGCCGGTTTGACGAACCGCCGGTTTGTCAAACCGCCGGTTTGAAAAACCGGCGGTTTACTGTTCAAAACCGCCGGTTGCCGGTTTGGGCCGGTTCCGGTTTGCCCCGGTTTGCTCCCGGTTCAGATCACGGTTCAGATCACGGTTCCGGCCACGGTTTTAAAATTTCATTTTTTTTCTTTTCATTTTTATATAACACTTATTATTTTCACTACAATAACAAATTATTATTATTTTAATTATAATTATTAAAGCGAATGTAATATATATATTTTAAATAGATTTCTATTCGGTTTTAAAAATAATATTAATATTGTGTTATTTTATTTATATGTAAATAATGTTATTTTAAAAAATTATGTTGTTTTTCTTATATGTAAATTGTGTTATCTTTTCAACGCTTGTACCGGTAATTCGGCTGCCTACGTATTTTTTATGTGTAAACGTGTCGGAGGCACAACACATATAAAAAAATCAAAGCGAATGTAGTTCTAATTGTTTATGTTTTTAGTCTTTTATAGTTTGCTGTAATGATTTTTATAGTTATTTAAGTAGGTTTTAAGTATACTTTGATTATAAATGTTGTTTTATAGTTTCTTATTTTTTATAGTTTGTTATAGTTTTTTTTATAGTTTGTTATTGTAGTATTTTATAGTACTCTTATGTGTTTGTATTACATAGTTTCATATAATTTTTTAGGTTTGTATATGGTTTTTTTTAGGTTAGTATATAATTTTATAGTATTTTTTAGGTTTATAATTTTTTAGGTTTTTTTTTAATTTATAGTTTTTATGGTTTATTTGTATAATTTTTTTATGGTTTATAGTTTTTTTTATGGTTTATAAATTGTTTTTATTTACATGCATCCAGAAAAAAAAAAAAAAAAAAAAAAAAAAACTGTTGGGCCGGTTAAACCGGCGGTTCCGGTTCCGGTCCGGTTCCGGCCGGTTTTACCCGGTTCCGGTCATCCGGTTTGAACCGGCGGTTCCGGTTCCGGTTCCGGTTACCAATAACACAAACCGGCGGCAAACCGGCAAACCGGCGGCAAACCGGCAAACCGGCGGTTAAAAAAACCGGCGGTTTTCGAACCGCCGGTTTGACGAACCGCCGGTTCAAAAACCGCCGGTTCCGGTTCGAACCGCCGGTTCCGGTTCGAACCGCCGGTTCCGGTTTCGGTTTGGCCACCTCTAGCCATCCCGCATTAGCACATTTGAGCAGAATGGTATTGTTGAACGTAAATGTTAGCATTTGCTGAATGTTGCTAGGGTATGAGGTTACAGAGTAATTTACCCATTGAGTATTGGGGTTTTTGCCTTTTACATGCTGTAAAATTTATTAATGCCAGACCTACACAACTGATGAATGGAGAGTACTCCACATAAAGTGATTTATGGCACCAAACCAGATTATTCTGTGTTTAAGGTTTTTGGTTGCTTACTTTTTTCTTGCACACTTCAGTAGTACATGACAAAAATTGATTCCAGATGTAGGAGTTGAGTCTATCTTGGAAATTCAAACACCTCCAAGGGTGATATTCTTTTGGACATCACCAAAAAGATATCTTTGTTGCTAGAAATACTTAATTCCATGAGACTTATTTTCCTCTATTTCAACATATACCTGGCTAAGATAGATATCTTACTGATACGCCAGTGCCATTACCAGTGATGGACATATTTGATGATCGGCCAAATGAGTGAGTAGACCAGCCAGACATAAGGTCAGCTGCAGTTGAGGGATCTAATGAAGAGCATGATCATGTCAGCCAGGCACTTGTCCCTACACAATTGAGAAGATCCACAAGGACAAGGAAATCACCAACCTTTTATCAAGATGGTGCTCATACAATTCAGCAGACTGTTGAGAACAAACAACCGCAATACCACACGTCTCACAAATATCCACAAAGTCTTCCCAATGACACGCAATGGAATTAAACGAGGCAGCCCCAACGAAGATAAATCACAAATAAAGCGAAACGAAAACATAAGAAAATCAACACCACAATTTTAACGTGGAAAACCCCTCTCGATGTGAGAGAGTAAAAACCACGAGACCGTGGCCCACAAAAACTCCACTAATTATCAAAATATGATACAAAAGTGTTTCAAACACATCAACCTATTCAACTACACCAAAGCATCAACTAAGAATTCAAGATACAAGAGTTGTTGAAAAATATCACCGGAAACGCAACAGTCATGTTGTCGCCTTATTTCTGGAGATTGAACCGTTGAAACAAAAATTCCACCATTCAGATTGCAGAATAATGAGACACGAACAATTCCTCAAAATTTTGTGCCGATCGGAGTACGTTTCGATACCCGATCATCGTCATAAAGTTACTGCTGCAACACCAATAAACATGCGAATTTTGCCTCTCTTTTTGTTGTAAAAGATTATAAAGATTAGGGAAAATTAACCTAATTTGTTCCCTTAAATACTACTTGACATATATTATTTTTCCAATTATTTAGTGTGCTTGGGCTCCACAAAGAAGTGATACACCCAACAAATCTCCCCCTCACAACATTGTGGAGGAATTCGTCATTCACACAATAGAACGACATATTTCCAGCTTCTCTCTTGTTAACGCTTTTGTCAACATATCCGCACCATTGTCATCCGTGTGCACTTTTTCAAGTGCTAGCAACTTCAACTCCAACACATCCCGAATCCAATGATAACGAACATCAATGTGCTTGGTCATAATGAAAAGCTGCATTCTTATCAAGATGAATAGCACTCTGGCTATCACAAAGCAACACATACTGATCTTGCTTCAAACCAATCTCTCGGAGAAACTTCTTCATCCACAACAACTATTTACACGCTTCAGTTGCTGCAATAAACTCAGCTTCAGTAATTGAAAGTGCAACACATTTTTGCAACCTCGACTGCCATGACACAGCTCCCCCTGCAAATTTAACCAAATATCCTGAGTAGACTTGTAAGAATCAACATCTCCAGCCATATCAGAATCAGTGAAAGCAACCAACACCGGTTTTTCACCATCAAAAGTAAGGCATAAATCTGTAGTACCCAGGAGATATCTCATAATCCATTTCACAACATTCCAATGCTCTCTACCAGGATTAGAAAGAAAACGATTGACCTTAACAACTGCATAAGCTATGTCTGGTCTAGTACATACCATGGCATACATCAAACTACCCACTGTTGAAGCATACGGGACCTTCTGCATCTTTTCCTTTTCATCATCGATAGAAGGACACTGTTTGATAGTTAACTTGAAATGAGATGCCAGTGGACTTGACACTGCTTTAGCATCACTCATGCTAAATCTCTAAAGCACCTTCTTTATATACTTCTCTTGTGACAAATAAATTTTTCCGGCCTCTCTGTCACGAGTAATCTGCATCCCTAAAATATGCTTTGCATGGGCCAAGTATTTCATGGAAAAAGACTTTCTCAACTGCTGCTTCTACCTGTCAATCCTTGAAGTATTCTTGCCAACAATCAAAATATGATCAACATAGAGTAAAATAATGATAAAATCATCCTCTGAGAATATTCTAATAAACACGCAATGATCTGAAGTAGTCTTCCGGTAACCCTGCTCCTTCATGACTGACTCAAATTTCTTATACCACTATCTAGGCGCTTGCTTCAACCCATAAAGACTCTTCTTTAACTTGCACACAAGATCCTCTTTTCCTCTCACCTGAAAACCCTATGGCTGCTTCATGTAGATGTCTTCTTCCAAATCACCATGAATAAAAGTTGTTTTAACATCCATCTGCTCAACCTCCAAATCAAGACTAGCTACCAAGCCAAGAACAGTCCGGATAATAGACTTTTTCACAATATGAGAGAAAATCCCACCAAAATCAATGCCCTTTCTCTGACCAAAACCTTTGACTACTAATCTTGCCTTATACCCAGGTGTAGAATTACCGTCTTTGTTCTTAATTCTGAAGACCTACTTATTCTTCAAAGCTTTCTTCCCCTTAGACAATTTCACCAACTCAAATGTGTGATTGACATGTAAAGACTCCATATCGTCTTTCATAGAACCAAGCCATTTATCTTTATTTTCATCATCCATGGCCTCCTCAAAACATTTTGGCTCCCCACTATCTTATAGCAAAACATACTCAGTCACTGGATATCTAGTAGAAGGGTGTCTCTCTCTAGTAGATCTATTAGGAATAACTGGTGGAGCCTCATCTTGTAATGGTTCCTCAATCATATCATCGTCAATGTTCTAATCGAATCAACTACATCATCCTGCTAATTAACCTGGTCATCAACTGCACCATGCTCCTCTATATGTGTAGGATAAATTATCTCCAAGTCAGCGGAACCATCACTAACCTGAGGTGTTGAACTCTGATTTTCATCAACATCCTGCAAAGTCCCATTCTCTACAAACACAATATCTCGGCTTCTGATCACTTTCTTGTCAACAGGATCATAATTTTTATACCCAAACTCATCTTGACCATAACCCAGAAAAATACACTGTTTAGTCTTAGCATCAAGCTTAGACCTCTCATCTTTAAAAATGTGAACATAAGCTTTACAACCAAAAACTCATAAATAATGGTAAGATACATATTTACCTGACCACACTTGCTGAGGAGCATCATTCTGCAAAGGAACACATGGAGACGGATTTAGTACATGAACCACTGTACTCAAAGCTTCACCCCAAAAGGATTTAGGCAATCCAGCTTGTGAAAGAAAACATATGACTCTCTCCACTAATGTTTTGTTCATCCTCTCCACCAAGCCATTCAACCGCCGAGTCTTTGGCGGAGTTCTCTCATGTCTGATACCATGCTGCTTACAGTAATAATGAAATGGACCTTTGTATTCACCTCCATTGTCAGTCCGAATACACTTCAACTTCGTTCTAGTTTCCCTTTCAACTGAAACTTAAAACTGCTTGAACACGTCTAACACTTGATCTTTTGTCTTCAAACTGTACACCCAAATTTTCCTGGAGTGACCATCAATAAAAGTCACAAAATAACGGGAAGCACCTAGCGTCATTATCTTCATAGGGCCACAAACATCATAATGAACAAGCTCAAGTACTTCTGACTTTCTTGAAGGTGCATTTGATTTAAAAGAAACTCTAGTTTGCTTCCCTGCAAGACAATGAGCACACTTTTCCAAATGCAAACTATTAGAACATGACAATAAATTTTTCTTAGATAAGACGGTCATTCCTTTCAAGCTCATATGACATAAACTCTTATGCCACAACTCAGTCTCACCGCGTGACTCCACTGCATGAGCCTCATCAACAATAACGTTGGATTGAGTCAAGAAAAGTGTAGATGTCTTTGTACCTCTTGCCACAACTGAAGACCCCCTTGTGAGCTTCCACTTATCACAAGAAAATGAGCTATTATAACCATCATCACACAGTCTGCCAACATAAATCAAATTCAACTAGATCCCTGAAACATGCTTAACCCGTTTAAGAATAAGTTTGGTACCATTAGACGTCTCAAAACTAATATCTCCAACACCTGCACACTTTAAGATAGAATCATGAGCCATTCTCACATCACCAAAGTCACCTGGAGTGTATGATATGAAAAACTCTCTTTTTGAAGTAGCATAGACCGAAGCACCACTGTCAACAACCCAACTAGTCATATCATCAGCAAGAATAATATCATCAACCTCTTGAAACACAAGGAAATCATCAGAAGAAGTTGCATTAACTATATATTCCTTCTTCTCATCATCTTTCTTGTCACCGTTTTCCTTTTTCTCCCGTTTCAGTTTAAAGCAAAATTTCATGATGTGTCCATTCTTGCCACAGTGATTGCATTCATAATTTTTGTACTTGTCCTTGGATTTACTTCAACTTCGACCTCTATATTTAGAAGCTCTACTTTGACTTCTCCCCCGTGACTCAGTAACCAAGACATCCGACTGTGAGGAAACACCATGTGCCTTCCTCCTTGTCTCTTCTTCCAAAACACTAGTCTTTGCAAGATCAATGGTCATAGCACCATCTGGGTTGGAATTAGACAGAGAACTTCGAAAATTTTCCCACGATTCCGGTAAAGAGCCAAGAAGCATCCATCCCTGCACTTCATCATCAAACTTAATACCCATAGCGTTAAATTGGTTCATAATACCCAAGAAAGTATTCAAATGATCAGCAATAGTAGTTCCATCATGATATCTCAAATTCATCAATTTATATATCAAAAGCATCTTATTGTTTCCAGTTTTATGTGATTTAAAACATTATCATCAACTCATTGTCTAATATAACCACAAACTTGCCTATGCAACAAATTCCACTCTTCATCTGTTTTATCATCAGGTTTTTCCGCACTGAAAACCGGTAAGAAATAATTCTTCACATACAAAAGATCCGCCATTTTATTTTTCCATTTGTCATAGTTAGACCCATTCAAAGTGATCATTCTATTCAAGTTGGCTTCCATTTCACCAATTAAAAAAAAGTTCACCAAAAACACTTCAAAAACTAAATCAACTAACCGGGGCTCTGATACCACTTGTTGGGAAAACAAACAACCGCAATACAACACATATCACAAATACCCACAAAGTCTTTCAAATGACACGCAACGGAATTGAACGAGGCAGCCCCAACAAAGATAAATCACAAATAAAGCAAAACGAAAACACAAGAAAATCAACACCACCATTTTAATATGGAAAACCCCTCTCGATGTGAGAGAGTAAAAACCACGAGGCCGAAGCCCACAAAAACTCCACTAATAAGCAAAATATGATACAAAGTGTTTCAAACACATCAACCAACTCAACTACACCAAAGCATCAACTAAGAATGCAAGATACAAGAGTTGTTGAAAAATATCACCGGAAACGCAGCAGTCAGGTCGTGGCCTCATTTCCGGAGATTGAACCGTTGAAACAAAAATTTCACCGTTCCGATTGCAGAAGAATGAGAGACGAACAAGCCCTCAAAATTTCATGCCGATCGGAGTCTGTTTCGATACCCGATCGTTGCAGTAAAGTTGCTGCTACAACACCAATAAACCTGCGAATTTTGCCTCTCTTTTTGTTGTAAAAGATTGTGAAGATTAGGAAAAAAAATTAACATAATTTGTTCCCTTAAATACTACTTGACATAATATTACTTTTCCAATTATTTAGTGGACTCCGCAAAGGAGTGATCCACCCAACACAGACCCCACATGCTAAGTGAGGTAATGAATCTGGAAAAACTTTCAGCAGAATATGCCAGAATCATTAATGGTATTGATGTGGTTAAAGAAGCTAAGACTTACAATCAATCTATCAAACATGATGAGTGGAAAATGCCAAAAAGATATTGAAGCTCTACACAAAAACTCACTGGCAAGTCACCCAACCAAGAGGAAAAAATAGAAACAACTTATGAAAACTCCTATAAGCCCGATCTAGCCTCAAGCAAAAACATGTAAAGTATGAGAGAATACTGTCCATCAGTCATTTTGCTGCTATCTTCTGTCTTGGCCTGCTGCAACATCAGTCTTTAAAATGAAGCTTGCTTCCAATTGTAATCCAAGAAATGATCCACTGAATTCTTGGACTGATGAAGCCTTTACTGTGATTGATGATCAAGCTGATCCTGCCAGGAAGCATATGAATAGATAAACTGCAGATAAAAGCTAAATACAAACTGGCACAGAGAATGTAGATACAACCTGGTTTGCAACCTTCAGAGAGTAACTGAAGGGTGCTTCCAAGTATGATGACCATCTGCAATTTGCTATCCATTAATGGTATCTGATATGGGGCAGCTTTAGCAAATCTTCAAGTAGGATAGCTTAAGACCCTCTTCAACCTCCCCCCTGTGAATTGTACTATTTTGCTAGGAAGTACTAGCCTTCTTAGCCAAGAAATCTGCTGCCATATTGCCTTCTCTGTAAACATGCCTGATCTTGAAATTATTCTGGTTCAAAGTCTCAGTCAAAAGATTAATCTCAGTCACATATCTCCAAGGAGGCTGGGATTTGCCATGAATCATCTCAACAAGCAGTTTTGAATCAGATTCTATGTTCACATGTTGGAGTTGAAGATCAATAAATTGTTGTGTGCCATCAATAAGAGCCTTCAATTCTGCCTCAAAATTTGAAGCAATACCATATGCTCTAGTACCTGCAATAATTAGAGTGTCGTGTTCATCACGAATGATGAAACCACCTCCAGCAAGCCCCGGATTTTGAAGGGAGGAACCATCAGTATTAAGTTTATAGTATGCAGGAGAAGGAGCTTCCCATTTGAAAACAATGGCAATCTTATGTAGCCTAGCATCAAGATTTTTTATAAGCACTGTGTTAACAAGAATTAAGTCATCACTATTTTTTTTGTGAGATTCATAACCTGACAAGTGCCTTGCAGATCTGCAACTACATTCTTGATAATCTGGTTGGTTTCCATGGTGGTCTCATGCAAGCTGCTGCACCTATCCTTCCAAATCCCCCATAAGATCATAGAAGGGAGGATCTGAATTACCTTACCAAAGGCTCCCCTGATATTAGTATGCCTCCAAGCTTTTTGTACATCCTGAAGATTATCAACAACTGGATAATAATTAATAGCATTTTGAAAGAAAATCCAAACTTCTTGTGCCCTAGGACAGCTCCAGAGCACATGATCTATATTATCTTCATGATGGCAGTTTAAGCATATAAAAGGTCCAGAAAATCCCATCTTATGCAGCTGATGAGCAAAAGGCAGCAACCCATTATAGAGTTTCTAGTTAAAGAGAGCAATTCTAATAGGAATATAGGGCTTCCAGATTTCTCCTGATTCAAACAGGGATGCCCTCTTGGTTCTTAGAGATTCATAAGCAGAAGAAACAGAAAACTGACAAGAATTAACTAAAGTCCATACCTATTTGTTAAAAGGACTAGTTAGATACACCATATGTTGGTCAGTACATTCTTGAACAGGTCCCAGTAACTTCCAAGCATAGAGCTTATAAAGAGGGTAAGTGCCAGACATCACTTTCCTTGCCCACAAACCCTGTTGCTGATGAATCTTCCACCAAAGTTTACAAGCAATAGCTGCCTGAAAGGTTTTTAGACTCCAAAATCCAAGACCATTCTCCGTAGTTGGATAGCACACATTCTGCCACCTCTCCAATGCCTTCTTTTATGATTGTCATTGTCATGCCACAGGAAATTAGCCATAATTTGTTCAAGTTTCTGAATAGTAGCCATGGGCAGTTTGATGGCAGACATAATGTTTATTGGGATAGAGGATAAGACATGTCTGATGAGGATTAACCTGCCCCCAGGAGATAGGTATTTTGTGTACCATTTATTAAGTTTGGCTTCAAATTTATCAATCAAAGGCTGGAAGAAAGAAGACTTGGTTCTACCATAGAAAATAGGACAACCCAAAAAGGTAAAAGGGAAAGTGGCCAGTTGAAAACCAGTAATAGCGTACACACTACGTTTAGCAGTATGAGGAGCTCTACTAGACATAATAAAAGAGCTTTTGCTTCTGTTAACCTTCTGTCCAGAGGTCCTTTCATAGATAGCCAAGAAATTGGCCAGGTTATTAATAGCAGTTTTAGCAGCTCTAGCAAAAATGATGAGGTCATCTGCATAGTGAGAGTGAGTGATAGGAGCAAATCCAGTTGGGGTAGCATAAGTATCTATTCCAGGAGTCATGATTCTTTTTAAACCTCTAGAAACAGCTTCAGTGAGAATGATAAACAGATAAGGAGAAAGAGGGTCACCTTGTTTAATGCCTCTTGTAGAAGTGCAAAAACCTACAGGAGAGCCATTGAGAAAGACAGAGAAATGACTACCAGAGAGATTGTTCATAACCAGATGTATGAAAGGTACTTCAAAACCAAATTTTCGAAGCAGTCTGCCCAGAAAATACCAGGAAACCCTATCAAAAGCCTTCATCATGTCAAGCTTGAAAATGATATTGTGGCCTCTAGCTTTTTTATGGATGAACTGTGCTAATTCTTGGACCAACAGGACATTATCAGCAATGTCCTTCTCTTGCAAAAAGGCAGATTGTTCTTCAGATATGATTAAGGCCAGAAGGGGTTGGAGTCTAGAGGTGAGAATCTTTGTGCAAATCTTGTTTAAAAAAAGGTACTGAGTGAAATAGGTCTATAATCAGCAAAAGATATAGGAGCAGCTTTTTTAGGTATAAGAGTAATTAGGGTAGCTCCCACAGCCTTAGGGATGATTTTGCCAGAGAAGAAGTCTTGTACAGCATGATACAAATCCAGTTGAATGATGTCCCAATAGTGTCTGTAGAAAATACCAGGGAAGCCATCAACCCCAGGGGCACTAGCAGGATCTAAATCAAAAAATGCTTCCTTAACCTCATCCATAGTAATAGGTTTGGTTAAGGAGATGTTGTCTTCTTGAGTAAGTAAGGTAGGGATGAAGTCTAGAAGATACTGAATGTCACTTTCCTCAGACTGCTCTTCCTAATTTAGCAAGACAGAAAAGAATCTAATGGCCTCTTTTGCAATATATGCCTGATTAGTACACCAATCTCCATTAGTATCCTGGACTCTAAGGATTTGCATCTTGCTAATCTTATCTTTGACAGAGGCATGAAAGAAGTATAAGTAATACGTAAACTCTTTCAATATCTAAAATGGATTTTATATATATATATATATATATATATATATATGTGTGTGTGTGTGTGTCACGGATTTTATCAACACAAAATAAACAAGTAATAATCCGGTTAACCTCAAGTATAAGGATCGTAGTAATAGCGGTTAATGCCGGGTCGATCTTACGGGGAACTAAACGATTGTGATTTTAGTTTTTATCTAACTAACCTATGTCACGATTACTAAGCTAAATAGCGGATAAAACTAAACGAATGCTGAAAATTAAACTTAACTAAAACGTAAAACTGACAAGAGATGATCTAAAGCCGGGAAGGATACGGGCTGCGAACCAATTTAAACTAACTAATCTAAGATGCGGATAAAAGTAAATTAACTAGACAAATTCAAGCTTTTAAGGATTTAAATCAAATTTATAACGAGCAAACGAGGATTGATCCACCTATCCAACAAGCATTGATTTCCTATCTCGATTATATTGCGCTTTTATCTAGGTTGTGATTCACCTCACCTAAACATGAACCCTAATTCCTTAGAAAGTTCATCTATTAATCTATTATCTTCCGATGTAAGATTAACGCGTTTTCTAACCAAAGGTGCAAACTTTGTGTTTATAATCTAGTAATCAAACCTATTAACTTCCGTTATGATAGATTCGAATTACTATTCTTATTCATGGTGATCTAGGGTTTATTAAGACTTCCATCAACAATAAACAATCAACACATGCACATCTTCGATATAAGAAGAATTTAAACATGAATAAGCATGAATAAGAAACAACCTTTATTAAAAACTCACAGTATAATCGAAGAAAACGAAATCAACAATTGTTGGACGGCTTCACAATACTCGTTTGATGAAGCTTTTAGCCTCTGAACATCCTCAGCAACTCAAATTTGCAGAAACAGTGCATAAAAAGTAACTAGTTTTTAATCTAAACTAAGAGCATAAAAACTGGAATAAAAAGATGAAAAACGCAGCCTAAAGCCGCCCCTAGGTTTAGGGTTTTAAATAATGAGTGTATGATGCCTTTGTGTGGAGAAAACAGCCGACTATATATAGATTTTAAAGTCGGTTTCAGTAAGTCGGCTACCGGACGCCCGTCTGGATCCTTGAACGCCCGTCCATTCTTCATATGAACTTCAAATCGGGCCGAGTCATGACCAAACGCTCGTCCAGACGGCGTCCACTTCAGCGTCCAAACATCCTGAATCAACTTCCCATCCCCGGACGCTCGTTCAGTTACATCAGACGCCCGTCCACTGGACGGGACCTGGACGCCAGTCCAATATGACTGGATTTCGATTTCTTTATCTTTATCTCCTTTTTAATTCAATGTAAATCATCATTATCTCCTCCTCTTTAATCAAATCCGACTTGATCATCTTTGAATCACCTCTTGAGCTCGAATTTGTGCTTCTATGCCACATAAAAATATCGCAAAATGTAATATCGCTCAAATAATCATAAAAACATAATTAAAACACATAAATTAATCTATGTTGCGAATAACTTATTTAAAATACCATTTGCTCGATAAATCCATTAAACGCTCGTTTCTTATACAAATTCATACAAATATGAGGGAAAATAACATAAAATATAGCGTTATAAATCGTATAAATTCACCCTTAACAACTCCCCCACACTTAGCTTTTGCTCGTCCCGAGCAAAACAAAACAAAAACTAGGCTCGGAAAAAGAACGGACATCTCAACATATATAACATATATCCAATAAATCGAAGTTCACCGGTGCGTGTGTGCTAAACCATAGAAAACTTCCACTAAATCCAAACTTGAAAAACTCAAAGCAAAACTAGCTAATACCCCTTGTAGACTAGTAATCAATGACACTCATAAGATGCACCCTACAAACGTGATATATCCCGAAAAGAATGACCGAATATATCTAGGGCCTTTCTGAAATACTCAGAGGACAATCCCTACAGCATATCTGACAGTTTCTACTGGGGATAAGATAGACGATAACTTAGTCTTATATCAATTTCATACCAATTCTTTAGTTGATTTAATTATTTCACTTCAAAACGCACATCAGAATGAGCTCTTGCCCTGTCATAGCAGAATAGGATATTCGAGATATACCCTACCTTACTCAAATCATAAGGCAGCTTCTTCTGACTGTCGTGAGCTTTTAGTCATCATAGTGGTATAGGACATACGTGGTATACCCTATCACACTCAAATCATCGACCAGCTTCCGACACACACAATTAATTCATATTTTTTTACTCAACTTTTTCAACAACTTTAGTTACGCTTTACTTATCACATTCAAACCTTAGATATTCACAGTACAACATACTCCGGATCTAGATACAAACTATCATAAATCTCACGATATATACGTAGCACTAAGCACATGACTTATAAGAAAACAAAAATCACTAATCCAAAAGGGGTATAACTTTATAGAATAGCTCATCATTCACTATGGCTCGTGAAAAATAGTTTCGGGTGAAACAACTCACTTACTAACCATATGATATATAGCTGTGATGACTATAAAAAAAACGAACATTGAAGTGAATTGCCTACTCGGGACAAAACAAAAACGAAAATGTCGGAGAATTTTCAAAAAATTTAGCTCATTTGCAAAGAAACATTACGAATTAAGCAACTGTGTAGATACATATCGAAACATTCCCCTCCCCCACACTTAAAAACTCAACATGTCCTCATGTTGCGCAGATCGGAAAGAAAAAATGAAAAGACTTAGCTGATTGAAACCGAAACGCGAATCGTCAGTCAGGCCGGAGCCTACATAATGACACTTTAGAATGCGTAACCAGACAATGTAGCTCGTCGAAACCACTAAAAATATACCTGCACGTCTGGACAACATGGAACCATCTCGGGGAAAACGGGGAGTTATACCAAAATGAAAAGAGATATCAAAAATGAATATAACGCAAAAGTGAAAACATTCAATACATCCGTAAAGTGTAAACACGGTAGACGTGAAAGTATCGGCGCGCTTATGGCTTACATGATCCATCGGGAAAAGTAACAAGATAGTAATAGCAAAATTACAACGAATCATATAAGAAAAAGTATCAATAACATACATCCATCGGAGCAAAGAAAAAGAAAAACTAGAATCAGAAAAATAAAATCAAGGCTGGCTCGGTGCCCCAGAATCATCGGCTAGAGGATCGGAGGATGGTCCAGAAGGTGGTGCCGTATCCCTAGCTGCCGAGTCAGGCTGCTCCTCATCCGAAGACGTCTCAGGGTCGTGTAGAACATCTGCGATGACCTGCTCGATCTCATCGGAAAAAAGAAAATCAACGGAGCTCGGATTGAACGTCCTTTCGTCCCTCGGCTGCCGGCCCTCACAGATACACTGAAGAATCGATAAAATATTGTTCTGTGAGTCCCGGATATCACTCAGCCATTCCCGGAAACTGTTGGCCATGCTCAACCGCATCCTAACTGCGGGAGATAAAGTAGGAAGGGAGGATGCACGAGGCGGTGCCGAAGAACCAGGCTCCTGAGGTATCTCCGTCTCAGTCCGTCCCGAAGGCTTGCCTTTTCTCGCCGGATCGGCCTTGGATTCTTCGGCTTGTGATCGGCTCCATACTCGTGCACACCGGCATCGATACGTAGATCGTGGATCGGGTGAGGGATAATCAAGCATCGGGTATAGATCTTCGATTAATAGCCACCTCATCATATAACGCCCGTCCCACATCTACGTTCGTGCCAAATGTCAATGCGTATAACATGCCTAGGTCACCAATGTGAAAGTGCGTCAAGTTGTTCTTAGGCAACAACCGATTCCGAATAAACCGACACTCGGACCTTCCAATCCTCCGTCCGGGTCGTGGTAACCAACTCCTTCCGGTCGCCTCCCGGCCTTAATGTCCATGCCACATCCGGACACACTCTAAGGCGCAACTCCTCCAAAGGATCCTGCCCCAAACTCTGTCTATGTACAATCTCTTCCTTATAATCCCTACCCTCGAAAGCCGCTAAGTTGTATTTCTGATTGATCACTTCCGGTGTAAAAGGGACTTCTACCCCTCGAACCACAACTACCTTCTTCCCCAAATCGGTTTCCGAACAGTTAGCATAAAATTCCCGAACTAGGGAGCTATTTACCGGGGTAGTCGGGATTGTCATCAAGGTTTCCCATTTCCGATCTTTGAGCAACTTAACGAACCCCGGATCGACTTTGGCCTCCAAAATGGCCCGCTCAATCAACATCGTCCTCGAGAAATAATGCTGTTTATACACATCGTGAGCTCTAGGGTTCACGAACCGACGAGGTAATGGCATAGGAGGTACGGTTTTGGATTTCTTTCTAGGAGGGGCAGCCCTAGGTACAACCGGTTCCTCTTCCCGGGTAGCATCGACAGTTTCCTCAGCCCTAGACGAACCTCCACCTCTCTGAACTCTAGGCATCCGTACCAAAGGCACATCGTCATCAGTCTCAGAGTCAGAGGTCGGCTCATCTCTCAAAGTAGCCCTAGTTTGGGTGGCTCTAGGAGGTTGTTCTCGTATACTCACTCCCCGGTTAGGATCAATTAAAGTAGGATCAAACTCCTTGCGTTTCTTTCCGGCCTCCCTAGCCACTTCCTTACCATGCCTTTTAACCACTCCCTTCTTATGAACCATATTCGAAACCTACACTACACGAAAACAATCCCAATTCACAACAAGAGATACCCGTTTAACATCCAAAGCGGGATTTCAAATCAACCAAACCACAACCATAACCATAACCATCACCAAACAACCCCAATGCATCACCCATCATAACACCATATCACCAAAACAAAGCAACAAGAAACAAAAAAAACAGAAAAAAACCGAATTAAGGTAATATTCAAGTGAACGAGCCGACCCGAAGATCGTACTCGCAAAAACGTGAATAAAAACTAGAAATTTTGCTACGAACTTACCAAGTAGGGTGAGTGGATGTTGATCGAGGTGAAAAGCAATCCAAACAACACCAAAATGGACTCCAAAATCGAATTTTTCTTCTGAAAAGTCGGACTTGAATGGGGCCTGATTCTCCAAGAATATGGTTTGTTGGGGAATCTGATTATGAAAATCAAAGAGAGGGGATCAAGAGCGGCCTGTAGCACTTGGAATCGCTCAAAATGGTTTAGAAATGAAGATTTTAGGGCAAAAGGAGGGGAAAAGTCGGTTTTTGCGTTTGAAAATTCAGAAAAGTGAAGGTTCACTGTCGGAGGGGGTATATATAGACAGAGGTTGGACGCTCGTCCCACTCGGCCGGACGGGCGTCCACCGGGAATTCGGATGAACCGGACGGGCGTCCGGTTATTAGACGCTCGTCCAAGAGTTTAAATCACATACGGGATTGGAGGGAATAAAGCGGACGGGCGTCCGTGCTTAGTGGACGCTCGTCCTAAAATTGGTCAAGGCGGACGGGCGTCCGAGTTCTCGGACGGGCGTCCAAGCGAGAAAAAGTGCAAAAATTATAAAATTTCCATACAACTCAAATTCAAAAAGTGCACTTTCTTATTAAACTTAAATAAAACTTCAAAAATACAACTTCAAATCAAACAAAGTACATAAAGTGACTAGAAAATAGGGAAAAACAAATAGAAAACGAGTGGGTTGCCTCCCACAAAGCGCTTTTGTTTTACGTCGTTTGCTCGACGAAACAAATCTAACTAACGCTAGTCTGCATAAATCTCGTCCCAATCCACCAACCGGATGAGACGACGAAGCATATCAATAGCAGGAGGGAAATCATAGTCGTCTTGTACACCCCGCCATCTCCAAGCTACCTCTAAACCTCTAAAATGTGAATCCTGCAGTACCAGCGCTAGATCTGTCAGCATAGGGTCATTTAGGATCGTATATGGGCGTCCTATAGCTTCCTGCAGCTCCTCAGTGGTGAAGTCACTACCTCCCGAACAGCGGGGTACAATGAGAACATAGGTGATGGTCTTCGTACAGGTACTAAGCTCAAAATCTACGTGCAAGATTATAGTGCCTCCTGGTCCATCAGCTACTGTAATCAGTGGGATCCGACTAATGATGGGGAACTCCTCAGGAAGAACTCCGTAATCCATATCTAAAAAGAGCACTAACTGACAGATATAAATAGAAAAACTTAGTCGGCTAAAACTTAATTAAACTAAAACTTAATAAATAAAACACTAACAAATAAGTGAACGTAACTTAACTAATATAATAAGGGATATCTAGGATGCCTCCTAAGTAGCGCTTTTGGTTAATGTCGTTAGCTCGACATCGTTGAAAACTCGCCTGGGTCGTGCC
The DNA here is from genome assembly GCA_036785695.1 of Gentiana straminea. Classification (NCBI taxonomy): domain Eukaryota; kingdom Viridiplantae; phylum Streptophyta; class Magnoliopsida; order Gentianales; family Gentianaceae; genus Gentiana; species Gentiana straminea. Next base: position 12,181,830 of record JAVUPR010000114.1, on the reverse strand, counting down.
ATTTGACTTTTCTCGCCGCCCACTACCTCGTGTAAGCTCGATCGCAGTGTGGGCGCGAGAACAAAGCATCTCACACATGGGGTGAAATCTTTAATAGCTTTCCACATACGCTTGAACTTCCCCACGGGTGACCTCTTCATTCTCTCGAGTCCTCTCGATAATGCTTCAACCGACGCTCCCTCTCCAATTCTTCCATATCCCAACTACCACTAGAACTTCTTCGGAAGGACCACTACGACCATCCTCTCGAAAACAAGGTTGAGTGAAGACTCGTCGAATTCTTCGACTTCCGTAGCACCACACCCTAAGATGTCGAGGCAACGGACATTCGAAGGTCTCTCTTTAGGTTCACCAATATAATGCTTGCACCTCGGCCATTTACTCGAAACGGGTCACCACTATAACCACGAAGTTCTAGAACGCCTCCAGGGATGATTTGGAGAATCTCGAAAGGGCCGGACCAACGTGTCCTTAACTTTCCAGGAAACAGATGTAACCTAGAATTGTATAGAAGAACTTGTTCGCCGACTAGAAATTCTCTCTTCTTAATCTTAGCATCGTGGAGTAGCTTCATCTTATCTTTACTAATCCTGGCACTTTCATAGGCCTCCGGAGTCCGAATTCGTCTAGCTCATGTAATCGCCGTAGCCGATGTTGTCCACAAGATTGGGAATCGAAGTTCAGAAACTTTGTAGCCCAATAAGCTCTATGCTCTAACTCGACAGGCAGATGACATGGTTTCCCGTAGACCATTTGATATGGAGATGTCCCCATAGGGGTTTTATAGGCGGTTCTATAAGCCCAAAGTACATCGTCCAACTTCAGACTCCAGTCTTTTCTATGACTATTCACCGTCTTCTCCAGGATTTTCTTAAGACTCTGGTTGCTTCGCTCAACCTGACCACTAGTCATCGGATGATATGGTGTGCCGATTTTATGGTGAACACCATACTTCCCGAGGACTTTCTCCAAGGGTCGGTTACAAAAGTGTGTCCCTTCATCACTTATCAAGGCACGTGGACATCCAAACCTCACAAAGATATTCTTCTTAAGGAATTTCATGACCGTTTTATGATCATTGTGAGGAGTGGCTATTGCCTCCACCCATTTCGAAACATAGTCAACGCAGACTAAGATGTATTTGTTGCCACAAGATGATGGGAATGGTCCCATAAAATCGATGCCCCAAACATCAAAGACTTCGCATTCAAGGATGGGTTTCAAAGGCATGTCAAATCGCCTTGTCAAAGCTCCGGTTCTTTGACAACGATCACAAGCTTTATAGAAAGCTTCTGTGTCTTTAAAGATCGTTGGCCAATAAAAACCGGATTGAAAGATCTTCGCAACTGTTTTCCAAGGACCAAAGTGACCACCTGTGGGTCCACTATGGCATTGCTCGATTACATCGCGTTGCTCAGACTCAGGAACACACCTCCTCAGCAAACCATCCTTGCAGATCTTGAAGAGGTAAGGTTCATCCCAAACGAAATATTTCATATCAGAGAAGAACTTCTTCTTCTCTTGATAAGACATTTCAGGATCAAGGTATTTGGCATGAAGGTAGTTGACAATGGCGGAGTACCAAGGAACATCTGGAGAGCGGCCATCGATCAACATGATGTTCTCTAGAGGAAAGTAAAGATCTATGTCATCAGGATCACTCTTTTCCTCACTTAACATCCTAGAAACATGATCCGCCACTACGTTCTCACTGCCCTTCTTATCTTTGATTTGAACGTCAAACTCTTGGAGGGTCAGTATCCAACGCAGTAAGCGCGGTTTAGCTTCCTTTTTGGTCATGAGATACCGCAAAGCAGCGTGGTCAGTCCATACAATCACTTGAGCGCCCAAAGGCAAGTAACTACGAAACTTATCCATAGCAAAGACTACGGCTAATAATTCCTTTTCGCTTGTTGTGTAGTTAACTTGAGAAGGATTCGGTGTGTGACGGCATAATAGATAGGCCGGAACTTTCCATTAAGCTTTTTCCCTAAGACCGCACCAACAAAGATAGTTGGATGCATCGCACATAAGCTCAAAGGGTAAGTTCCGGTCGGTGAAATAAGAATTGGAGCGGATATTAACCGATTCTTGAGCTCCTCAAACGCTTGCTTGCGCTTTTCATCGAAATTGAACTCAACGTCTTCCTTGAGCGAGTAGATAGGGGCTTGGCTACTTTGGAAAAATCTTGGATGAATCTCCCGTAGAAACCGACATGTCCGAGGAAACCTCGACTTCGCGCACATTCTTAGGATAACTCATCTTCTCAATAGCTTCTACCTTGGCCCTATCTACTTCTATACCTTTGGCGGACACTTTGTGGCCAAGGACTATGCCTTCATCTACCATGAAATGGCATTTTTCCCAATTAAGCACTAAGTCCTTTTCCACACATCCGGACAACACCCGATCAAGATTATCGAGGCGAGTCATCGAAGGATTGACCAAAGACGAGAAATCATCCATAAAAATCTCCATGCACTTTTCAACTAGCCCGTCAAAGATTGCCATCATACACCTTTGGAAGGTGGCCGGGGCATTACAGAGACCAAATGGCATCCGCCCGTAGGCGAATGTCCCATAAGGGCAAGTGAAAGTAGTCTTCTCTTGGTCAACGGGATCGATGGGTATCTCGGAAGTATCCCGAATATCCATCCAGAAACAAGAGAATGCGTGCCCCGCCAGACGCTCAAGCATCTGGTCAATGAATGGAAGGGGGAAATGATCTTTCAGTGTGACCTCATTGAGCTTTCGATAATCGATACATACCCTATAGCCTGTAACGAGCCTCAATGCTATCTCCTCTCCCTTCTCATTTTTCTCAATCGTAATTCCACCTTTTTTGGGAACTACCTGAGTTGGGGATACCCACTCACTGTCTGCAATGGCGTAAATGATACCCATATCTAGAAGCTTTATAATTTCCTTCTTGACTACTTCTTGCATATGAGGGTTAAGCCTTCTCGAGGTCGTCTAACTTGTTTTGCACCCTCCTCAGTCTTGATCTTGTGCATACAGATGTCGGGAGATATCCCTCGGATATCTCCCACCTGCCATCCAAAGGCTTTTTCGTTTTTGCGCAAGACGTTTAATAATTTAAGCTCTTCTATACGAGATAGCTTGGCGAGAGATGGTCAAAGGAAGCTTGTCACCTTCTCTTAAAAACACATACTTAAGATGTTTAGGCAACGGCTTCGAACCAAGTCTACGGGGGGTTCCTCTAGACTTGATTTAAGATCTCCACTCCTCAACTCAACATCGTTGAGCTTACTTAGTGGCCCTACCGCCAAAGCTTCTTCTCTTAGCTCGTCCTCGAATTCACCGCTAACCGATCTAGATTAACCGCACCATGAGTATTTAGATTATCAACCAATCGCTCATATTCCGCTTCTACAAACCATGACTTGCTTATCCATATAATCGGTGAAATCATCCGTCATATAATCAATGGAAAAGCCGGTTGGAGGGCCGAGGGCACTTGAATGGACTTTAAGACATTGTAACTCACCTCTTGATCACCAACTCGGATAGTCACTTGCCCACCATCGCAATCGATGAGGGCTCTAGCTGTAGATAAGAAAGGTCTTCCAAGAATCGGGGAACATTTTCATCTTTCTCCATATCTAAAACATACCAATCGACCGGGAAGGTAAATCTATCAATTTGAACCAAAACGTCTTTTAGGATCCCCGAAGCTTTCTTAGAAGATCTATCGAATTGTAAACTCATAGTAGTAGGTTCTAGAAGGCTTTGTAAACCGAGCCGTTTGCATACGTACATTGGCATAAGGCTTATAGAGGCACCTAGATCACACAAAGAGTTAGGGAAGACTAGACCTCCCATTAATACCGTAAGTACGAATTTGCCGGGGTCACCTCTTTTAATTGGCAAGTCTTCATAATTAATCATGGAGCAATCCTCACCAATTTGCCTTTCCATGCCTCGCTAACTTCTTTTTCGAAGACACAACATCCTTGATAAATTTTGTATACTTAGGCATCTCAACCAAGACATCTGATAAAGGAAGATTTACCTGAGTATTCTTCAAAAGGTTCAGAACCTTCTCGTACTTTTTGTCCTCAATCAAGGGAATGTTGCTCTTTCTTGGTGGAAATGGAAGCTTCTTAAGGTCACTCTCGTAAAAGACTTTCTTTGAGGATGCACTTACGCCTTTATCTTCCGGATCTTTCCATCGAACGGCTTTTTCGATTTCTTAATAGTCGGGGGATCGGCATCCCGACTTTCGCTTACTTTTTCGGTCCTCGGGATCGCCACTTGAGGGTCTCCAACTTTCTCACCTCTCGGGGGATCGGCCACCCGAGTTTTCTCTTGCGAGTTGAGGGGAGTGTAGGTGCTCGGCTTCCCTCCTCGCCTTATCGGTGGCGGGGAGGGGCTAGTGGTTTCCCCGGAAGCCGGGGGGACCACTCGCCGAGTGCCACTTCTTAAATTCATCGCACCGGCCTCCTCTTTACCGTATTGCATTGTTGGCACGAGGTCGGTGCATGGGCCTTTGTTTAAGTCGGCTTGAGCAACTTGACCTCCCTTTGGATTCTTCTCGGTGAAATCCGGGCACCGCTCCGGGGGTCTAGAAGCTAATTGTTCGGCCCACCGCCCAATTTGTCTCTCTAGATTTTTCATTGACCTGCTTTGCTCCTCCAATTTAGCTTCAAGATTGGTAGATTGGGAGGGGCCTTGAGAGTTTTGGAAATTTGAAGAATAGGGCTGGCTGGGCCGACTTTGAAATTGAGAATTTGAATTGGAAGGCCAATTCTGATTGAATTTTTGAGTCGGATTGGAAAAATTCGAGTTTTGGTTCTGACTAAACCCAGGGTTTCTATTGAAGTTCTGATTCGAATTAGAATTCGAATTAGGATTGAAAGTTGAAGATGGATTAACCCCTTGGGTTTGGAAATTGTTCTGGCCAGAAAACTGATTGAATCTTGGATTGTTCTGGCCATAGAATGCATTCACTTCCGCATTCTGTCCATTCATAGGACAGAATTTAGAAGTGTGCCCCAACTCGTCGCAATTCTGACATGTGACTTGATTGTATTGTCCATAATCATGGACAACATTCACTTGATAAGGTGCAGAGGGATTAAATTGACACTGGCCATTCATGTGGCCAGTCTGACAGCAATTTTCACAGTATAGAACCTGAGGGTTCTGTGGGAAAGAAGGAGTTTGATTTATCGGATTTGGAACCTGGGAAGTTGCCATCTGCTTCTGTAGCATGGCGATCAAACTTTGCATGTTAACTTCCTCAACCTTAGGAGGAGGAGGTGCTTGAATTGCTTGATAAGAGGGGGCGTAATTGTACTTTGCAATGTCCTCAAACAGTGCCCATCCCTCTTCAGGTGTTTTCTTCGAAATGCCCCACCGAAGAACTATTGACCATGCCTTTGGTGAGCTCGGTCAATCCGCTAAAGAAAGTATTGACTTGCCTTTGCGGCGGCAAGCCATGGTGGGGACACTTTCTAAGGAGAGATTTGAATCTTTTCCAACACTCGAAAAATGATTCATTCTCTTTCGATAGAAGGTGAAGATTTCATTCAAACATTGGGCGCTTTTGGAAGGTGGGAAATATTGACTCGGGAACTCCCTCTCGAGTTCAAATTTCAAGTATTGATGGATTCGAAGGGAGAGAGGTGTACCACTCTTTAGCTTCTCCCTTTAAAGAAAAAGGAAAAAGTTTCGCTTGATGGCATCATCATTTACCCCTTGGATGCGTGTGGTGCCGCATATCTCCAAGAATGTGTGTAAATGAGTATGGGGATTCTCGATTGATAGCCATGAAAGATTGATGCATGCCGCATCATCCGGATAAGTCCCGGCTTAAGTTCGAAAGTTTGTGCGAATGGCTCGGTAAAACGATTGCCGGGTTGACGATTCTTGCACCGGGCATGGCGTAGTCGCAACGTCCGTCTATCCTCGGCGCCATTATTACGAGATCTTCGATTTCCTTTATTAAGTTTTGTTCAATTTCTTGATCGGTTAAACTTCCTTCGCCGAGAGGGATCGGCAAAACGAAGTCTTCGCCTATTGGGTCGGACTATGGTCCGCTCGGGGTCGTGTGAAAAGAACAATGGTCCTTTCGACTTCGAGTTTGCATAAACCGACACCCTACTCAAGATGTTGAACCTATTAACTAAAGAAAAATTAAAAGCCTAGACTAGAAATTAAAAACCTAAAGGAAAGAAAAGGAAAGAAGAAAGGGAAACAAAATTTATTGAATAAAGCGAGACCGGACGGACGTCCAATAATTTGGACGGGCGTCCGGGTGAAATTTGGACCGGACGGGCGTTTAGTGGTCCAAACGCTCGTCGAAAATTAGAATACTTGAACGGGCGTCCAAATATTATGGACGCTCGTCTAAGTGAATAAAACGAACGAGTTGATAATTTTCCGGCGGACGGGCGTCCAATATCCCGTACGCCCGTTTGGTAGCGGAAAAATTTAGAACGAAGTAGAAAATTTGCGTAAAATAACGAAAAGATAAGGGAACAAAAGAAAAGGGAAAAGAAACGAGAGGGAGAAGATAGAGGGGAGAACTAATCACAAGAGAACCTTAGAAAAAATATCTTTAACCCTATTTAAACCCTAATTAACTAATTTCCTAAACGTTTATGAATTAAAAACAGGACTCTAAAAATGAAATAACAAACAGAAAAATAAAAACTAGACAACCGTCCGGTTCCCCGGCAACGGCGCCACTTTTGTTGGGGAGATTTTGCATCATAAAAACAAAAGAAAATTTATAAACCTATACTACCATGCAAAACTACCTCCTAACCGGCCGAATACCGGGTAGTTGCTAGTAAAGTTGGATAAGTACGGGTATCGATCCTCAGGGAAAAGGGATATTGAATCTAATCTAGTTAATCCTTCTTTATTAACTAAAACCTAAACCTAAACTAAAACGGAAAATAACTGGACCGAGGATTGTTAATCCAAAGCCAGGAAGGATAAAAGCGATAAAAACATAAATAAAACTACATCTACGAAAACAAGAAAACTAACTAACAACCGAACAAACATGAACAAACCATGATCACCTATTCCCAACAACCATCACCCCACCGAAATCAACAAGATAGACAAACATTCATTCATTAGTTATCTTGGGTTATTATCTTATCTAAAGAAGCGTTTCCTCTTCCGATTTATCACGACATTCATTAGTTTACCTTCCGGTCTTAACTAACATGTATACGAAGCAAAGATACGGATTAAATCCTAATCTAACAACCTTATCCCTCAACTTCCGTTTGTTGGAATAATAATTGTTAATCTCTATCATGGCAATCTAACGAATTTATTAACTTCCGTTATCTAAATTCGATTAACATATAGCATCTCGAAACATGAAAGAGAACAAGAATAACGTAATGAAACAAATACATGAAAAATCTCATCTCCCCGGCAACGGTGCCAAAAACTTGTCACGGATTTTATCAACACAAAATAAACAAGTAATAATCCGGTTAACCTCAAGTATAAGGATCGTAGTAATAGCGGTTAATGCCGGGTCGATCTTACGGGGAACTAAACGATTGTGATTTCTAGTTTTTATCTAACTAACCTATGTCACGATTACTAAGCTAAATAGCGGATAAAACTAAACGAATGCTGAAAATTAAACTTAACTAAAACGTAAAAAGCTGACGAGAAGAGATGATCTAAAGCCGGGAAGGATACGGGCTGCGAACCAATTTAAACTAACTAATCTAAGATGCGAGATAAAAGTAAATTAACTAGACAAATTCAAGCTTTTAAGGATTTAAATCAAATTTATAACGAGCAAACGAGGATTGATCCACCTATCCAACAAGCATTGATTTCCTATCTCGATTATATTGCGCTTTTTATCTAGGTTGTGATTCACCTCACCTAAACATGAACCCTAATTCCTTAGAAAGTTCATCTATTAATCTATTATCTTCCGATGTAAGATTAACGCGTTTTCTAACCAAAGGTGCAAACTTTGTGTTTATAATCTAGTAATCAAACCTATTAACTTCCGTTATGATAGATTCGAATTACTATTCTTATTCATGGTGATCTAGGGTTTATTAAGACTTCCATCAACAATAAACAATCAACACATGCACATCTTCCGATATAAGAGCAATTTAAACATGAATAAGCATGAATAAGAAACAACCTTTATTAAAAACTCACAAAAGTATAATCGAAGAAAACGAAATCAACAATTGTTGGACGGCTTCACAATACTCGTTTGATGAAGCTTTTAGCCTCGAACATCCTCGGCAACTCAAATTTGCGAAACGATTGCATAAAAAGTAACTAGTTTTTAATCTAAACTAAGAGCATAAAAACTGGAATAAAAAGATGAAAAACGCAGCCTAAAGCCGCCCCTAGGTTTAGGGTTTTAAATAATGAGTGTATGATGCCTTTGTGTGGAGAAAACGGACTATATATAGATTTTAAAGTCGGTTTCGGTAAGTCGGCTACCGGACGCCCGTCTGGATCCTTGAACGCCCGTCCATTCTTCATATGAACTTCAAATCGGGCCGAGTCATGACCAAACGCTCGTCCAGACGGCGTCCACTTCAGCGTCCAAACATCCTGAATCAACTTCCCATCCCCGGACGCTCGTTCAGTTACATCAGACGCCCGTCCACTGGACGGGACCTGGACGCCAGTCCAATATGACTGGATTTCGATTTCTTTATCTTTATCTCCTTTTTAATTCAATGTAAATCATCATTATCTCCTCCTCTTTAATCAAATCCGACTTGATCATCTTTGAATCACCTCTTGAGCTCGAATTTGTGCTTCTATGCCACATAAAAATATCGCAAAATGTAATATCGCTCAAATAATCATAAAAACATAATTAAAACACATAAATTAATCTATGTTGCGAATAACTTATTTAAAATACCATTTGCTCGATAAATCCATTAAACGCTGTGTGTGTGTGTGTGTGTGTGTGTGTGTGTGTGGTTCGAAAGAAAATACAAATATATGCTTGCCTTCAAAATATTACTTTTTAAAAGATAATTGTTTATTAACATGAAACATATAAATTAAATACGACACATTGTTTGTCAAATTATAATCAAGGTTAAAAATCATATATTTTAACGTTTCTACAGAAGAAATCATGAAAAAAGTTAAATTGAAAGAAAAAAAAAATTTGCGTTCAGTAGTGTCGGGGAGTGTCGACACCGTGTCAGAGATTGTTTACAGCGTGTCGGAAATGAGTCGGATACTAAAATTTTAGATAATATTATTTTAATTAGCCAACACGTGTCGGGGCGTGTCGATCGCATGTCGTGTCGGAAAAGTGTCGGACATGGCGCACGACATCCGGATTGAAGTGTTGGTGCTTCATAGCTTGCAGCAGTAACAGCAGCCAATAATTGGCATCTCCATCAGATGGATGTCTACACTGCTTTCTTACATGGAGATTTACATTAAGAAGTATACATGCAACTGCCCCCGGGATTTGCAGTAACAAAACCAAATCATGTTTGCAGACTCACAAAATCATTGTATGGCCTAAAACAAGCCAGCAGACAATGGAATTGCAAGTTAACTGAATCCTTGGAAGCCTAAGGATTTATTCAGTCCAAAAATGACCACATTTTTTTCACCAAATAGTCAGGACAATCTTTTATTGCTTTACTGGTATATGTAGATGACATAATAGAAGCAAGTCCTAATGATAAATTGATTCAGCAAGTCAATGGTGCCCTACATCAGTAGTTCACCATTAAAAACCCTGGAAAATTGAGATATTTCCTAGGTATTGAGGCTGCTGGAACTCCTACAGGTATGGTGATTCACCACTTTTGGAAGATAACATTGCATACACATCACTAGTGGGTAAACTAATTTACTTCACTTTTCCAAAACCAGATATAGCTTTTGGAGTTCAACAGCTGAGTCGATTTCTGGACTCCCCGATTGAGAACAATATGAAGGCAGCACCTAGAGTGCTGTGATATTTGATGACCAATCCAAGTTAAGGAATCTTGTTTCCAGCAGAGAATAACCTTGTCCTAAAAGGTTTTATAGACAGTGATTGGGTTGGTTTCCCTGAAACAATAAAATCAGTATTAGGTTACATAATGTTTCTAGGAGATGCTCCCATCTCTTGAAAGGCAAAGAAACAACCACTACAGCAAGAACTTCATCAGAGGATGAACATAGGACTATGGAAAATGCAGTTTGTGACCTACAATGGTTGATTTACATTCTACAAGAGTTCAAGGTTCCTGTTCGGATGCCTGCTGTGTTATTCTGTGACAATGCAAGAGCTATGCACATTTCTCATGATCTTGTATTTCATGAAAGAACCAAGACAATTAAGATTGAATGTCATGTTGTGAGAGACAAAGTCAAATCTGGACTTGTCAAATTTCTTCCAGTCAACACAAAAGAACAAAAGGCTGACATTCTTACCAAGGCCTTAGATGCACCCATCTTTACCTATCTACTAGACAAGTTGGGAATTTCAAAGATATTTCAGAGTTCTAGAAGCTGGAGAGAATGCTGAGTGCAAGATGTTCATGTATCACTCTCAGCTTGAGGAGGGTGTTACAGTATAAGTGGTGAATGGAATGCTAAGTGCAGTCCACTGAGGAACTCAGCAGACCACATGAAGACTCAGCAGTCTGCTGAGTTGTTTAGTACAGAAAACGGTTATTCAGTTATAGTTTGTAGTAACCGTTTGTAAGTTACTTTTAACTGATTCTTGAGGTGTATGAAGCTATTAATACCCCATGATCAGCAGCATTCTAACTTAACTTGTTGCTTTTAGTTCAATAATAATCATTCCGCATTTTAGTTACTTTTAGTTTGTAATTCTACAAAGTTCAACACTCTAGGTGCTGCCAGCCATTGTCGGTGTCTACCTAGGGAGGTTCTCGATTTATGCCGGCCATCCCTAGTTCTTATTGCGTGTAATGTTAATACAGCCCAAGGTAGGTTAACTGAACATAGGCGCCCACTGTCTGATCAATGAGAAGTATGGAAAAATTAGAGGGTAGCACCCGTAGCTGTCAAATAATTAATATTCACCATCGAGGAAGATTATATTATAATTGGGAGAGGATTTAATTGCTCATAGTTAGGACTAATCTCTTAAGAATTCATAAGAAGCATATTTATATAGTCTTGTGTGTCAATTATTTACCTACTTGAATTCTATTTGGTCAAGGGCTACCTTAGTTAGTTCTCGATCTTGAATTTCGATATATATACTTGGTTGTACGAGTCACTGTAACCTTATTTTTAGTTCTATGATGCATTTATGGTTCATCTTTAACCTAGCTTTCAGACCTCCAAGTTCTTAGCATGCCTTTATATTATGCTTAAAGTTAAGGTTTCTTTCTTGTAAGATAGATTCTTGTTGAACCTTTGATAGGAGAGGAGTATTTCCTAGTAGAAGAAGAAAGTAAGGTTTATCTTACCTCAAGTGATCAAGGCACGGACTCATGCATCAAAGATATTATAGCACTTATTATTCAATTATGCGTCAAGTTGAATTCAATGTTAAAATACATCTATTTTTTCATCGTAATATATTATACATTGGGTATGTGCATTAGATCGGAATGTTATATGGTAAGAACCTGTTGCTGGAACTTTCCTGTTTGTTGGTTACCGTCACGGTGACAACTTATGCACTATCTAGGCGGCAGCTTATGTGCCGTCTAAGAGGCAACCACTTTTTGGAAAATGAATATGTTGTAATTTGAGATATTCGTGGAATTGAAATGGCCTGCATATAATTCGGTACGAATACTCTATGCACGATTCTGGTTATATTTCTTATAGAAATCATGTTTTAGGATATACATTGAAAAGTGATTCATTTTCATATTTTATATGACAATTAAAGACGGAATCAGATATGTTATATGTTTAGATACCTTTTCTATAGGATACAATTTGCTCAAGAACATGGTACTTGCTTTAATAAGTGAAATCATTAAAATGTTAATTGGAGGTCTTGTAGAAAGATTCTTAAATTATGATAGAAAGCATTTTTTTAGGTGAAAATAGAAAGCATGTTAAGGATTCACTAGTAGATGTGATTATGTGCCAATTGGATCATTCATGTTATATGTCGTAGAAAAACATGTTTTAGGAATGATATGGTTATTTGATGTTCATGGTTTATAAGTACTATAGCATGTAATATAAAGAAGTCGTGAAAAGAGAATGTAAAAGAAAGATGTTAAAAAGCATAAACAGATTCTTTAAGAAAACATCCATGGTCCAGTACTTTGATAGAAATAAAGACGATGAATCATTTAGGTTCCTCGGCATCAGTCCCCGTTCATGGGCAAGAATAGTGAACATATGTCGGGCCGGTTCGCAGTCCCTAACCATGGCCTATAATAAGGGTCATTCTAGTTTGTCAAAGCAAGCATGCTCTCCATGTTAGGATCTACCAGACATGTCCTAGTACTCATAAACGATAGCAATCAGCAAGCTCTTCATGTTGGGATCTACTAAACATGATATGATTAAATGTTTCCTAAAAAGAAGAAAATAGAAGGCTCTTCATGTTGGGGTAGCTTTACTAAACATGATATGGTCTTTAAGCCATAAACGATGGATAGTATGACATTATTGTGGAATGTAATGTGCTATATATGTGTTAAAGTAGTTTAAAGTTCATCATGTGTGTTATACTTTCACCATTTGCGAAAGAGAGCTAGGAACTCTATTCCGATCCCACTAACATGTATGAGTTCTTTTGATGCAATGTTTCTCTACTGAGCCTAGTAATCTCACCTCTTATCTTACATTTTAGCAGATGAGCGGCACGCCTCCAAGATGACCTGAGAGAATCCACAGAAGGGTTAGTGTAGCTTCTAGTCTGTTTGTTCCCGCTAGTGTTCATGTCCAAGTCCTATGAGAATCTTTGTCAACCTCACAAGTGCAGTGCCACATTGTCCAAGGGTATCAATGGACTACTCATGGTATCAGGATATATTCACCTTTTTTATGACATTATAATCTAAGGGTGGTGCTAGTGATAAGCAATGATGAGTTGGTTAATGTTAAAGACTTCTAGTTCTCGTGTTTATGTATTTTAAGTTATGTTTAAGTTTGATCAAAACTATTATGAATAAGTTGAATGTTTGGATTTGAATGGTTTTATTTAATAAAGTATGTTGATCCTTTAAATGGTCTTTTAGTAAGTAGAGTAATCTTTTTTTAGCATCCGCGCAAATATCGTAGAATGAGGCTTCGAGATTGATTGAAAAAGTAAGAAATCTTGGGTCATGGTTGAACGGGTCGATGTGAAATTGCTTAGGTTTTAGGTTGGGTCTTTACGGATGGTATCAGAGCATCCTTAGGCTGGCTACCATGGATATTAAGAACTCGTAGAGTCTTAAGATGAAACGATACTAGAGAGAGAGAGAGAGAGAGAGAGAGAGAGAGAGAGAGAGAGAGAGAGAGTTGGTGAAGGAATCCTTAGGATATTATTCATCGTTTTTCTTAAACCTCCTATCATATTACTTATGACCTCTTCTTTCTAAATTTATCTTTTCCGTAGAAAGAGTAACGAGAATGGGAACCTTCAAGAGGGTGGTATAAATGAAGAAGTGGATCATAATCAAGTTCTACAAAATGCTAATCCAACTGTGGTAGTTTCAAACTTTTGTGCGGTACCTTCAGAGTTAATGACACCGGCTTTGTATGCTTTTGTTTAGCAACAAATGAATACACTTCATCACCACCTTTATTTCCTCAGCAGCAAATTGAACCCCCATGAAGTTAAGGACAATTGGTTTACGAAACTTATAAGGGTAAGAGCTCCGGAATATGACGGACGAACTAACCCAAATCGAGGTTGACATTTAGTTTAACAAGATAAAGACTCTTTTTGAGTCTATGTTTGTGCCAGAGGAGAAGTGGGTAACCATAGTGCCTAGTTTTTTTACGGAAATAGCTAAAGCATGGTTTAAGCAAGTCAAGGATTTTCATGTGAAGGAAGGAATAAGACTGGATTGGCATAAGTTTAAGAAAGTGTTCTATGAAAGATATTACCCTGACACTTTTAGGGTAGAAATGCAAAGGGAGTTTTACGATCTTAAGCAATGAAATATGTATGTGGCTGAATATGCCAGTATGTTTACTGATTTGTTGAAGTTTGTACCACGCATATTGACAATAAGAAAGAAAAGATGAAACGCTTCGAGGATGGTTTAAACGGGGCCAAATCTACAAGCTTCGTAGGAGTAACTTTGACTTACTTCCTACCAAAAGATATACGATGGGGCTTTTCGAGCGGAAAGCGTGATAAAGAGGAATTCACCTCACCTTCTTGGTCTGAGGAGAAGTTTTGAGACGGAAACTACATCAAGGAAAAGGATGATGTTGGTAAAGGCTTAGGTTCCGCGGTGTATGAAGTGCCACACGCATCATTCGGGGAATGGAGGATGGGCCAAAATGTGTGCTTTCAGTGTCGACATCCAGGTCATTTTGCTAAGGATTGAAATAATCAACAGAAGACACAAGCAACTGCTCAAGTCACCCCAAAAATGTTGTCAATCAGAAGAAGAACAATCCTTTTATGGTCAAGGCTAAAGTGTTTGCAATGGACAATCAACAAGTAGAAACGCAAGACAACGCAGTGACGGGTACTATATATGTTAAATCTGTACCAATTAAGGCTTTGTTTGATACTGTTACATCTTATACATTTATGTCCCACAGTTTTGCTAAAGCTTTAAACTTTCTACTCAGGAAATGTGTTATAACAGGATAGAGAGAATCCAGATGCAATAATATTAACACAGAAGCAATCTAACATAAACAATCACACAGAGAAACAGAAACAAGAAGAACATAAGATTTAACGTGGTTTCCAGCGTTGTGCCGACTACTCTACGGACAGAAAAGAGATATTTTATTATGCACTGAATTTCAGACAGATTACACACTTTACAATGCTCAATACATTTGGTATTTATAGGCACAGATCCTTAAACCCAAACCACCAAGAATCTTTGTCGGAATGCCATGAATGCCCCAGATGTTGGATCACTCTGTTGATCCAACTCAGTTTATCATTGCCTAGATGTAGAACTCAACTATATCCAAAACAATCAGCTGACCTCCATCGTTTGTCTTCGACGGACCGACCTCCGTGACTCGTTGACACCAGAAGAAAGCTCAGCAAACTTCCCAGCTGACTTTCACAGACTTGGATACACTTCTCAGCAGACCATCACTCGGTGATAACCAGATTAGTTCTACCAAATGTAGAGTTTAAGTCACTTTGCTGACAAATCTCCACCTTGGATTGAACTCTCATTCACAGTCAACCAGATTGCACAAACAGATGTACTTGTACCTGATGCATTCGTCAATGCCAGATGTACTTACCGTTACTCCACGAATCCACTCGGTGACCTACCCTCGGTGCGAGTTTCCAGATTTCCAGATTATAAGCTTTGAATATTCAGCAAGTCCAGACACAACTGAAACTTGCTCTGCTGAACTGCTTTAGTGAACATATCGGCAAGGTTTTCCTTGGTGCTGATCTTCTTCACTACAACCCTCTTCTCATTCCTTAGAAAATGATACCTCACATCAATATGCTTGGTTCTCTCATGATGAACCTAATCCTTAACTAGACAAATTGCACTCAAACTGTCACAATAAATCTCTACTTGATCCTGATGTAGCCCCAAATCACTGACTAGCCCTTTCAACCAGATACCCTCCTTGGCTGCTTCAGTAATAGCCATATATTCTGCTTCAGTAGTTGATAAAGCCACTGTTGCTTGAAGAGTTGCTTTCCAGCTGACAACTGAATTCCCTAATATGAAAACATAACACGTCATTTATTTCATGTTGTCCACATCACCTGCATAATCAGCATCACAGTACCCTGTGACTAGACCTTAAGTATCACCTCCATAAATGAGACCAATATCAGTTGTACCCCTAAGGTGTTGGAAAGGTGTCCTAAACCCAATCGGGTTGGACCGGATCCGACCGGGTCGGGTCAATTACAGTCTATTTAGTTCATGTAATAACTTTATTATGATTAATAAAAGCACTTATGTTATTATATATTGTTTATCTTCATATTATTTGTTGTATATATATAGTAACGTCCCTAGTGTCAATCTGTGATAGAGAAACCATGATAGTGATTATGGTTGATGAGATCTCTAATCACTATAACAAGGTTGGTACTTAAATGTCTCTAGTCTTATGTATTATCAAATGGGACATTGATAGTATAATCAGACTAGCACGTATTGGATGTCTTCTATCTTTTAGAAGGTAGGGATAAATCTCGTCTATCGAAGTGTAGGGACACTTGGACTGTACGTGGACGTGTATTAGAGAATGCGTACGTTAGACTGACCCACTTACATTAAGTGTCACACTATGTGGCGGTTGTGTAATTATCCTTTGGACCGGAGTCTTCATGGCATCACGGTGTGGATTGTCATGCTTTGACACTATTGAGGTTTCCCCTAGCCACGTGGCGATCATGCGGTAGTGATTGGGTATGATACTGAAGCATGCGGAGTATACATGATTGGTCGTCCGGGAATCGCGTATCCTATGATTGGGATCGAATATCCGAAATGGCCTTCTTATAAGGAATATCTAGCTCTCGAGAATCTTTGCAAAGTGGGAGTAAATGTGTTATTCCGAGAGAGCATGATATCCGTTATAAGATACGATCGTCAATGTATTGACACTCGAGATACGATCGTATAGATATTATTACGAGCGATAGGATTGTAAGTTACACGGTAACTGCTTCACATGAAAGGTAGTAGTCATTGCTTTTGACTCTTCCGATAATTGGGGGTCACGGTGTGTTGCTAGACGCTATCCCGTGATCGTTAGGTATGAAGGGCGTCTTAGTAAATTTCACTTTGTGTCTACGGCCAACATATTCGGAAGCCTATCGGGTCACACACATATGAACATCGAGTCGGATTAAAATGCGGTTATAGTTGATAACCAAATAAGGAAAGTTTATCTCTAGACTATAAAGGTTATAGTGGTAAATTAATATGGTGGTATTTATTTATTATGAATAAATAAAATACAAGATATTAATTATGTACAAATTAGATTAATTAAAGAATATTCCGGAAGCCAATTAATTGGCATATAGGGCGCCACAATTGAGTGTATAAGATACACTTGGATTGTGCACTTTAATTAATAAGATTGTCATAATATTAATATAAGATATTAATTGATTTTGGAAAATAGATTTATGGTAATAAGATAATTATAATCAATATATGATATTGGCAAAATAAATTATAATTAAAGAGATAAATCAATCTAGTTGATTTTCCTTCTTTTATTAGCAAAGGGTTTTCCTAACATAAGGTACCTAAACATTCTTTTCACAGCTTTCCAGTGTTCCTTTCCAAGTTGAGCCATGAACCTGCTAACAACACTGACTGCCTGAGCCAGATCAGGCCTAGTGCACACCATGGCATACATCAGACTACCAACTACACTAGCATAGGGAAATTTTGACATATACTCCTTCTCTCTCTGATGATTGTGAAGCATAAACAGACAAATGAATATTAGATGCCATAGGATTATCTATTGGTTTTGCAGGAGACATGTCAAATCTAGCCAATATCTTCTGTATATAACCCTGCTGAGACAAGAACAACTTCTTTTGACTCCTATCTCTCTAGATATCCATCCCCAAAATCTTTTTGGCTGCATCTAAATCTTTCATTTCAAACCCAGCACTGAGAAGGTTCTTCAGATTTTGAATATCAGACTTCTTTTCAGCAGCTATCAACATATCATCCACGTACAGGACAAGATAGATATATGATCCATCTCTCAGCTGACTGTGATACACACAACAGTCATATGGACACATGTCATAACCCAGCTGGATCATATAACTGTCAAACCTTTTATACCACTGTCTAGGAGCCTGCTTCAGTCCATACAAGGACCTTTTCAACTTGCACACAAAATCTTCCTTGCCAGGAACTTGAAATCCATCTGGCTGAGTCATGTATATCTCCTTATCTACCTCACCATGTAGAAAGGTTGTCTTCACATCTAACCGCTCAACTTCAAGATCCTGTTGTGCCACTATTTCTAGTAACACTCTGATTGAAGTGTATATGACCACTAGTGAGAATATCTCATCAAAGTCTACCCTTTTTGTTTGACTGAACCCTCTTGCAACCAAACGTGCCTTATAATTGACCCCTTTTTGACTCAACCATTCCTTCCTTCTTTTTGAAGATCTACTTGCAAGTAACCACTCTCTTATCAGCTGGATGTTTAACTATATCCCAAGTCTGATTCTTCAATAATGACTCCATTTCATCTCCCGTAGAAGCAAGCCATTGAGATGCTTCAGAACATGTTATTGCTTCCCTGTCAGTAAAGTTCAAAACCATCCACTTCTTCTGCAACTTGAAGTGCATATCCAACCATATCATCAAAACCATACCTCTTGGGAGGTACCCCAACATTTGATCTTCTAGCCCTGCTGACAGCTATACTCTGCTGACCAATGTTCCATGTTTGATGCTCGCTAATCCTTGTTCCAACAAGACGGCTTGAATCAGACTCTGGTTCAGCAACCAGATCAGATGAGTGCTGATTTGGATCAGTTGATTGTTGCATATCAGTTGATTCCACTTGAAGCTCCACAAGTTTCTCAGCCCTTTCAGATTCAGCATTGGTTTCAGATTCAGTAGACCTCCCCACTGATGAGTTTATCATAGAATTTTCATCGAAGACCACATCTCTACTGAGTATGACCCCGGACTCTGTTGTTGACCAAATTCTATAACCCTTAACTCCATCACCATACCCCACAAACACTCTCTTTTGGCCCTTGGTTCCAGCTTCCTTCATTCACATGATAGTAAACTGTGCTTCCAAAAACCCTTAGAAGTGAGTAGTTAGCAGGCTTGCTTGACCACATCTCAAATGGTATCTTGAGATTGATCCTTGTGTACGATTCCTGTTGATTAAGTAGCTGCATTGGTTGTAGCCTCTGCCCAAAATCTCCTTGATAAACCAACATTAGAGAGCATACATCTTGCCCTCTCTTGAAGAGTTTGATTCATCATCTCAGCTACACCATTCTGCTGAGGTGTATTCCTGACTGTATGATGTCTGACAATACCATCATCCTTACATACTATATCAAACTCTGACCAGCAGAATTCCAGACCATTATCTGTTCTGAGCCTTTTGATTTTCTTGCCTGCACTGATGTTCCACTGAGCCTTCCACTACTTGAAACTATTGAATGCCTCACTTTTTGTTTCATCATCACCACCCAAGTCATTCTTGAATAGTCATCTATGAATGACACAAAATATTTGTGACCACCCAATGATTCCACCTTTGATGGACCCCAGCAATCAGAATGGATATAATCAAGTGATGCTTTTGTACTGTGTATGCCTGCTGAGAACTTGCTTCTATGTAGCTTCCCAAACACACAGTGCTCACAAAAGTCCAGATTCTTGACCTTATATCCCCCAAGAAAACCTGGGAAGAAAGGACTTGCATTCTTCTTTCACCCATGTGACCAAGTCTCATGTGCCACAACTGAGTCTGTTGTGACTGATGAACTCCAAAGGATGCCACAGCAGCAGAGCCAGATACAATAAAGCCCTGTAATAAATACAAGGTTCCCTTCTTGATACATTTGAGGACCACAGCTGAATCTTTGTAGACATTCAGCTCTCCACCTTCTCCCTTGAAATTGAACCCCTTGTTGTCCAGTAGACTAAGAGATACCAAATTCTTTGTCATCTGTGGAACATGTCTAACATCTTTCAGTGTGCAGAATCTATCATCCTCTGTCCTCAACTTGACTAAGCCAATTCCCACTATCTTACAGACCTTGTTGTTTGCCATAAAAATATGACTACCATCTATCTGATCATAAGTAGAAAACCACTCCCTATGGGGACAATTATGATAGGATGCTCCAGAAATCTAAGATCCAAACATCGGCATGATGTGTTGAATCCCCCAGCAACTAGAACCAGATCCTTATCAGAATGCTCAGCAGCCACAAGCTGCTGTGCCAGAATTGATCTTCCGATGCCTTCTCTTCTTTGGACAATTGGACTTCCAATGCCCCTGCTCCTTATAGTAATTACAGACATCTATGGACATAGGACCTTTGGAACTACCCTTCTTTGATTTCTTCTTCTGTCCATGCCATTTCCCACTGCTGCTGAGTACTAGGCCAGCAGCCTGATTATCTGTCCCTACTGCCTTGTGTCTCAGCCCCCTGGCATGCAAGGCTACCCTCACATCCTCTAAAGCCACTGTATCTTTCCCAACTATGAAAGACTGCACAAAGTTTTCATATAAACTTGGTATTGACACCAACAAGATTAGGGTTGCATCTTCATCTTCAATTTTAACATCAATATTCCTGAGATCAAGTAATATTATGTTCAGCTGATCCAGATCCCTCAGCAGACCTCCTTCATGCATCCTTAGACTAAACAGTCTCTGCTTCAACAACAACTTGTTGGTTAATGACTTAGTCATATACAGGCTTTCAAGCTTTTCCCACAACTTCGCAGCTGTGTCTTCCTCAGCAACTTCAGTGATAACATCATCAGATAAGCACAACATGATGTTTGAATGTGCTTTCTCTTTCAGACTGGCAGAATCTGCTGAACTGGCATCTCCTTTACAAGATAAAGGAGTCCATAATCCTTTTTGTTTTAACAAGGCCCGCATCTTGATTTGTCACAGACTAAAACTATTTCTTCCTGTAAATTTGTCGATTTTTACGTTAACTGTAGACATCTTTCTTGACAAAGATCACAACTTTTATCACTGATTCCTAGCACTGGTGAAGGTCTTGGTGAAGATAAATGTTGTCCGTACAGATGATTCTCTCATAACCTACTCTCTGATACCAGTTTGTTATAACAGGATAGAGAGAATCCAGATGCAATAAGATTAACACGAAGCAATCTAACATAAACAATCACACAGAGAAACAGAAACAAGAAGAACATAAGATTTAACGTAGTTTTCGGCGCTGTGCCGACTACTCCACGGACAGAAAATAGTATTTTACTATGCACTGAATTTCAGACGGATTACACACTTTACAATGATCAATACAGTTGGTATTTATAGACACAGATCCCTAAACCCTAACCGCCAAGAATCTTTGTCGGATTGCCATAAATGCCCCAGATGTTGGATCATTCTGGTTGATTCTACTCGGTGGTCATTGCCCAGATGTAGAACTCAGATGTATCCAAAACACTCGGTGACCTCCACGAGACTCGTCTTCGCCGGATCGACCTCCAAAAACTACGACATCGAAGAAAGCTCAGCAGACTTCCCAGCTGACTTTTCCAGAGTTGGATACGCTTCTCAGCAGATCATTACTCTGCTGATAACTGGATTAGTTTTACCAAATGTAGAGTTTAAATCATTTACTTGACAAAATGAATGATTCCGTAGTTATCTAAAACTCAAATGGAAAGACCGTTTATGCTGATGAAATTATGCAAGAATGTAAACTTAAATGGGAGACTTAGGATTTCATTACACCACGTTACAAAGCTTTTTAAAAGACTTGTGATAGTTGAGAGAAAAATAATTTATAGATAACTTTTTCTGTTTCAAAATGATGATACGAGATTGTGCAATTAGTTTTTGTTATATTATTTTTTTTTTTTAGGTGGGTTCTATCGGCACATCCCAAATTAATATTAGCATACATTTTTTAATTATATTTTCGGATGGAAAAAACGTTAGTAACACTGGTGTTTTTTTGTTGAACACCAACGTCAGTCAACAGTGGAAAGTCGTGGACTGACGTTTCTAAGTTTTAACATTTTTTATAAAGGTAACGTCGGTACCACTGGTGTAACGCCTCCAGACCCTGGGCCTGGTAGCGCTAAATGAGTCATAAATGTCCGGTCAACTGCTTAGACCGCCGTCCTCGCTTGGTCTAAAAAGGCTAACCCGAGTTGACAAGACATTTATGTCTCACACTTATATGGGGTAAAGCGTTCTATACTTTTTTTCCAATGTGGGACATTACATTCTCCCCCTTATAAGGGACGGCGTCCTCGCCAGACGGCCAAGCTCGTTTCGGATCGTCTCTCTACGGAGGTAGTAACTGAGGACATCCTTACACCGTCTTCTTGTACGCTGCGCGTGCGTAGTTCCGTCGATAGTCGGCTCGATACCATTCTCGTAACGCCCCCGGACCCCGGGTTTGGTAGCGCTAAATGAGTCATAAATGTCCGGTCAATCGCTTGACCGCCGTCCTCGCTGGTGCAAAAGGGCTAACCCGAGTTAACAAGACCTTTATATCTCACACTTATGTGGGGTGAGCATTCTACTACTTTTCCAATATGGGACATTACAACTGGTGTTCAACAAGGAACACCAATGTGACTGACGTTCCATTTATAAAAAATCATCGGATGTCGAAATAATATTTTATAGTACCGAAAGTAATAAGATGTCAATAATAAATTAGAGTATGTCAATAGAAAAATAGATGACAAAATCACGGGCAGCTCACGGGTGATGATAAATCAGTACATTGATGTCTACCCTAACGGAGGGAAATAGGAAATTGGAAAGTGTATTCTATTTTAGGCAGAATCATATTCATTGAAAGTTAAAGGTGATAGTGATTGATACGATGGAAGAGGTTGGTTTGTTTTTCCCATTATAAATCAACCTTGCAACTTGCACTTGCACATGAGAGAGAAAATTACTACCACTAGATTTGAGAAATTGTTATACTATTTATTATATATTTTTTTTTGAAATATTATACTATTTATTAATTATGTTTAAATATAACAAACACACTTTTATTATATTTTTCTTTTTGAGATGACATAATCTTTTTAGGAAACATTTAATTACATAACTAAAAAAATTTGAAAATGTAATGTCCTAAACATTTTATCAAAATGTCCCGAGTTCAATCTCTGTTGAGGCAAAAAAAAAAATCAAATCATGTAGTTTCTTAATTACTATTTTCTCACCCAAAAAAACACTTGGTTTTTCTCTTATCAATATACTCTTATAAATCATTTGTTACTAAAATATACAAATCAATCAATAAGTTAATTATTATTAATTATTTGTTACAATGTCCAGCACTTGTATTTGTTTCACTTATTATATTAAGAGATGAACTTTATTCATTTCATCACCTATGTTTTAAGGTTGATTTCCTTCTTTTGTATATTGGTTTGAGGTTATACTTTCTACTTGGTGGGTGTTATATTGTGTAATTAAGCATTTAGCCTCTTTGTTATCTAATTACACCATTTATATGTATTGCGTCTCACTGCGCGCCTCAGATGCGGGTCTTGAAAAGGCCTGTTAAAATGTGTGTGAGTGTTTTAAAATGTCTTATATTATATACCTTAATTGTTTCACCAACCTATTTAAGAGATAAATTTTGATATTTATAATTATTTAAACCATCATTTTAATTTAGAGATAAACTTCCATCTTCTCAAACTCCCAATCATAACCTCCAGCACCTTGTTGATGTTGATGTATGTCTCTTATATGTGTTTAAATTTATATTTTTTGAATTATTGATTACATAATTGGCTAGGGAAAAGTGAAAAAAAAAAAAAAAAAAATCAATTTAGATAGTTAAAGACCACACATAAATCATAGTATAACCCCCACCTCTTACATCTTTTTCAGCTAGAAATAGAACTAATAGACTTTCTGCAAGCAAGCAACTGCCATTTCCTTACCTAAAACCACAATAATTCACCAAAAAAGGAAAATTACTACTACCGAGTACCAACACTGAAAAGTACTACTTCCATTTTAAGCTTTTTGATTAAGGGAAATCATACACCACCATTTCTTTTTCTCATTCTTTCCCTTCCATGTGCTTCTGCTGCAGGCTGCATCAAAGACTAGAACTTTTTGTGTGAATCTTCAAAAGATAAAAGGAAGAAGAAATTGGATAATTAAAGGAGATGTTGGATCTAAATGTGGATGCAGCTGTATCATTAATGGAAGATTTTGCTTATTATGATGAAACCGACTCCAACGCCGTTGACGCTGTTCCTCAATATTCCAGAGAATCTCGCACTACTTCTTCTGATCGGACTACTTTGAAATTCTCTATCCTCAATAATAAAAAAGTGATGACAAAGGATGATGATGATGATGATGATCAGGTTGTTCAAATGGAGGAGGATGAGTTTGATAGCACTAGTACTAGGTTGCAGACGAGGATGTTATTTCCGGTCGCCGCCGGAGATGAGTCGTTTGATTTGGATTGTCGGCCTCCTCGACGTCATTGGCTGAATTTGGCTGTGCCGGAGGTGGCGGACGTCGGAGTTTGTGACGTTCCGAATCAACATCATGCTGTTGTTCATGAGGTAGCTAACCAGCTGCCGACGACGACGACGGCGGCGGCAAAGAAGAGCCGGAGAGGGCCGAGGTCAAGGAGCTCGCAGTTCAGAGGTGTCACTTTTTACCGCCGGACTGGCCGATGGGAATCTCACATCTGGTTCGTTGGGAATTTGCGCAATTTTAAATGCTTTACAAAATTTTATTTAAATTAATATAATGCAATTAATATTTATAGGGTCACAATATTTATATAATTTCTATAAACTTGATACTTCGCTTCAAAAAAATATTAACTTTATATACTTAAAATATTAATTTCTATATTTTATTTCGAATCCCCCTCCCCTCTCTTTTCGTATCTGAAAAAAAAAAAAAAACTAGTTTGGCTCTTGAATTTAATTAGTCAAGGTCACGGTTTTTTTTTTTTTTTAATTTTGTGTATAACCAATTTCGTTAATTAGAAACTGTCCAACATTCCTTTAAAAAATAAAAAAAATATCTCTTCAAAAAAAAATAATAAAATAAAAAACACTGTCCGCAGTTCGCCATCAAGCCTGGCTGGAATTTAAGTCATATAACAGATATTTTTATTGAATAATTGTTTTGGGGTAAATCATTTGTTTATTTCACTAAAAAAAAATTAACTTCCATTGTTAATATCAATTCATTTTTTATTGTTTTAAGTGAGTAAGAGGGATTATAATTTCTCTTCCATTTCTTGATATTCGTGGGTTTTTTCTGTGTGATATGCAGGGATTGTGGGAAACAAGTCTATTTAGGTAAAGACAAGAGCCATTTTTTATATTCTTAGTTTCTTCTGTCGGCATGAATATATATATATTTTTATTTTATTTTTTGCTCCAATTTTTTTTGTATACCTTTTTCCTTTATTTATTTATTTTTAATAATTATACTAAGTTTGTGATTAATTATTGATGTTATTCATTTTCAGGAGGATTTGACACAGCTCATGCTGCTGCTAGGTAAAGGCTTATCGATCACATTCAATTGATATTTCTTTATATATTTTTTTCTTGTAAAGATGAAGACTAGTTCTAGCTTCGCAACAAGAAACGGTCGCAATGATCACAACATATTTTTACACCGTTAATTTATTATGATTATTATCAATAAATTCATATAGTACCCTACATATTTCATTTTCAAATTTTTATCCAATTTTACTCCAATACTAAGTAAATAAAGTAGTAAATTGTCTTTTTTTCAGAGCTTATGATCGCGCGGCGATCAAGTTTCGAGGAGTTGATGCTGATATCAATTTTCACATTTCTGATTATGAACAAGATATGAAACAGGTTGGTTTTCCCATATTCCAAATGGCTATTTGATGCTGCTTGTTATAGTCTCCATTAATGTGGTGTGGCAATTTTTCGGTGTATTTAAAGGTTGGTTCATTAGATTTGCATATTTATATATATTCAGATGAAGAACATGACTAAAGAAGAATTTATTCTTATTCTCCGTCGCCGCCAAAATCCTGGACTCTCAAGGGGAAACACCAAGTACAAATGTGGTCAATGGGAGGCTCAAATGAGCACTTTTCTTGGTAAAAAGTAGGTAACATTTTACTTCCTTTAGTTATTAGGATAATGATTTTGATAACTTTTATAAAAGAGATAGTTTTTAGGAAAACTTAAGAATTTCATTGATGGATCAAACGTATATATACATACAAGTAGTAATAAACTACACACTAGTCCACTTTCTATAAAATAGGAAATATGAGATCATGGCCTTAATCTAAAATAACTACTCACAATCTTCCTATAAACAAGGAATCAATGGATCATGGCTATAAGCCATCACAACTACTCTAATAATGGAAAGTATGCTGAAAATCGAAAGTAACTTGGCTAACATAGCCTTAGGTAATTAAAACAACCTAATTAACATAATAATCAATTTAATTCTCTAACATTCCTTCCTTTAATCTGAGCTGGCAGTTCAGATTACTTCACACATGCCCAGCTTGCCTCTAAGCTTTAAAAATTGATCCCTCTTGAGTCCTTTAGTCATTATATCAGCTATTTGATCTTCACTCCTGCAATGCTGCAACTCAATGATCCTTTCTGCACATAGGTCTCTCAGGAAATGATACTTCACATCTATGTGCTTGCTCCTATTGTTTAACACTGGATTCTTGGATAGCTTGATAGTTGAACTGTTATCACAGTACATAATATTCTCAGTCTGCTGAACTTGACCTAGAACTTCCAGCATCCTCCTTAACCATATCAGCTGACATGAACAGTGTGTTGCTGCAACAAACTCTACTTCAGTTGTGGACAAAGTGACTATTGGTTGCTTCTTTGAGGACCAACTGATAGCACTTCTTCCATACATAAACACAAAACCAGAAGTACTCTTTCTGTCATCAATGTCTCCTACATAATCACTGTCAGAGTATCCAGTCAGCTGAGCCTTCTCTGCTGAACCATACCTGATGCCAAGGTTGATGGTTCTATTCAAGTATCTTAGAATCCTCTTCACATAGTTTAAGTGGTCTGCTGAAGGTGACTCCATGTATCTACATGCTACACTACACATAATGTACTTGTTGCCATCATGTATAAACGATACATAATGTCGGTCTTGTTTTCACTTTCACATGTGTGAGTCATTGTATAAAAGACACCCTATCATCTGCTTGTATAAGGTGGGATTCACCTTACTACATGTTTCTTCTTTGTTAAGTTTCACACCAGTTTCACATGGTGTGATTGTTGGATTGCTATCCTTCATCCCAAACATGCTGAGAATTTCATATACATACTTCTTTTGAGAAACTAGTATGCTTGACTCAGTCTGCTGAACCTCAATGCCTAAAAAATATTGCATTAGTCCCATATCTGTCATTCTAAATTTGTTCTTCATTGCCTCCTTGAACTCTATTATCATGCCGAGTTCATTGCTGGTGAAGATAAGATCATCCACATACAAACAAGCAATCAGCAGCCTTCCCTTGCTGTTAACTTTCACATACAAGGTAGGTTTGTATGAACACCTTGTGAAACCTACCTTCACAAAATAAGAATCAATACAGCTGTACCAAGCCCTTAGGGCTTGTTTGACTCCATATAAGGCTTTGTTAAGCTTGTACACTTTGTTTTCTGCTCCATTCTTCACATAACCTTGTGGCTGATCCACATATACTTCTTCCAGCTGACCATTCAAGAATGCTGATTTTACATCCATTTGATGTACTTTCCACTGATTATGTGCTGCCAAAGATAGCACAAGTCTGGTAGTCTCCATTCTTGCTACTGGGGCAAACACTTCATTGTAGTCAATCCCATACTCTTGCTTGTATCCTTTGGCTACTAGTCTAGCCTTATACTTGCTGACTTTGCCATCTTCATTCAATTTTGTCTTATAGATCCACTTGACACCAATAGTCTTGTGTCCTTTTGATAGATCTATAAGACTCCAAGTCTGATTCCTTTCAATGGCTGTGATTTCTTCATCCATAGCATGCCTCCATTTTCTGTCTTTTATTGCATCCTCATAAGTGATTGGATCATCCCTAGCAAATAAGGCATAGTAAGTAGTCTCCTATGTTTGTGGTAAACCTGTTACCTCAAAGTCTGTCATCCAGCCTGGCCTTTTCTTGGTTCTCTTTGAGGTCCGTCTCGCTCGAACCCTCACCGCCGTCGGCTTATTTCATGACCGAGTCCGCGAACTTGGGTCCGCTTGAACCTCGGTTGTCTTGTCAATTCGGTGTCTTGAGTCTGCTGACCCTCAGTCCGCTGAATCTCACTCTGCTGATTCTGAGTCTGTTGACCCTCAGCTGGTTCTTCATCTATCAGATTCTGAATTGGATGGAATTGAGCATTATTTGCTTCTCAATTCCAAGTGTTCAGCTCATCAAACACCACATCTCTACTGATCACTATCCTTTTGGTTATAGGATTAAACAACTTGTATGCCTTGGACTTTTCACTGATCCCCAAGAAAACACATTGCCCTCCTTTATCACTCAATTTCTTCCTATTTGCATCTAGAATATGAGCATAAGCAATGCATCCAAAAATCTTTAAGTGACTTACAGACGGTTTGATTGAGCTCCATGCTTGTCATCTTTTGAACAGAAACGGTTGGGCATCCATTCAAAATATGCACACCCCAACTTACACCTTCAGGCCATAATCTCTTTGGTACAATTCCATAGGCTAGCATGCTCCTAACCATATTCAGAATAGTTCTATTCTTCCTCTCAGATGCACCACTTTGCTGTGGTGTATAGGCTGCTGTCAATTCCCTTATGATTCCATTACCGGTACAGAAATCTTCAAACTCTCTTGAGCAAAATTCTCCTCCTATGTCTTCTCAGACTCTTGATATACTTGACATGTCTCCTTTTCTCTTAACAGTTTGAAGCTCTTGAATGCATTCAATGCTTCAGACTTTTCTGACAAGAATTCAACCCAAGTTTTTTCTAGAAAAATCATCAATAATGTGATGAAATACCTCTTTCCTCCATTAGATGATGGGTTGATTGGTCCACACAAGTCAGAATGGATGAGTTCCAACACTTGTTTTTCCTTCCAAGACTTTCCTTTTGGGAAAGGATGTCCATGTGTTGCTTTCCTTTTGTGCACTCTTCACATACTTGTTGAGGAGTCTAAATTTCTGGAAGTCCTTTAACCATTTCCTTCTGCTGAAGTGTTTTCAAACCACCAAAGTTGAGATGTCCATACCTGTAGTGCCATAACCAAGATGCATCTTTCAATTCTGCCATAAGACATGCTTGTGGCTCCTTAATTTCCAAAGGAAACAATCTATTGGCATTCATGGGAACTTTAGCTATGATTCCCTTGCTTGAATCCTTGATTTCACACTCCTTATTCTTCAAAATAATCTCATATCCCTTTTCTTGCAACTGTCCAACACTTAACAGATTGCACTTCAGATCATGGAACATATAAGACACTAGAGATGGTTTCAGATGTTCCATTCTTGGATCTGATGCATATATTTACTTTTCCCTTAACACTTACTGAGGAGTCATCTCCAAACTTCACCTTTGAATGATATGATTCATCCAAATAAGAGAATGATGCTTTATTACCACACATGTGATTAGTGCATCATGTATCAACATACCATACTTGGGGTGCTGAAGTCTACTCATGTTGTGTAGTCATCAGCAGAGTCTCATCCTCCTCTTTGTCAGCAAAGTGACTCTGCTGAGTCCTTTTCTCCTTGTCTGCTGGCAATCTGGTGTAACACTCTGACTGGTAGTGTCCAAATTTGTGACTCTTAAAGCATTCAACATTCTTTTTGTTTACAGTACCTCTACCCTCTCCATTCTTGGATGACTAGAGTTGTCCCTGATGTTAGAGTCTCGGGTTGTTCTCCCTCTACCTTTTCCTCTGCCTTTACCTATGCCCTTATAATTGCTATTAGAGGCATTGGTCTTCAAGGTCTGTTTTTCATTGGATGCTGTTGATCCTCTCTTCATCTTTTGTTCATGAACTTGCAAAGAGCTTTGCAATTCATCAAGAGACAATGCATTGGTCTTTGGATTCCTCAATAGAACACACGAGATAATCAAATCTTTGAGGTTAGAGACCTCAAAATCTTCTCCACAATTGCTACATCCTCCATCTTTTCACCAAGAAATCTCATTTTATTGCAGATTTCCATGGTTCTGGCACAATAAGTTGAGACAGATTCACCCTCCTTCATTTGTAGGGTTTCAAAGTCTCTTCTTAAGGCCTGTAACTGTGATCTCTTCACTCTGGCATTTCCTTTGTACTTCCTCTTCATTGAATCCCAGATATCCTTTGATGACTCCGCTGAGAATGGTCTCCAAGATGGCTCTATCTATTGCTTGAAACAGATAGTTTTTGGCCTTCAAATCTTTGAGCTTTTTGCTCTCAAAATCTGCTCTCTGAGCCTCAGCTGGGGGTGGATTGCCTTCTGGTTCAACCACTCCTTTCTCAATGATGGTCCAGTACTCCTTAGAACGCATGAAGTTCTCCATCAACATGCTCCAGCGATCATAATGCTGTCCATCAAACCTTGGGATGGAAGCCTGAACAAAATTTGTTTTGGCCATGGATCTTTCTCCAACTGCTGTTGAGATTATAGCTCCAATACCACTGATAACTTTTATGAAAGAGATAGTTTTTGGGAAAACTTAAGAATTTCATTGATGGATCAAACGTATATATACAAGTAGTAATAAACTACCCACTAGTCCACTTCCTATAAAATAGGAAACATGAGATCATGGCCTTAATCTAAAATAACTACTCACAATCTTCCTATAAACAAGGAATCATGGGATCATGGCTATAAGCCATCACAACTACTATAATAATGGAAAGTATGCTGAAAATCGAAAGTAACTTGGCTAACATAGCCTTAGGTAATTAAAACAACCTAATTAACATAATAATCAATTTAATTCTCTAACGGATTTATGCTTGAGCAATGTTACGGGCACAACGGCTGTGCCACAACACATTTTTTAACCTTTGATTATGATGTTACAAAAATGTATTATGTCATAACCACCTTGTGCCCGTAGCATTTCTCTTTATGCATTACAAAATAGATGGTATAAGTGTCACAACTTGATGTAGCCACTAAAACTTGTCTGTTTTAACATACTAGCAAAATACACGTGTGTTGCACGTGTTGGTTAAACTGATATATTTAAATGAAATTAAACAACGTAATTTAATGTTATACATTGTTAAGTACGTGTTTAACTTATAAAATAATAGTATTCTGAATAATGATAACCTTGTATGAGTTGATGGTTTCAATTGTGGAATAAATATCAATACGAAAAGAATCTAAACAACACAACAGTATAAACACGTCTATTGTTAAAACATAATATAAACAAGTTGAAGCATATAAGAATGAATACTGAAAAAATCTATGGACATGTATGAGTGTTGGGTTCAAAGGCAACCAGAGACCTCCCACCAATTTTTTTTTCTTTCTAAACGGTCATAAAACCTTCAGGGGTTTAATTGGCCCTCTCATCAGATGACAGGAGGTGAGGACCGAATATTTTTAGGGTGATATCATAAGTCCGGAAATTCTCCTCCATGGCAGTGTCGGTAAGGAGGATCGAATATTCTCCACACCAGGAAGTACTACCATAGTCTTAGATGAGTTTGTACATTTCTTTTGAGCGGGTTGAGGACTTTCAGATGGACTAAAATCATCTAGAATTGAGGTACCTCGATCTTCAATATAAACCATTAAGATTTCAGGGAGGATTTGGCTTTAGAAGAAGAAGTGTGAATGACTTTGTTGATAATGTGCATACTCGAAAAACAAAAGACTTTGATTATAATGGAAAAGCGAAAGATGTAGATTGAATGAGTTCTTATTTTATAACGGTGAATTCAGAAAGACGTCTTGATTACATGATTGAATGATTAGTACGTATCCCAAGGTGTAGGTGAATCGGGATCTCAAAATTTGATAATGGAGATCTGAATTTCAAAAGACAGCTAGTAAACGCATTCATGTCAAAGACCTTTAGTTTCCCACCTATTAAGAAGTGCCACGTCATCTCCAATCAGACCTAACATACGATCACCGTTCTAACTTAGGTCTATGGGGCTTTTGACGTGGGTATGACCCGACGTCATACACGCGACAGTTAATGGGCTACATCAGATCCTCTTACAATATGGGCCACAGAAGTACACCCCAGTTTAGGGCCTCATACTCTAGATAACTTTGATGAAGATGTCTATGTCTGATATGAAGTGCCTCTCATCTCTCGTTCTAACGATATGGTGCAGGATCATCTCGGGGTAGATCATCATCGCCGACTTCATGTTTCTGAGATAAGCGGTCATATCATTTAGCAGACTAT
The DNA here is from genome assembly GCA_036785695.1 of Gentiana straminea. Lineage (NCBI taxonomy): Eukaryota > Viridiplantae > Streptophyta > Magnoliopsida > Gentianales > Gentianaceae > Gentiana > Gentiana straminea. The sequence continues at coordinate 12,149,582 of JAVUPR010000114.1, read as the reverse complement.
AACAGCCACAATAATGGCCTCGTGATTCCCGCTCTATTATGACACGAATCATAAACCGTCCCATGATCTCAAGCATGTCCCCAATCATGTGCTTCAAAGCATCTTTTCGGAAAATGGAGATCATATAAAACGGATGCACTCCTCACCGATTCATAACTATGTTAAAAGCTTGATCCCTAATTCTTTAGGTACGCATGCAGTCTATCACATTGGCTCAGCTATAATTCATCACAAAATCCACCATTCAAGTAATTGGATTACCCTCTTAAAGATCCAATTTCATCACCGACGATTTCAGACATCATCAAATACTATTGTGGATTTCATTATGAACATAAAAGTGTAAGAAGTTGAATATATAAAAAAATAAAACAATAGCAATTTATAGAAATTCAAAGTTCCACTTTGGAACCTAATACTTAATGATGCAGATGTCGATATTATGTTCTTCATTCTTCATGTGTCATCCTCTTCCATAGCATCAATCAGGTCATTAATAAGAGTAAAAAATTTGTGCGCTTTCATTGTTCATTAACAAGGGTCATCTTTTTTCATAAGAACTCATATAAGTATGTATGAATTATTTAAAGAAAATAAAGGAATAATGATAATAAATGAATATAATACTTACGTACCAGACTGTAGAACTTGTTTATATACTATATTTTTGTACATCTATGGGTGTTGTCTAGTTCATCTTTGAGTTTGATCAACACCTTAGTTGTTGATATTTAAGTTCCCCTTGAAAGTGCAATTAACATATAGTTGTCCATGAAAGAACATCTGCCGAAGCAAATAAACTTCTACAAATGGTTTTCTTTGTCCTTGTGCTTTAATGATCGTCATTGCAAAGCAAATACGAATATGATATTGCTTTCTTGTAAAATGAAACGGGTATCGTTTATTTCTGCCGGTGGGAGTGGAATACGTGGGATTAAAACGTGCCTTCCACACTGTTTCCCAACTATGATTTCGGCATGAATCACGTTTCATATAAACCCTTTATATATCATTCTTGTACCATTGCATAATCCTTCTTCTGGATCTAAGTTGCTTAACTATATATCGGTGAATACTTCTTTAACACTAATTTGTGAGAAGGCAATCCATTTGATGACAAAGTATTGAGAAATTCTTCTTGATAATAGTCATTAATATCATCAATAGTCTTATCAAAGCTGTTGAAACAATATTATTCCCACGGAAAGGTCGATAACAATTTTTCATTTAACTTATCAACATGTTCATTAGTGGTGGCCAGTATTGCTATGCTTATTCTCATATATAGACGGAAAGAAATAATTGGTTAAATGATTTTTCGAAACCTCATCATTGTTTTCATCATATTCAATGACCATTTCTTTTTATAACTCAATGTCTCCTTCGGTGTTTGTTGATTCTTCTCTACAAACCACCCTTAATAAATATTGGCTGAAGTTTAGATCTCATCTTGCTCTCGTATTTTCGGAAAGGTATAATTTTCCAACTTTGGTCACAAATATACCTTCACCAAGCTTGTCTCTATCGTTTGTTTGTATTGTGCATTTACAACAGGAAGCACTAGTCTAAAATCACCTCCAAATATAATCATTTTTCCTCCAAATGCGTTAGAATTTCTAATTATGACCTTTAAGCTTCTGTCAATTGTCTCAATTGCCTGTTTCTTTACCATTGGTGCTTCATCTCATATGATTAGACATGATTTTCATAGTAATTATGCATTTCCACTCTGTATTAGAGTATCTCACATATTTGTTTCATTCGCATTACTTGGAATTTCAAAACGTGAGTGAGCAGTTCGGCCTATGAGCATAATTTCAGTCGCAACTCCTGATGTGGTTGTTGTTATACCTATCTATTGTCTCGTTCGCCCTATATAAATATGTTTCCTTGTGTCACCGGACCCATCAATAGAAAACATAGCACAATGGCCTTTATCAACCTTATAGAGAATTTTTTGAAATATACTTTGTTGTTCAGAATTAAGTATTTCTTCTAAAATGTATTCTTCTTGGGGAATTGCTATAGACGATTCATCACGAATCACTCTTTTAGTATTTTGTACAATGTTGTTTCAGTATT